>OW240915.1:285251398-285851398 GCA_933207985.1 Pelobates cultripes | reverse complement strand
TAGTGAGAGAACCTGGGGAACGAAGTGAGAGAACCTGGGGAACGAAATATGACCCAAGACGCTGTGGATGGATCCCACTTAGAGCTCAGGGCTAGACCGGAATTGAGGAAACCCAGGAGTGAACATATTTCAGAAGACTGTGAAGATTTTTATGGGGCAGCTATAAGCCAAACTTCCAAAACTTTTCCATTAAACATGAAAATTACCAACAGAAAGAGGAGAGCTCCCATAGAGGAAAAAGAGGACGAGGCAAATACAACCAAAGTGAGGTGTTTTTAACTAAAGGCATATTCAATCTTTCTTCATATGCACTGAAACCAGGTGAAATATCCCTATTAAACAAAGGATTGAAATTTGTACCTGATAAGAAACCCAATATGTTTGAACTTTTTAGAGATTTAAATCACTTTATGAGAAAGATCACGGTGATCAGATCTTTAAACATAAAGGAGACCAATGGTAATGAGGATTGCCCTAAGATTTTCACCAATTCGCAAGATAAAATAATTTTCCATTATCTCCTTTCCCTCTTGGATGAACAGGATGAATCCAAATTTGAAGTAGATGCTCATTACGTGGTATTTCCTCAGGTCTAAAACCTCCCTTGGCCTATTATCCACAAGCAGATAAGAGACATTTTATACAGATTTTTTTGAGTTGGTCCTGAGAGATTTGAGAATCCTATGTAACAACCTGGAGAAGAATAAAGGATGTGGATCTAAAAACCTGAACCATACAGAATTAGAAGCGATAAAAAGCCTAAAAAATTACAATGATCTAGTTTTTAGAGGGGCGGACAAGGGAGGTAGGATTGTAATACTTAACAGACAGGATTACTTGAAGGAGGCATTGAATATTTTGGGGAATGAGGATTACTACCAGGTTTTAAGCACTTATCCCACAAGAAAATTTGAAAAATAACTGCGAGAATTAATGGATCTGGCTTTTAACAGTGGTTCTCTGGATAAAAAGGAAAAGGGATACTTTTTGTCTGCTCCTAGCGACATCCCCATATTTTATTTACCTAAGGTTCATAAATACCTCGAAAATCCTCCTGGCCACCCCATCATGTCCTGTATAGGTTCTCTAACATCCCTAATATCAAAATGAGTGGACTTCCACTTACAGAGGCATGTCCCTCATATGCTGTCTTATATTAGGGATACAGGGTATGTTCTAACCCTAATTAAGGATTATAGTTGGTTAGAAAATTATAGCTGGGTGACTATTGATGTGACAGCCCTGTATACTAATATAGACCTTCCTTAGGTTTGCGGGCCCTTGGCCATTACCTTTTATTGGACCCTTTACTTCCAGAACAGCAAGCTGATTTAATTTAGAGATTTACAAAATGTATTTTGAAACATAATTACTTTCAGTTTAATGACACCTTTTACTTGCAAACTAAGGGGAATGCGATGGGGGCAAGTTTCGCTCCATCCTATGCAAATTTGTTCATGGGTTTCTGGGAAAAGACAGTGATCTTAGATAACCCTTATTGGATGGAGCACCTCGCCTTCTATCACAGGTTTATTGATGACATTTTGATCATCTGGAAGGGAGAATGAGGGGAGATTGATGAATTTACCTCCTTTTTTTAGTCATAATGAATGGAACCTGTCTTTTACGTTTAGCAAGCACAAATCAGAGATACACTCTTCTGAATATCCACTCTAAGTTTGAGCATTTAAAAAAAAAATGTTTTTAATCTTTTAATGTGTTCAGGGTGACTAATGAAGTTACTCTTAAATTTGTCGTCTTTCAACGTAAAAAAAAAGAACATTTAGGGATTAATCTACTTAAAAGGTTACTCCGGGTACCATAACCACTTCAATAATTTTAAGTGCTTTTGGTGTCTGGAATCTATAAGAGAAGCATTTCCCTATGAAATACTGCATGCACACGTTAACCTCTATGCTGCTGGAGGTGCTGACTTATAGTCATATCTGTATATTTCGGTATATGTACAGAGGCATTCACAGTTGAAGTTTTCATCCAATGAATGGCCAGCAGGATTGGCACCCACCGTCTGCATCTCTGTAGAAGCCGTATGCACAACATAACCAAAAGAGAGAATCCTTAGTGCCTTTCAGGACCAAGTAAGAGGACAACCCATTGCAAAATGCAAGGGGACACCTGGAATCATAACCATTACAGCAGACTGGGGTGGTTATGATGCTTGGAGTAACCCTTTAATAGTGAGTTATAATGAGTTGAAGACCAGTTGTCATAATTTAGGATAGAATAGCTGACTTGGAAGAACTAAGTTGTAGAATCATTCCACGATGGATTCCAACTCATCTGTGCAATATAATATAATGATAATGCAACACTGATGGTTCTTTAACCTTGCATTTCATAGGAACATGCTGATTTAGTGTAATGTTGACATATTTTGGGATATTTTTTTATTTTTCATTGCAATGTGTTGTTATAGTTTCCCATTTTTCTCATTGTAAAATGTAGTTGAATATGGCTTAAATACCTAATTTCATAGAAAACCGTCTGTTTGTAGTAATTATTTCCTAATATTACCAGATCCTTTGAGCAATCCCATCAGATACAAATGTAGTCTCATCTTTTCTCACTCTTTGTGAAATGAAGCTGACCAAGTTCTGTTACTATAAAAAATAATATGTGACTTTATGATGAAGTTCAATAACATATATCAGGTGCTAAGAGTTATTTTTTCAAAGTCAGAGGTGCTAAAAGTCATTTTTTTCAGAGTGTTAGTGATCTCCCTAATGAAAACTTATTTTGAAATTTGTCCAAAAAGGGAACCTAAGGATAATTCTTGTGGCACTATTGATGTGTAACCTATGTCATTTTAAATGTTTGCTGAACATTTTAATGATTGTGTTAGGTCAGATGTGTTTAGGGAAAATATTATTGTAAATTGTACCCAAATATTGGGGGGGGGGAAAGATTGCTCTTATCTTGGCCAATATAGTATAATAACTATAAGGGTAGCATGATATAATAAATGCAAATGATGTAGGTAAATTCTACCTGTTAACTACATGCTCTTAATTAATCATTTCAAAATATCGAGTTATATTTTCCTTAGAGACATTTAGAGGAATTTTTAAATAGTCTTTTTTTATTTCGCTTTTTTCACTCAACCATGAAACGATCTCTTCAATAGTGATGTACCGAACGGTTCGCCGGCGAACGGTTCCTGGCGAACATAGCATGTTCGCGTTCGCCACGGCGTGCGAACATAATGCATCGTGCTATTTTTTGTTCATTTTAATATAAAGATACCTAATAAGAAGATGAATAGATTGAGACATGTTAAAGTGCCGTATCTCAAAATAGAAATCACTTTTATAGTTTTCTTAAAACACGCATTTGACTGCATAAATTAACAGATTTTTTACCCCAATCAAAACACCATTGGTGATTACCGTCATGTGTTTTCTACCTGTTGACAACCTATACCATTTGATTTTTTTTTTTTGCGTACTGTACTTTGAAGCTCTGCTGTTGCTATTTTAATTATTTACAATAACATTCTTTTCTTTGGATAAAATCTATCATTTCAATTATTCAAATAATGGTCTAATCTAAGAATGTAAACTGCAAACATTCAGTACAGCCTAGAAGTAAAACTGGAGCAATTCTGGAATCAAGCGCTACATTTCTTGCAAACATTATAAAGATTCCAATTGTTATTACCGAAATTGTTCCAAATGATCAGTTTGCCCAGGATTGCTCATGTACTACCTTGCTATGGATTTCTAATTTATTCTTAAAGGGACACTATGGATACCCAGACCTTTTCAGCTCATTGAAGTGGTCTGGGTGCATAGCCCCAGGTCCTCTAACCCAGCAAAGGTAATTATTGCAATTTTTAATAACCACTAAAGGTACTTTCGGTCACCTAACTGAAGCTGGATGTCCTCACACTAAGAAAAAAGGATATCCAGTGTGTAAAGGGAACTTAATAGGTAGTAAACCTTAAAATAGAATACAAAAAAATGACCAATGGACATAAAATCCAGAGGTCAAAGTAAAGTCCCTATATGAATATAATGTAATTAAAACTAAATTTATTTATATATGTTTAAAAAGGAACAGTATGCATGAGAACATCCAGCATGTAAAACCTTAAAGCAAACCATTATACATGCTTTCCTGTGGGGGAAATACTAATGCGAGCATGGCCATTGCCGCACATGCACATTAGATCTCCCTCGCCGGCTGATACTGCGTCAAAGGACATTGCCACTCGACTCGTTTTTAACCCCTTCTGCACCATGCAGGGGGAGGGTGTGTGAGGGAGTAGGGCACTATAGAGGGCAATAGTGCCAGGAAACCAACTTTGATTTCCTGGCACTATAGTTTCCCTTTAATGTATTAATTTAAAGGTCAATTAATCTTGCACATGTACTCAATGCCACAGTGATAAATTCTACTGATGAAACATGAACTCAATAAATTAAACACATCTCAAATAATGGCTGTTATTCTATGTTACCCTGAAATAAACACTCCTTTATTTCGTGTCATTATATATGTCTGTTTATAAAAAGATAAATATGTAACAGATTAGTTATAACTGCATTTTAGAAATTAAAATGTTTCTAAACTCATTGACAGTTTTATAAGTTGAAATCTATAAGATTTTTTAGCTGCTATGAATAAAGGAGTTATGTGCCATTGGCATGTGTACTCAAAGGCAACATATAAGCCGATTGAAAACACAAGGCCATCCGAGAATCCACAAAGAAAGGATTTACATGTATATTAAATTGTTATTATGACTAGTAGTTAGGCTAATGCATCTTAACATATCTCTCTGTTGAGGAAGGACGTTCAGATAACAGTATAATATAGTCTTTAAGCCCATTAGAGACCATGATTTCTTGTAGCTTTTCCCCAGTTGGTATTTTTTAATACTTTAATGTATAGTTGGAAACAAACACGCCAAAGACTTAATTGACTACAGTGTTCTGGGCACTATGCACATTATACATTATAACTTGTCTCTCTCTGTTAGTACTGTAGTTCTTATAGCTGAAGTAAAACGTAATCACTTGAAAACAAATCACTGCTCTTTTAAGCAGCTATGAATAAAATAGCCACCTAGCAAATGGTTTAAAGACAGTAGGCAGATAAATAATTATTAACACATGTTGTATATTATGCTTCCTGTTACATATACAAGCATTTACAAGAAGCCAAAATACCAGAGTATTGCAGTAAGTCCTTTTTTATTGGACTAACATAATATTTTTAAAGACAAGCTTTTGAGAGTTCTCCTCTCGTCATCAGGGCTGGAGCTTCTCTTTGAAATATTATGTTAATCTAATAATGAAAGGTATCATTGCATACTGCAATACTCCGGTATTCGGACATCTTGTCTACTGGACTTATATGGCTAATCCAATTTACACATTTACATGTATACCTTGGCCCCAATTAATAAGATAGCCTCCTAAAAGAGAAGAGGAAAAAGTTGCTATATGATGTCAATGAAGAGCCACTTAAAAAAGTTGTAAAAAAAAAATTATTAACAGAAGAAATATTAATTAAAGGGACACTATAGTCACCCAGACCACTTCAGCTCAATGAAGTGGTCTGGGTGCCAGGTCCCTCAGGTTTTAACTCTTCAGATGCAAACATAGCAGTTTCAGAGAAACTGCTATGTTTACATTTGGGGTTAATCCAGCCTTTAGTAGCTGTCTTCTGGACCACCACTAGAGGCGCATCTGCGACACTGGAGGCACATTTCACCTCCATCATGCAGACCGTCCATAGGAAAGCATTGAGAAATGCTTTCTTATGGACACTTTGAATGCACACGAGGCACTTGCCACGCATGCGCATTTGGCTCCGCTGGAGGCACATTTCACCTCCATCATGCAGACCGTCCATAGGAAAGCATTGAGAAATGCTTTCCTATGGACACTTTGAATGCACACGAGGCACTTGCCGCGCATGCGCATTTGGCTCCGCTGCCGTCGGACGGGGTAGCTGAAGTCGGCGGAGGAGAGCTCACCAGCACCGAGGGCACCCAGCGCTGGATTAAGGTAAACTGCTGAAGGGGACACCCTCAGGGCACTGTAGTGTCAGGAAATCCGCTTTGTTTTCCTGACACTATAGTGATCCTTTAAATTGTCATGGTAAATGCCCTAGAACCCAATGGTGCTAATACTTAAACAGTTCCCTCCATCGCAAGCAAATGCATATTCCACATAGAAATGTAAAGTTCTTATCCAGAAAGATATTTTTGGAGTTGGGGCTTCTAGAAGAAACACTATACTATTCAGTTTGCAGAGAATTACACTGAGACACAAAGGACAAGGAAGGGTGGGCTATGTCCTTACAATTTGGATTCCTTCCCAGGCAGTAGAAATAGATGGATGACTTCAAAAATGGGCAAGGTTCTGCAGTTTTGGGCAACATTGATTATAGATGTGTCAGAGCTACATTCACTCTCCGATCAAAAGAAAAATAATATTATTTGGACTACTGCTGCCAGTCCTGGAAACTAAAATTGAAACTGTGAGATTTAATTTATGCTCATAAGATGCTTCATTTTTTAGATGTGATAAGAAGAATTTAGCCAAAGCTTAAATATGTTTGTTGAAAAAACAAAGTACTGTTCTTTCACTTCCAGCAATGACTGGACACTGTGTTTCCAAAAAGTATTAAACATAATGATCTGTGAGCTGCAGGGCTATTAACAAGTAGGCATGGACCTTGTTTTTTTTTGTTTGTTTGTTTGTTTTCTTTTTGCAGTTTTTAGACCAAAATAAATTACTTGTTATCAAACATTGCATACATCATCTAGAAATTGAAAGGGTTAAATACTATTATTATTTTTAATGGTGTTTGGTTCTTTTTTCCCCTTAAATTTCACTGTGAAGGAGCAGTTGGTTTATTCTTGTTTGAGAACAGAAACATGTTTCAAAGAAAATGATCAAAGGAAAGGACATTCCTTTTGGGGCTTATGTTCAGTCTCATTATGCCCCAGTTCATAGCCCTGATCCCTTTCATATGCTCCTGGCAAACTACATGAATTTAACATGTTATAGAGAGAATTAATTACAAATGTCACTGCTATTTGAAAAAAAATATATAAATCTAATTCAGAAGTAATTCCTCTAAAGAACTGTTCATTCTGGTGCGATAGTAATCATTGTATGATAGATAGATAGATAGATAGATAGATAGATAGATAGACATAGATAGATAGATAGATAGATAGATAGATAGACATAGATAGATAGATAGATAGATAGATAGACATAGAGATAGATAGATAGATAGATAGATAGATAGATAGATAGAGAGACATAGAGATAGACAGATAGATAGATATTTTACTTCAATTGAAATATTACTAAATAGGAATGAGTTACCATACTAAAATAAAGAATAATCCAGTGAAAATATTTATTATACAAAAAATATAGGACAAATTTGCACAAGTGTGTTATGTTATGTAATGTTATAATAAGTAACCTTTAATTGGCTTAAAGCAGTGGTGGGGAGACATTTATCTGCCTAGGGCCATTTGGATATTTAAAACTTCATTTGTGGGCCATACAAAATAATCAACTTAAAAATGTGCCTGCTGTGTTTGGTCAAACATTTAATTAACTCACTCCTAATGTGATGGCTGGAACTGCTTCTCTTTGGTGTGATGTTAGCTGATATTGATGATGTTGCTACTCACAGTGTGTGTGTGTGTAAGAGGGGTGCAGTGTGTGCGTGTGTGAGAAGGGTGCAGTGTGTGTGGCATACAGTGTATGTCTGTGTGGGCAGTGTATGTGTGAGGGGTGCAAAGTGTGTGTGTGTGTGTGTGTGCAAGACGTGCAGAGTGTGAGTGTGTGAGGAGTGCAGAGTGTGTTTGTGTGTGAGGGATGCAGAGTGTGTGTGTGAGGGATGCTGTGCGAGTGTGTGAGAGATGCTGTGTATGTGTGTGTGTGTGAGTGGGTGCAGTATGTGTGTAAGGGGGTGTAGTGTGTTAGGGGTGCAGTTTGTGTGAGGGGTCCAGAGTGCGTGTGAGGGATCCAGAGTACGTGTGAGGGGTCCAGAGTACGTGTGAGGGATGCTGTATGTGTGTGAGGGGGTGCAGTGTGTATGTGTGATGGGTTTTGTGTGTGTGGGGTACAGTGTGTTTGTGTGAGGGGTTCTGTGTGTGTTAGCGGTGCTGTGTGTGTGTGAGTGCTGCTGTATGTGTGTGAACAGTGCGCTGTGTGTGTGTGAGAACGGTGCTGTGTGTGTGTGAAGGGATGTAGTGTGTTTGTGTGAAGGGTTATGGGTGTGTGGGGGGTTCTGTGTGTGTGTGAGTGGTGTAGTGAATTTATGTGAGGGGGTGTAGTGTCTGTGAGGTGGTGTAGTGTGTGTGAGGGGGTGTAGTGTGTGTGAGGTGGTGCAGTGTGTGTGTGTGTGAGATGGTATAGTGTGTGTCAGGGGTCTATATTGTGGTGGGGGGATCAGGGAGAAAATCTATATATATATATTTTTACTTAACAAGAGGAAAAAAAACTTTATGTACTCCCCCCTCCTTACCTCTAGCCTGGAAGGAGGGGACATATCACTGCAAGCACTGGTGGTCCAGTGGTTTTGGGTGCACCTTAGCCTGGAGCTCCTCCCACTGCAGGCTGACTTCACTCTTCCCGCCTCCTGGGTCCGCCTCCTATCCAGCAGGCTCCTGGGTCCTAGCTCCCTCTCGCTCCATTAACATACTGCCAGTAGGCCAGTGAGGGAGATATTTGATCTCCCCAAGAGCTTGAAAAAGTCAGACAGCAGCACTGGCTCTTCAGGGGCCCGACCAATTGATTTTGAAGGCCTTATGCGGACTGCGGGATGGACATTCCCCACCCCTGGTTTAAAGTCTGTGTAATATACCAGCGGCGGAACTACCGCCGGTGCAGCAAATGCGGCTGCACTGGAGCCCACACACCGAATGGGCCCATTGGGTGGCCCATGCACTTAGGGCAACCCAATGTGTCTTCAGTGGTGCACTTGTGCACTGCGGCCCTCTAACAGTGCGACCGGGCCCCTGTGGTATCTGCTGCTCTGGGAGAAAGTAATTGCCGGTCACTTCCTCCCAGCTAAATGAGAACAGCTGCACGGCAGGGAGAAGAGAGGAGGGGGCCACGGACTGGGAGAGCTTTTGACTCCCAAGAGCCTCAGCCAGTGGACTGGCCCCCAAAAATGTAGGTTACAGGAGGGTGGCTAAAATATGTACATTTGACATGTGTCAGTGTGTGTATTTGTGTTTCTGTGTGTCAGTGAGTGTATCTGTGTGCCTGTGTACCTCTATGTGTTATTGTGTGTCTGTGTGTCTGCATGTGTGTCACTGTAAGTATATGTGCATCTGTCTCTATGGGTTTCAGTAAGTGTCTGTATCTGCATGTGTGTCAGGATATGCCCACATGTATCTGTGTGTGTCTGTATGTGTGTCATTGTGTGTATCTGCACATGTGTCATTGTGTGTATATGCACATGTGTCAGTGAGTGCATCTGTGTATCTGCATGTGTGTCTGTGTATCTGTATGTGTGTCAGTGTGTGTCTGTGTACCTGTATGTGTTTCAGTGTGTGCATCTGCGTGTCTGACTGTGCGTGTGTGTCTCTATGTGTGTGTGTGTATATCTGGATGTGCATCAATGTGTGTCTGTATCTGCGTGTGTGTCTGTGTGTGTATGTATGTGTGGCAGTGTATATGTATATGTGCGTACATCTCAGCATTCAAACACCAACACTACATACAAATACACTTGTACATTCAAACGTCAACACTACATACAGAAACACCCCTACATTCAAAGGCAAACTCTGCACATAAGTAAACCACTACTTTCAAATGGCAACAGTACATAAAAAAGCCAACACAACAATACTTACAAATACATGCCTAGATTCACAGACTTCATACAGAAACATGCTCATATTCAAACACTGCTCAGTTCTCAAGACAAGGATGGGCAAATGGTAGATCCCCAGGTGACAAAGCATTGTGATAGTTGCATAACAGATGGGGATGTACCATCTCTGTACTGCTCTGTACACATTTAACTCTCTTCTTCAACCTGCTGTTCCTCCTCCACCTACTAACTTGACAACCTCAGGCTTTGCAACTCACTTCACTGACAAGATCTCTACAATCAGAGAATAGATCTCTCATCTTTCTTCTTCCCCTTACAATACTTCTCCTAACTTCACTCCCTCTGCTGTTCTATGTTCATTCGCACCCGCTACATTGGAAGAGGTTTCTGCTCTGCTCTAGTCCACCCGCCCAACCACCTGCTCCCTAGATCCAATTCCCTCGCATCTTATCCGTACTCTGTCTTCTTCTCTTTCTCCACCTCTCACTAAAATTCTCAATCTCTCTCTCTGGTATATTTCCATCGCCCTTCAAACATGCAACTGTAACCCCAATTCTAAAGAAGCCCAATCTTGACCCTAACTCCTCATCCAACTATCGTCCTATCTCGCTACTGCCTTTTGCATCCAAGATCCTTGAAAGAATTGTGTATGCGAGATTGACAGACTTCCTTGAGTCCAACTCTCTGCTAGATCCGCTTCAGTCTGGTTTCCATGCTAAGCACTCTGTGGAAACGGCACTGACAAAAGTATCTACTCACTGCAAAATCTCGTGGTTACTACTCTATCCTAATTCTCCTTGACCTGTCTGCGGCTTTTGACACTGTTGATCATCAAAAGCTTCTTCTCATCCTCCGCAATATTGGTCTACAAGATATTGCTCTCTCCTGGTGCTCCTCCTACCTCTCCCAGCGCTCTTTCAGTGTTTCTTTCTCTGGCTCCGCTTCTTCTCCCCAACTCCTTTCTGTTGGTGTCTCCCAAGGTTCAGTCCTTGGTCCCCTCCTGTTCTCCATCTATACTGCCTCCCTTGGTAAACTCATTAGCTCCTTTGGCTTCCAATATCAATTCTATGCAGATGACACGCAAATCTACCGGTCCTCTCCTGATCTCTCCCAGTCTTTCTTGACCAGTGTCTCTGACTGCCTCTCTGCTATTTCTAACTGGATGGCTGCCCACTTCCTTAAACTAAATGTCACCAAAACTGAAATTCTGGTTTTTCCTCCATCAAGTGTTGTTACTCCTGTGTCAGTCTCCCTCCAAGTCAACGGTGCTACCATCAGCTCAACCATGCAGGCTCGCTGCCTAGGTGTTCTCTTTGACTCCGACCTCTCCTACAAGCCTCATGTTCAATCTATCACCAAATCCTGTCATTTCCATCTCAAAAACATTGAGCGCATACGCCCCTACTTAACGCCAGATGCAACTAAGGTATTGGTCCATTCCACTGTCCTTTCTCGCCTTGACTACTGTAATCCACTCCAGAGTGGTCTTACGTGCTCCCAACTTGTGCTGTTACAGTCCATTATGAATGCGGCAGCGAGGCTCATCTTCCTGTCCGCCCGCACCTCCCATGCCTCACCTTTCTGTCAGTCCCTACATTGGCTTCCTATAAAATATAGAGCTCAATTTAAAATTCTGGTTCTTGCTTTCAAATCGCTACATAATGCTGCTCCCACCTATCTATCCTCCTTTATACACAAGTATGTCCCGTCTAGGCCCTTACGATCTGCTGAAGACTTACGTCTATCTTCTGTCCGTACTTCCACCTCTGATGCTCGCCTTCAAGATTTCTCGAGGGCTGCACTGTTCCTGTGGAACTCGCTTCCCTTCTCCGTTAGATGCTCACCTAGTCTCCACTCCTTCAAGAAATCATTAAAAACCCACTTCTTCATAAAAGCATATCAATTAAACTGTTAATAGCTCCAGACTGATTCCTCTTCTGCAACTGTCACTAGTCTAATACTATCCTTACCTTATTGTGTCATTTTACCCCACTCCCTCTAGCATGTAAGCTCATTGAGCAGGGCCCTGAACCCCTCTGTTCCTGTGTGTCCAACTTGTTTGGTTACAACTACATCTCTGTTCGTCCACCCATTGTAAAGCACTGCGGAATTTGATGACGCTATATAAATATCATAATAATAATAATAATAATAATGTACCTTTTGACCGTCCTTACGATAGTAGGAGGCCCAATAAATATCCTGCAACACGATCCTGTCAACTTTTGTCTCAAGTTTTGTCACTGTTATATACTAATGGAACTTGTGCTGAACTCTGGACATAACTTCTACCTTCATAACATAGCAATAACCATTTCTCTAGAACAAGCATGTCAAACTCAAAGTGTGGCATGGGCCACATAAACAGGGTTTAAGTTTATGTGGGCCGCACACACACACACACACACACATACTCATTGACAGACACACATATACTCACTGACAGACATACACACACACACACACTCACTGACAGACACACACACATACTCAGACAGACACACACATACTCACAGACAGACAGTAAAGGATGAGACTATATTTAAAAGAAGAAAAACTATCACAACAAGAGGACATAGTCTTAAATTAGAGGGACAAAGGTTTAAAAATAATATCAGGAAGTATTACTTTACTGAGAGGGTAGTGGATGCATGGAATAGCCTTCCAGCTGAAGTGGTAGAGGTTAACACAGTAAAGGAGTTTAAGCATGCGTGGGATAGGCATAAGGCTATCCTAACTATAAGATAAGGCTAGGGACTAATGAAAGTATTTAGAAAATTGGGCAGACTAGATGGGCCGAATGGTTCTTATCTGCCGTCACATTCTATGTTTCTATGTTCTATGTTTCTATGTTTCTATGACACACACATACTCACTGACACACTGACAGACACACAAACACACATACTCACTGACAGACACACACATACTCACTGACAGACACACACATACTCGCTGACAGACACACAGATACTTGCTGACAGACACACACACAGAAACACACACACTCACAAACAGACAGACAGGCACACACACACTCACTGACAGACAGAAACACATACAGACACACTGACACACACATACTCACAGACAGACACACACATACAGACACACACACATACTCACTGACAGACACACACATACTTGCTGACAGACACGCACACACTGACAGACAGACACACACCTAGTTGCTGACAGACACACACACTGACAGACACACACACACACATACTTGCTGACAGACACACACTGACAGACACACACACTGACAGGCACACACACATACTTGCTGACAGACACACACACTGATAGACACACACATACTTGCTGACAGACGCATACATTCACTGACTGACTGACACACACACTGACAGACACACATACTCACTGACAGACAGACACACACACTGACACAGACAGACACACACTTACACACACATACTTTTCGTTATTGCTCCTTACCTTATGTAGCCGATAAGCATCTCCCTGGGGTCCTTCCTGCTCCTCACTGCTCCTGCGTGCAGTTAAGTAATGCCGGGTGCTGGAATATGACGTCATATTCCGGCTCCCATCTTCACTTCAGTCGGCGCGCGCGAGGGAGCAGTGAGGAGCTGGAACACTGAGCTCCCTCGCTGGTCCTCTTCCCCAGGCCAGGTAAATTTTAGCAGAGTAGGCACCTGCAATATGGGGAAGGCAGGTGCCTACTCTGCCATAACACTGAGCATGCACTCGCAGCTCGCCGGGGAGGAAGGATGGTCCTTGTGGGCTGCATGAGTTTAACATGCTTGCTCTAGAATGTTACATGTATGGTATGTGCACTCAAATTCCTATCATCTTGAGTCTACTTCCAGCACACCCTCTGAATTGTATATCAGGACTGTCAAAGACACTACCCGCGGTGGGATTTTATGCTGTCTGCCTGCAAATGCAGAGCCACCTCTACCCAAGTGCCGGCCCTACTATGTGCTTTCACAGTGGGGAGGTCATAGATATTCCTCACCAGCCGAAAGGCACTTTGCTGCAGTGGAGCAGAGTGAGGGGAGAGAGGAGGAGCAGGGAGGGTGAATGTTCCTGGTGCGAGCTGGGCAATTCAGAACGTTGCTGTGGGTTACCATGGCAATGCTCCGAGGTGCTCACAAGGGGTTTGAACGCTGCCTCCAGCCAAAGGACCTACAGCAGAGATACTGAATACCACTCGACCCCCAGGGCCCGCAATGTCCAGCTCCCTGAGAAAAAGTGTGAGAAGAAGGGAGGAGTGACATAAAGTTGTTATGCTTTTTTTGCAATAACACACACTGCACGCCTAACACACACTGCATCCCTCACACACACACTGCACCCCTCACACACCCTACACCTCTCACACACACAGACACACATCTGGCACTTCTCACACAATCACTGAACCTCACGCACACCTTGCACCCTTCATGCATACCTTGTACCGCTCAAACACACACACTGCACAGCTCACACACACATTGCACCCCTGACACACACTGAATCCCTCTTGCACACACTGCACCCCTAACACACACACTGCACCCATCATTCACACAACAGCCCTCACACACATCCTACTTTTTACCTGGGATGCCAACACATCTCCAAAGTGACAATTCCTCTTTACTAAATAGATTTTATTTTTCATGGCTGCTAATTCTATGTAAGTCAACTTAATAACTACTAAGGTATGATATAATTAGGTAGTATCTAATAAATTTATAATTTTGCATGGGGCCCTCAGATAAATCTTGTTTTATAATGCGGCCCTCGGCTTACTTAAGGTTGGACAGCCTTGTTGTAAATTATAACAAGTGTAAAGCAGCTTTTTTACACAGGACTTTTAAAGTGTGGAATAAACTTCTAGCTACATCAAACCACCCACCTGTTTAAAATCTCTGAACAGAATTGCTTTCATACAAACACTCCAGTCCACTAAAGCTGTTCAGCTTTCTAAAGTGCTTTAGGGATAATGTCCCTTTCTTCGCAGGTTTATTTTACATAAGTGATGTCAAGCAGAGAGGAAGGAGGGTTTCCTGCTTTTTAAAGTGGAAGTAAGTGCTTCTCACAGAGAAGCATTGGTTTAAAGCACACTGTCTCAGTGTTTTACTATGAGTGTGATTAGACACGTGTGGTCAATATCCCGACCCCTGAATAAAAGTTAGTTTAACAGTAGTGATGTCCCGAACTATTCGCCGAACGGTTCGCGCGGACTCCAGTCAGCTGACACATTCCAGCCAATCAGCAGCAGACCCTCCCTCCCAGAACCTCCCACCTCCTGGACAGCTCACTAAGAATGCAGCTTCAAAATGGATGCTGTCCAGGAGGTGGGAGGGCCTGGGAGGGAGGGTCTGCTGCTGATTGGCTGGAATGTGTCAGGTGACTGGAGTCCGGGACATCACTATTTAACAGCTTTTTAATTGTTATAATGGAGCAATCTAAATAAAAACAAAACAATCAGTCTACAGAAATTAAATACAGAAATTAAAGAAAAAAAAATTAGTGTACCTTTAAGCACAAACTGTGATAACTGCTAATATTTAATTTTCTTTGTATTTTGAAAATTGTATATTTTAAATGTGTTATTTTGCTTGTGCTCTCAAAGACATAATTGAAAACTAGAGACATTTAAATGTATTCTTATAAGTGTCTCCTTTACATAAACTGATTATTCTCGGTCTATAACTAATAAACCATTCTGCAAGAGATGTGGGGATTTAGCTCTTTACTTTATGGTTATGCTGAACTAACAAGTAAATAATATTTTTTTCAAGAATATTATGAATATTTCTATCATTCCACCATAATTATCCATGAAATTTAAGCTACACACTGTTGTAAAGTTGCCATATTTGTACATTTTAGAGGGCAGGAATATCAATTTCAAGCAAATTGATGCATTTTTTTTTCAGAGTATGGGTTTATTTTGCAAATATGTTCTTTTTTTAAATTGTGACTTACAGTAGACCAATTAAGAAGGTTCAAGTTTAGAGAAAAAAATATTAATCATATATTATTTGAAATAATAATTATAATATTAATTATTTAATCTTAATTAAATTGACGTATTACATTAATTTTAGTGATTTTTCTTTTTAATGTGTTTGGCTGCATCTTTGAAAGTATCTATGCTCCTTAAATTGATTTTTATGAAATTATTTTCTACATAAGTGATTAACTGTTCATATAAATGTGGGACTAGGAACATAGTGTGATTGTGCTATTCGTGACTGTCAAAGTGTTAAAAAAAAAGTGTCTAGTGAATGACTTATATTGTGTCCTGTTGTAGCCTTGTTTTCAATGAAGTTCTGCTTCATTTCCTTTCTCATTGGTTTCCAATTCAATTCACAGATATTGACTTGGAAAATGCAGGGTTTCAGTAATTAGCCTAGCTATTAATTATATTGCGCTCAGTTGTCTATAGTAAACTGCACATTCCCGTTCCAGCTCGTATGAATAATGTGTATTGGGGTTATAATTTTAAAGTAGCTATATTCATGCAGTCCTCTCAAGGTTAAAGAACATAAACCTTGTAAACAACGGATGGACAATACATATTAATCACAATTTTATTTCGGAGCTTCACTTTTTCAACTTTCGATCTAGAAAATGAAACATAATCTTTGAGACTATCACTCATTTCTTACTAGGATTATTCTTTTGTACAGAATTATACATTCTGTAGAACTGCGAGTTTTGAGGGTCAATGGCATCACTTTCAATTCACCAAGGCTGAATTTTGATAAGCTTATACAAAAATATTAAATTGACATCTATTAATGATAATATAAGGTACACTTATTTTGAACCAATTATATGGCATATGGGTGGCATATGAGTGAAACACATTAGTAATTCAATGTATTATTTTATTTCTGTAACTCAAGGAATATGTAGAAATCTGAAATAATGAGCTACTGAGTATAAATTAGATCTAAAATTTCCATTAAAGACACATTCATATTGAAAGAGATGATTAAAGTTTAAACACCATATTAGATTAGAATCATAGTTTCATTAATCAGTTAAGTATTAATGATTAAAATTTGGCCACTTATTTTAAGTTGGATAATGGCTATTTTTACAGGAGAAGAAGATGTCTTTTTCTATGAGTTTTGTTATTAAAGTACAGGTCAAGTTTTATCAACATAATACTTTTAGGCTATTGATAAATTGCTACTTGTGTTCTTGCGGTTTCCTGGATAATATTGCAAACTGTTCAGGCATTCTATCGTCCATGTCTAATCCCTCAAATCCATTCTTTACTTCCACTGCATATTCACAAGGGGTATTATTTATGTTGTATCTGATTGGTCTGATGGTTTTTCCCTCTTTTCTTCAGTTTAATTCAGAACTTTGCAATGAGAAGCTCATGGTCCGAACCACAGTCAGCTCCATGTCTTGTTTTTGTGGACTGTATAGAGCTCTTCCATCTTTCGCTGCAAAATATATAGTCAATCTGATTTCTATATTGTCCATCTGGTGATGTCCATGTGTAGAGTTGTCTCGGAGGCTGTTGAGAGAGGGTGTTTGCTATGACCAGAGAATTATCTTGACAGATTTCAACTATTCTCTGAACTGCTACATTTGAACTCCAAGGCCAAACTTGCCAGTTATTCCAGGTGTCTTTTGGTTCCCTGCTTTAGCATTCCAGTCTCCTATGAGGAAAGTAACATCTTTTCTTGGTGTTATATCTATCATGAAAAAAAATTTTTTTAATGTACAGGCACTCTTTTATCCCTGTTGGTGCAAAGTATCGAGGTGGCCAAAAATACCTCAAAAAATACAAAATACAAAAAATTATACTGCACTCATAAATTGAAGAAATATTTCATTGCTATATTTAATAAATCATTAGTGAATTCATTATCTTACACAAATATAATTCATTGATGAGGTTATGTTGAAAAATTGATAATATATACACATTAAATTGATAATATATATACAAAAAAAGTGAATAGAAACAATACTTGATAGATCCCCTGTTATAACTTCATGTTAATCCTAGGAGTCCCTGACCATGATATTGGATAGCTGTAATTGAATATTCCAAAAAGTTTTTTATCCTAAGATGAATCGGATAAATGGGAGCAAAAAGCGAGAAACCAAAAAAATTGTCCAAAGTTCCTTTCAAAAAAGGTCAAAAAAAGAAAAAAAGAGAAAAGAAAAAAGAAAAAAAGAAAAAAGGAAAAAAGAAAAAGAAGAAAAAAAGAAAAAAGATAAAAAATATGAAAAAAGATAAAAAATATATGTATAAACAGTTCCAGTGTGTACACACTATGGTATATGGATGGATCTCACCGGTGGAAGAAAAAGTTCTGTAGTCCAGTGTCTTTTAATGTAGTGGTGACTCCTCTGTCGTTGTGAGAACCTCTTTATCTTCTTTCCTTCCTCCTTTGCCCGTAATAAGTGTAGTATATTTCCTCACTTGCTCCTCATTGATCCCTGAGATGCCAGGATACGTCCGAATATGTATCTTGCCAGCTGAATCTCCTGTGTGTGCTGGTGCAGGGGCTCCGGTGTGGGATGTGGGCTGCGCGCTCGGGACATGAAAAAAATCCCTTCGATGGCCCTGTTAAAATAAAATCGTATGAATCCCATATTTATATGTAATTTAGGAATCCTCCACTGTTCTCGTATAAACGGGCACAGAACCTTAGGGATAAATTAGTACACTCGGACATAGGTAGCAACAAAAAACAGAAAAGATTTCTTTCTGAACCTAAGAAAGGCACATTTCCGTGCCTAAACTGCATACATTGTAACAGTATAATCAGAGGTGATCATTTTGTACATCCTAGATCAGGTAAACCTTTTAAAATATTAGAATACTACACTTGCAACTCAGAATATGTGGTTTACATTCTGAAATGTCCATGTGGGTTTCTCTATGTTGGGGAAACCATCAGGCCAGTGAAAATACGTATAGGAGAACATAAGAGGGACATAAGAGCTGCCATTCAGAAAGGGACGTGTGATAAACCAGTACCCAGACATTTTTTACAGCATGGTCATAGTGTTAACCAATTACGATTCCAGGTAATTGATGGTGTTAAACCATTACGCAGGGGTGGAGATAGACAAAAAGCTCTTTTATGCAAAGAGACAAAGTGGATCAGTATTCTGGAAACACTCCACCTGGATGGTCTGAACGAGGACTATGACCTCAAACATTTTTTGTAGAATAACTTAGGAGACTACAGTACTGTTTAAACGCTCTACTTTTAGTCCACTAACCTGGGCTATTTTCTTATATCCACAGTCAGTCATTGGGACCCTATATGGCATGCCTGTCACTTTTACTCCTTAAGAACTTTTAAGAGTTTGACCATCTCATGGTCCGTTACCCGCGAAACTACGGGGTCCAACGTGCGAGAAACCACATGCCCTGTTTCACACACTACACTGCTGGTGAGTATGCAATAAATAACAAAACTATGATAAATTAATGGGTATGGTCACCACTGATTAACTGTTGCAATTACAATATATCCCTAGTCTCTCAAGACCTTTTATTTAGTACATTGGCATCTTTAAAAGGAAGGTTCTAAATTAGTGTCAATAGTTTTAAAGGAAAACCTTACACACTTTGTACCTGAAACATAAAATCCCAATAGGGTCTATTATCACCAGAAACATAGGTATCCCAACTGTCTGTAGACTCCCTATGAGTTATAACATATTAATGACTCTGATCCCTTTTCCTTTTTTCTGGAAACAATGAGCCTTTTTAGCTCCCTTAGGTATAAATATACCACTTAGTGTATGTATATAAATATATACACAAATATGACCAGTATCCCCTTTTTGGTCAAAAAAACTTTATTATAGTAAAGGATTATAATATGATCCTCTTTATTTGGAGGTATATCATTGTTCTCTATAATAAAATACAAAAAGATTTTCTTTCATCAGGGAATTTTTCTTTTTCCATACATATGGATTGTAGAGGATCATGTATATGTTTTTATATTCAGCTTTATTTTGTACCCTATGTAAAAGATATAAGTGTACACATTGGGACTTAAGAAATTTGTTTATGGTATATGATCATCCATATGGATATTTGCATACAGTGAACGGCGCACACGTCGGGCATAGCAACCCAACGTATGCACCATGACGCTAAACAGAGGCAACCCTCTGACGCAAGCGTCATGACGTCATTCGGGCGCGACCCGCGCATACAAGCGGGAGCGCCATATTACATATAAATATGGGATTCATACGATTTTATTTTAACAGGGCCATCGAAGGGATTTTTTTCATGTCCCGAGCGCGCAGCCCACATCCCACACAGGAGCCCCTGCACCAGCACACACAGGAGATTCAGCTGGCAAGATACATATTCGGACGTATCCTGGCATCTCAGGGATCAATGAGGAGCAAGTGAGGAAATATACTACACTTATTACGGGCAAAGGAGGAAGGAAAGAAGATAAAGAGGTTTTCACAACGACAGAGGAGTCACCTCTACATTAAAAGACACTGGACTACAGAACTTTTTCTTCCACCGGTGAGATCCATCCATATACCATAGTGTGTACACACTGGAACTGTTTATACATATATTTTTTATCTTTTTTCATATTTTTTATCTTTTTCTTTTTTTCTTCTTTTTCTTTTTTCCTTTTTTCTTTTTTTCTTTTTTCTTTTCTCTTTTTTTCTTTTTTTGACCTTTTTTGAAAGGAACTTTGGACAATTTTTTTGGTTTCTCGCTTTTTGCTCCCATTTATCCGATTCATCTTAGGATAAAAAACTTTTTGGAATATTCAATTACAGCTATCCAATATCATGGTCAGGGACTCCTAGGATTAACATGAAGTTATAACAGGGGATCTATCAAGTATTGTTTCTATTCACTTTTTTGTATATATATTATCAATTTAATGTGTATATATTATCAATTTTTCAACATAACCTCATCAATGAATTATATTTGTGTAAGATAAAGAATTCACTAATGATTTATTAAATATAGTAATGAAATATTTCTTCAATTTATGAGTGCAGTATCATTTTTTGTATTTTATATCTATCATGTGTTGAATATCTTCCTATTATCCAGGAAACCGCAAGAAAAAATATCCCCATAAGAAAAAAATCTAAGAAGGCACACTGGCTATCAGAGGAGGCTTTAAAAATAGCCCAGGAAAGAAGGAAAGCGAAAGGTAGTGGAGATCAGAAAAAAGTTGTCCAACTGAATGCAGAATTCCAAAGGATAGCAAGAAGAGACAAGGAGACATTCTACAATGAGCAATGTAAAGGGATAGAAGAAGATAAGTCAAAAGATCTATTCAAGAAAATTGGGTATCTAAAAGTTACCTTTCATGCCAAAGTGGATGTGATAAAAGACAAAAATGGCAGGGACTTAACAGAAGAAGATCAGATAAAGAAGAGATGGCAGGAATACACTGAAGATCTATACAGGAAGCATCTTAACAGCAGTGATGACCTCAATAGTTGGTCCAATGAGATGGAACCAGAAATCTTGGAGAGTGAAGTGAGATGGGCCTTAGGATGCCTTGCAGATAACAAGGCATCCTAAGGCCCATCCTAAGTTGATGAAATCCCAATTGAACCATTCAAAATTCTGCAAGATGATGCTGTGAAATTTCTGCTTGCCTTATGCCAACAAATTTCGAAAACTCAACAATGGCCAAAAGACTGGAAAAGGTCAGTCTACATCCCAATACCAAAAAAAGGCACTGCCAAAGAGTGCTCCAATTATCGAACAATTGCACTAATGTTACGTTTACGTGCAAGCAAGGTAATACTTAAGATCCTACAAGCTCGACTCGAACAATATATGGACCTGGAATTACCAGATGTATAAGTTGGCTTCCGCAGAGGACGAGGCACAAGAGATTAAATTGCCAATGTACGATGGATAATAGAGAAAGCCAGAGAGTTCCAGAAAAACATTACTTCTGCTTCATAGACTATTCTAAAGCCTTTGACTATGTGGATCACAGCAACATGTGGCAAGTTCTTAAAGAGATGGGAGTACCAGATCATCTCATCCACCTCCTGAGGAATCTGTATGTGGACCAAGAAGCCACAGTGAGAACTAAACATGGGACAACAGAATGGTTCAAGATTGGGAAAGGAGTGCGACAAGGTTGTATATTGTCACCTTATTTATTCAACTTATATGCAGATTACATAATGCGTAAGGCTGGGCTGGATGAATCCAAAGCTGGAATCAATATTGCTTGAAGAAATATCAACAACCTCAGTTACGTGGATGATACAACTCTGATGGCTGAAAGTGTGGAACAACTAAATGACCTGTTGATGAGGGTAAAAGAAGAGAGGGCAAAAGCTGGCTTGCTGCTTAACGATTAAATGACTCAGATCATGGCAAACAGCAATCTTAGTTCCTGGCAAATAGAAGGGGAAGAAGTGGAGGCAGTGACAGATTTTATTTTCCTGGGATCCAATATCTCCTCAGATGGTGACTGTAGTCATGAAATTAGAAGACGTTTGCTTCTGGGGAGGAAAGCTATGGCAAGCTTGGACAAGCAGGTGAAAACTAAAGATATTATACTATCACCAAAGGTATGCATAGTCAAAACTACTATGGTTTTCACAGTAGTAACATACGGATGTGAGAGCTGGACTTTAAGCGTCATAGAATTGATGCCTTTGAACTGTGGTGTTGGCAAAAATTGCTTAGAATCCCTTGGATTGCAAGAAGATCCAATAAATCCGTACTACAGGAAATCAAGACAAACTGTTCACTGGAAGCTTTAATTATTAGGGTGAAGCTCAAATATTTTGGCCATATAATGAGAAGGCAGGATTCTCTAGAGAAGACTTTGATGTTGGGAAAAATTTAAGGCAGATGAAGACAACAGAGACGGAAATGAATAGATTAAGTCACTGAAGCCACGAACATGAAGTTGTTGGAGCTCAGAGAGGCAATGACTGACAGATGTACCTGGCATGCTATGGTCCATATCGTCACGGAGAGTTGGACACGACTGAACGACTAAACAACAACACTTGGGTTCTACAACCATAGTGTTTCCAATTTAATGGGACAGAAACTCTTTTGGAGTTCTTTAATTGCTTTTTAACTGTTTTGCTTGTTTTTTTTACAGTTTAGGTATATTGGTATAGAAGAGGACAATTAACCTAACATTTGGTTAATAAGACCGTAGTTTCCTCTTTACTTTCTAGATAACATAGGGAGATTTTTTTTAGCTTTGTCCATTTTCTAGTTATCAGCGAAACTGTACCAGCAGATATAATGCCCAATTATTAGCCTTTCTGTCATATATTGCAATGCCGCGGGGAGGGAAGGGGCACTATATGGAGCCATAGTGCCAGGAAAACAACTTTGTTTTAAAGGTACTATAGTTTCCCTTTAATAAAATGAATAATGCATGACACATTTTAATAGACAAAAAAAAGACTTTTAAAGGGACACTATAGTCACCAGTGCCACTACAGCTTAAAGGGATTCTCTAGGGCCCCCCTCCTTCCTGCCCCCATCCGACAGTGCTGAAGGGACCCCATTACGTCTCTTACCTAAATTCATCTCTAATGTCCCTCGGTGCTGGGTCAGGCTTTCGCCCATGCTCCTCCCCAGCCGACAGGGGAGACCTAATGCGCATGCGCAGCAATGGCAGCGCTTGCATTAGGATTACCCCATAGAAAAGCATTATTCAATGCTTTCCTATCGTGATTCCGGTAACGCTAGCGGTCCTCATGCATAGCGTGAGGACATCCAGCGTTGTTTAGAGGACCAGAAGTCGTCTAAGCACCCGGAAGTCCCTGGTAGATGGCCACTAGAGGAGGACTTAACCCTGAAATGTAATTATTACAGTTTCTCAGAAACTGAAAATATTTACCACTGTAGGGTTAAGTGACATGGCACATTACAGTTCCCACCTGTCAGTGTAGCATGATGATTTATGAGCTAAAGAGACTAAACATTTGCAATGCAATTTGACATATGAATGCCTATAGTGAGTATTCAGGAGTTTACTAGTAGTGCCAATACATTTTCATGCGACTTATAGCGTTCGGGCGTTTTTATTCGGGAATTTTCTGCATAAAATCAGCAGTAAAATATAGAATTATTAGATACAGTAAAAACATCATATGGAAAGTGCCACAGAACGCCATTGGAACCATTTGACAATAACCAATTGCATGTGGCTGTTTCAGCGAGAAAACCAACATCTCCAAGTTTTACGCTGTTGTGACTTACTAGTGGCTTTTCATTTTTAACATGAGAATCTCGGAGCCTTGTCACCCACTGTTGAAATGCTGAGATTCTTATTGAAGCATAGAATCTCGCCCCTCAAGGTTTTAAACTCCGCCATAGGGAAAACCCCAGTTAGGAGTAAAATATAGAAAAGAGGAAAATAGAAGAATAAGGCTAAGAAAAAGAAAACAAGAATAGAAAGGGAAGATAAAGTTATAGTATCACGCAGATGCAGCGACCCCCACACCCTCCTCGGCTCCAGTGGCTATGTCATGGAACAGAATAAACTGCACTAGGGGTTGTCAAAGTCTCCCATGGCTCCCAAACCTTTGCAAAGGTTTTTATGGCACCTCTGACCTAAGCTGTTATCTTATCCATCAAGAAGTTGTCCGTAAGTTTCAGGATAGACGGCACGTCTGGGTTCAGCCACGTCTGAGGGTTATTTTACGAAGCCATTTTTGTTCCATGCTGGCACACCCATCAAGTGGTCTGGATAGCAAGAAGACCCAGGGGTCTGGAACTATTTGCTTATTAAAATATTTTTAAAAATTGTCGCAGGTCATCCACCTTCCCCCTAAATGTCTATTCCCACCACATGTGTCCACATGTACCACATGGCCCTCACAATCTTTAACATAAGTCACTAGGGGATTTGCGCATGTGATACATAGTCTTGTAAGATTGCTTTTGTATGGTAACACAAATGAAGATATGTAAGATTTAAGCTGGAAAACAGAGGGATAGATGATAGGTAGTAGGTTAAAAAAAAGGGGTCAAAATGGAATATAGTGTAGTATCTTTTGAAGCTGATGAATAAAATAAATAGGGTAACACTTACACTTTTCTATTTTCCTATCTACTGTATGTCTATATAAAAATGAAAAGTGTATTCTGCCACCCTTTACTCCTGAAGTAAGGTTTGCATAAAACAAGGTCCAATATGTCAAAATATATATAGGTGGTATGTCAAAATATATAAATAAAAAAAACCCTCATCAGACATAAGATGAATGCTGCCAAGATCCCGATTCTTATTGGTGGGAGAACTTTGTAGAGGAGGTCAGAGGAACGATGGAACTTACAACATCTGTATGACACTCCATGAACAGATTTACAAATTTATGTTCCCTTGCCTAGAATATATATCTGGCACAGTGGAATATAGAGACAATCTAGGGACACCCTAAGTCCCTATTACAGGCAATATAGTAATACCCTAATTCCTATTAAAGGCAATAGGTCTGAGCTCCTCATTTCCCCTCTCCCACTCTAGACTACTGCCATTCATGGAGTGTTAAAGGCATCTTAGGTTTGTTTTTTTTGGGGGGGGGGTTCACTCTCTTTTTCCTGCCAATCCTTTTTGCGATTCTTCAGTGGAAACTTAATATACTAATTACAACGAATAAAGCAAATTGAAATTACCTAATGTATGTAATATGGTTTTACTTTCCACACTGTCATGTAGATGCGTTTATGGACATTTTGAATTGTTTATTATGACAGTATGTTAATGTTTTCTGTAAATAATGATTGTTAACATTATTTATGAAATATTGAATAGTGAGCAGGTAACTGGCTTACAAAATGAGACTTTAACAGCTTTAATAGAAAAATCTCAAATTCAGAACCGGTGATATTTTTTTCCACCGCAGATAATGGTCTAAATTTTAGGTACTTATTGTTTCGTTCACAGACAATCTAGCCTTAATTTCACAAGAGGACATGAAAGGGGACATAACCATATCAACACCGTTTTTTAATTTCCTATAGGAGTAATAAAATTAGAATAACTGGTCTCAATGTTAGAATGTTTTAACAATAATCTGTCTGATAAATGTTGAAAGAAGATACTGTTCCAGATCTGCTTAATGAAATAAACTGTTTAGAGTAGAGTTGCAATTTTAGAACAAATAATTGTAGATTTCTGTTCCTGAGACAGTAGTCACTTGGCATACGTTGAAAGCATACTACAAAGCAATGTCTATATACCAATGAACAATCTTTAAAATTACCTACTATAACTATACACTTGCCGTTCTCATATGATACTTCAGACATCTGTAAAAAGATTTTGTGGTCAGACAACTCGAAAATAAGACTTGCAGGCTAATGTTCCTGGTGCAAATTCAAAAACTAGTCATCACTACTTAATAGTTGTGCATGGTGATAGGGAAAAAATCACAGCAAGTCTAACAATCTCTTTAACAGGGATTTGTATGGTTTCCAGCATAAAACGTTTGACGATGAAAAGTAAATTGAAAGGCTAGGAAATCTAATTGCAGAAGGGCTCTGAGCAAATTAAAAAAGTCACAAAGGCTAGTTAAGATTTTGAATAAAACTAGAATTATTTTGTTTCTTTTTCTACCATAAGCCATATTATTTCCAACTATGGATAGTTACATTGTTAGTCTGTTAAGAGTGTCCATCTACCCTGTTAATTATTACAGTGCCAGAGGGACAATCTGACACTACCAATGCCAACATCACTAATGAGTCCATATCCAGCCAATTGCCAAGCATCTCTCATACACAGTGACCATTGTAACAACAACAACAAAAAAAACACCCCACACTTTTGTTTGCATTCTGTGTTCTTTGTGTCTTTCATATTCTGTGCAAATCTTTAAATGAAAAACTTCCTAAATACAGTTGTCATTGATGCTGACGAAGTAATGAAAATAAGTAAATGTACTTAACAAACCTTGTAGATATATATATACTAGTTTGACATTAAATTTTAAATTCACTTTGAAATATATATATATACAATACACAAGATTCAGCGCACTCACCTATCCACTAAACAGCAACTCCTGAATGGCAGAATTGAGAAGTGAGCCTTCAAGATGCATGATCTGTACACGAATACTGTTTCATTAAGGTAAAGCTGTTTGGGTGACTATAGTGTCCCTTTAACCTACATTAAATATAATAGACAAAAATGCCAACACTGCACTCATGAATACTCCATCAAAAAGTAAAGAATAAAGCAAGTACCTTTAAAAACAGTTAACAGATTTTATTAGTTTTTTTTTTTTAAAACACCTAATCTAGGCAAAAATAATGGGGGTTTAGATACAATATATGATCATACATTGCATAAGCCTGCCACAACATCAATGTACCCCATCTTTGGAAGGTCTTACACTAGCAGCCTAATTTCTGCTCTTATGAGATTAACCCACTTACTTGGGGGGAAGATTCCATCTGGGGCTCTCTGCAGTACAAGGCTACATAGAGCCCTGGGATCAGGCACCTGTGACAGGGAGGGGTGCAAAACCAAGGAGTTGACTAGACTCCCAAATATATATATATATATATGAAACAGGGGGGGAGGCTGCACTCACCTGAACATGCATAAATGGGGTGCTGCTGGGGGCCAAATTATGCAATACACAAGATCCATCGCACTCACCTATACCGCGCACTCACCTATCCAGCAGCACCGCATTTATGCATGTTCAGGTGAGTGCAGCCTCCCCCCTGTTATATATATATATATATATATATATATATATATAAAAGGATGGTGAATGACATTTACAGGATTATTCACTAATGTGAATGTGAATGTGAATATCAGATTTAGGATGAAAGTAGTCAAACTGGAAAAGTCAGTTATGCTTACAGTTCGGCTACTCTGGCCTTACATTCACCTTGAATTCTCACTTACTTTAGTAAATAACCCTGTTACAATCTCTCACAAATGTCCCACAAATGACGTCTAACGTAGAAGTAGTTTATAAGCCCATTGAGGACCAGTGCTGGAGAGGAGATGAAGAAAAGTAAGATTAATTATAATGAACTGATCCTTTGCTATGTATTACATATGTTCATACAGTTGTAAATGCATTTGTAATATGTCTGTCTATCTCCCTTATATGTTTTTAAATCCATTTGTAACAGTACTATTATATAAAATGCTATAAAATGGTAAAAGGCCATGTCTACATATATCATACATGATTCTTACGTGTTCCACTTTAGCTTTGTAATTCCTAATATATTTGTACTTCAATAAAATATCAAAACACCGTCCAAGGGTGTATTTTCTTGCACATCACTTGGTATAATAAAACAATATCCCGTTCATGATAAAGTTCTAATGGACCATTGGTTAATAGCCTATTTGCATATTAATTTCATGGCTGACAGTTTTAAAGGGCCAAGCATTAAAAAATTACTTCTTAATGAGACGTAATGTTCTTGTTTTTTTTTTACTTTTGTTTTATTTTATTTTTAAATGTATTTTGGTTACTATATTTTTAGTTACATAACAATATGTTCTACTCTTGTATTGTATATTAATATTAATACTGCCTTTTTTTTAATCAAATGACACCTATTAATTATTTGATTCAAATTACACACACACATATATATATTACAAAATGTTGTGTGTGTCTGTGTGTGTGATTTGAATCACATACTATGCATATATTTATACACACAATGTAATAAATCTTTTTATATAGATTATGTGATTTAAATTACACTATTATTTTGAGAATAAAATATATATAAATTTACAAATTTATGTACGAAATCAAAACATTCTTGAAAAGAAATTATGTGATATTTTATAAACATATTTTCTTCAAATTCAATACAAATGAGGCAAGGTAAATTTGTCATGTAAAATATCCTTTTCATTTGAATACAATAAAGCCAATTGAGTTTCCATTGTATATTTAATCGCTGCATTTCTTTGTTTCCAGCGCTAATCTTTCCTGTCTTATTGACATTACAACACACAAATTGTTGAAGTAAATTGAATCACTGACTTCATATGTAAAAATCAATGAGAAATTATTTTGTGGCGCTAATATGCATTGTGTATTACTAAGTATTCATTTCATTAAGTACGATCCTCTCTACCTAATGCAACAAATAGTGCCAGCTTCTCTGCCTGTAGCTGTGGTGACTGTTCCAGGAAAAGAGGATTTGAACTACAGAAAAAGGCATTAATATTTGAAAGCATTTAAATCCATTAGCAGGTCATCTGAACATTACAGATCTGTTTTAAATTGCTAATTGAAGCAATAATGGCTAATAAGCCAAAAGCTTGTAATGACTTGAGTGTTTTACCGCTTTAATTCTGAAAGATTCCTGGAAATATGTAAATCTGCTTCTAAACAATTGTAAAGAAAATGTGAAATAAACCGTAGACATCGATATATCATAAAAACGGTGTTAATGGACTAAGCAGCTTGACTGTATTTATTATGAGAATTGCCAGCCTATAGACCTGTGTGACAACTTTCTGCAACTTTACAGACAAGACATCTGGCATTTCAATTATACACACGGCTATTAGAAAGAAAGTGAATATTGTTACATAAAAGAAATACAATCAGGTCATTGTTTCCACATGGACTGTGAGCATTGAGTTTGCAAAAGTCCTTTTTTTTCCTGTTGAGTAAATGAAAGACGCAATCATCTACATCGTATTAACCCCTTGGCTGCCAAGATATTTGCAAACAAATGGGAAAAAAAAAAAATTGTATTGTGGAAAGTAATGTGTAAATATAGTTTCTCATCATTATGCATAAATATCACCATATTCCATTAAAAAAAAATCTATATCGTTTTATAATGGACAATCGTGAAAATTCACATTGCTTATACAATGATGTAGTGAAAATTGAGTACATATTTTATGTATTACTAATAAGTAGTTAAATTTGGGAGAAACCTGTATTGAAAGGTTTGGAACATTAATGCATATCTCTTTACTTGCCCAGGTAAATCCAGTACAGTGAATTTAATAGTTAATGTTGGCTGTTCTTGCAAGGATGTATTCGATTGTTGGCCTAGATTTATTAGAATATAAAATCATGTATATAAGTTTTTTTTCCCCCATTCATTTTTTATTATTTGTGTGGCTGTAGGTAGTGCAATTATCCATTGCCATTCTAGCGGCTTTCAAGCTTTGGTTTCAGGAACATCATTGTAAATGTAAATAATTAAAGCTGTGGGTTACTTTATAAAGGGACAGGATCAGCTATTATATTACTTAATTAAGAGGTAATTGTAATATTACTATTGTACCTGCACAGGGAATGTTACATTTTGATCTTACAAGCATTTTAAGATATATATATATATATATATATATATATATATAAATGTATGAAATTGACAGATTTTACTGAAAAATTAAGATTCAGTGTAAGAAATCTTAGGACAGAAATGTATCCAGCCCCTAACATTATAGTCAGGGCCGGACTGGGGAAAAAATTTGGCCCGGGCATTTTTTATTCACAGCGGCCCACTGAAAAGGGGGTGGGGCCAGATAGGGTGTGTTTTGTCATCCCCAATGACAAGCATGCCCCATCTCAAAGTGAGCATGTTGCTTCAATGTTCTTCCAGGGCATGAGAAAAGGGCCCCGTATTTGTACTGCACAGTGCAAGCAAATTTAATAGCATGCTTGCATTGTTTGCTTGAAACTTGTCTCAGGGGTTTTCATAATTGGGATACTCACTGTATCCCATTTATGGAGACACTATGTGTTTGCTTACATGGAATCTAGTGTGTGCATGTCAGAAATGTAGTGTGTAGGTGGTGCAGCAACTGTGTGTAGGAGATCTAGTGTGTGTTTGAAGGACTAGGGAGTGTGTATAGGAGATCTAGTGAGTATGTGTGTGTATAGAGGATTCAGAATGTATGTAGAGATCTAGTGTGTGTATATTTGTAGATGATCCAGAGCTGGGTAAGGAATCTAGTGTTTGTCTGGAATTTAATGTGTTTAGGGGTGCAGTATGTGTGTGAGGGGTTCTGTAGTATATATACATATATGTTTGGAAGTATTGTGTGTGTGTTTGAGTGGTGCAGCGTGTTTGGGGGCTGCTGTGTTTATGTGTGAGGTGTGCAGTGTGTGTGTGAAGGGTATAGTGTGTATGTGTGAGGGGTGTAGTGTGCATTTGTGAGGAGTATAGTGTGTGTGTGTGTGTGAGGGTGCTGTGTGTGGGGGGTGCAGTATGTGTGTGTGAGGTGTGCAGTGTGTGTGGGTGCTGTGTGTGTGTGTGTGTTGTATGTGAGTGAGGGTGCGGTGTATTAGGGTGCGGTGTGTGTTAGGGTGCTGTGTGTGTTAGGGTGATGTGTGCATTAGAGTGATGTGTGTGTTAGGGTGCTGTGAGTGTTAGGGTGATGTGTGTGTTAGGGTGATGTGTGTGTTAGGGTGCTGTGTATGTTAGGGTGCTGTGTGTGTGTTAGGGTGCTGTCTGTTAGGGTAGTGTGTGTGTGTGTTAGGGTACTGTCTGTTAGGGTACTGTGTGTGTGTGTGTGTGTGTGTGTGTGTGTGTATGTTAGGGTGCTGTCTGTTAGGGTACTATGTGTGTGCATTAGGGTGCTGTCTTTTAGGGTACTGTGAGTGTGTTAGGGTGCTGTCTGTTAGGGTACTGTGTGTGTGTGTTAGGGTGCTGTCTGTTAGGGTACTATGTGTGTGCTAGGGTGCTGTGTGAGGGTGTTAGTGTGCTGTGTGTGTTAGGATTCTGTGTGTTAGGGTGCTGTGTGTGTGTTATGGTGCTGTGTGTGTGTGTTAGGGTGCTGTGTGAGGGTGTTAGGGTGCTGTCTTTTAGGGTACTGTGTGTGTGTTAGGGTGATGTGTGTGAATGTGTTAGGGTGCTGTGTGAGGGTGTTAGGGTGCTGTGTGTGTTAGGGTGCTGTGTGAGTGTGTTAGGGTGCTGTGTGTGTTAGGGTGCTGTCTGTTAGGATACTGTGTGTGTGTGTTAGGGTGCTGTCTGTTAGTGTACTGTGTGTGTGTTAGGGTGCTATGTGTGTGTTAGGGTGCTGTGTGTGTTAGGGTGTTGTCTGTTAGGGTACTGTGTGTGTGTTAGGGTGCTATGTGAGTGTGATGTGTGTTTGTAAGGATTGCGTGTTGGGGGAGGCCAATATTAATGTATTTTTTTTTTAAATAAAAAACAAAACAAAAATGACATTGTATCCCCTCTCCCCCCTTCTTACCTGTAGCCTGGAAGGGGGGTGGGGTCGTGCTGCTGACATTCATCACTGGTGGTCCTCGTGATAAGTGAACTCTAGCCTACATGACAACGGCCCGAACCTCGCAAGAGAAACCCAGCGGAGCTGCAAGTTAGAGCTCCGCCGGGTTCCTCTCCTGGCTGTCTCCCTCCCTCTCTCCCTGCTGGCGGCCGTGTTTGACAGCTTGTGGGCTGGTGAGGGAGTTCTTTGATCTCCCCACCGGCCCTTCATGGAACACAGCAGGGCCGGCGCTCGGATAGCGCCGGCCCTGCATAGACCGCATTTGCCCGGTGTGCCCGATGGCCAGTCCAGGCCTGATTATAGTGAGCTTCCCCACTGTCTGTTAGGCACTTTTACAGATGAGCTTTAACAATTAAATTATTAACACTTTTTATATCTGCTGCAAAATTAGATCTAGTAGAAACCATAGGATGTTCTTGTACGCTCACTCTGTACTCACTAAGCCTCACTTATACATATTTTTTCTGCTAACATTTTAATACTTCATACTGAATGCTGGATATTCCAAGCATTCTTTAGCATGCAATCCAAATTTGGAATGGGTATCCTATCGGTCAGGGGTGCCCAAAAGCTGGCTCTCCAGATGTCGTAGAACTATAATTTTCATGATGCTATGCATGCCTTTAGAATGCTTTAGAACAGGGGTAGGGAACCTTCGGCCCCTTCAGATGTTTTGGACTACATCTACTACATCATAATGCTCTTACATCCATAATGCTGACAAAGCATCAAGGGAGATGTAGTCCAAAACATCTGGAGGGCCGCAGGTTCTCCACCCCTGCTTAAGAATGACAAAGCATTGTGAAAGCTGTACTTTTAAAACGTCGGGGGTCTACTTTTTGGGCACCCCTGCTATAGGTAACTTTATACTTATATACTTTCATACTTATATTTTATGCTCTGGTTTGTTTGTTCTTTAGATCTTTTGGTGTCTGTTCACTGAACAGCATGTTGTGGTGAGTTAATAGTTTGCAACTAATTTAAAAATAATTCACATGTGGTTCACTAAAACAATGATGGGATTAGATACTAAACACCAGACTTTATCCGGATGGACTGAATTCTGACTCCATTGGCATTTTTTAATATTTTCTAAAGCCAACTGCTTTGTTCTCTCTAAGTGAATGTGCAGCAATCTCTTGGATGCATTCTGTGTCCGGATTAAAATTGGTGGATTCAGAAGATTCACAAAGCATCAGATTAACAAAATGCGTTAGCAAACAAGACCCCCATATTACAACAATGGAGGTTTTAAACCTCCATTTACCCCTAACTGCCATGCAGGTTCCAAGTTGAAAATATGTAATTTCATGCGCTGGTTAAGGATCCGATCACGCCGATCCAGCAGCTGTACATACATTTTCATGGGACTCTACATTAGATGCAATGACTTTAAAGGTAAATAATGAAATTTAAGATAGGAAACATTTATATGAAACTTCAGAAACCTTAAACATTTCAGTTACTAGCAGGAATTCCATGGGATTTTATTATTGTTTGTAACATTTTATTTTAGCTTCTGTTTCCGTCTTCGTGTTGTAAATCATAACATGGAATCAATAAACTTGCTACTCTTGCCTATCTGAATATCTATTTTTACCACAACTAACAGCAAGTGTTCCTTTAATGTAATTCAACTTAGTATATTAGTACATTAATGTATTGTATATATTGTATATAGTATACTTAGTATATTGTATTTGAGCCTCTTTAAAATATATTGTCTCCTTCAATCAGCGTGCCAAGTTGTTGTTTTTCATTATTGTAATCTAATGTCCTGTAGTTGACATGGCATTGTGGAAGATAGTTAGATCAACTAAGTTTTCCCTAATCTTGTTAAAAATTATAGATGTAGAGGCATTCAGGGTATTTAACTTAAATAGCCAATTTGAGCAGTTGATGAACAATGTGATATTTTATCAGTATGGAATGTATATCATGATCTTCAAATATAGCAATCCAAAGTATTCATCCACAAAGCGCAGCTTAGTTATAGGGGCCCACTAGTGCAGCCCAAGTTTATTCAAAGTACAGACGTTTCGGGACCCTATGCCTTTATCAATGAGAACTGGAGGGCATTTATCATGTGTTTACTTTAATGCTTTGAAGAATTGCATCTTTCAGCTTGTTTCAGTTAGAAAGCTATAGTTAATGTAGGCTTAGCGATGTTTATGGCTTATCAAAGGCATTTTAGAATTGCTCAGAAGGTGTAAAACAGTTTGGCACATATTAAGGGTAAATGGTATATTTCTAATATTTTCATAATATAATGAACATCAGACATCCACTTTTCTCTCACTTTGGGTAGAACAATTACCAGTAACAGTCAATATACTCTTTTATCTCACACTATTATGTCTTTGTAGGCGTTGATGCCACTGTTCTTACTCCTAACGAGAATCCAACAAACGTATCGTATTGAGTAATATATATTAAGTTAAACCATACTTTAACATTTGGTGGTGGATTGGGAGGGAACTGAGGGGAGCAAGTAGGGATTTCTTTTTTTTTTTTTTCATTTTCCAGACAGAATATATCATCTTAAAAAAGACATATAAATGTTGATCCTAACCAAACAGGAGTTATTTTAGTAAATGTGTCCCTGCATTTTCATCATGAAATATCTAAGTGTAGATTTAATTCATCTGTGCAATGTTTTGGCCAAAATCCTGGAAACCTTGGAACCAATATTTTTCCATCTGGAGGTTTCATTTTAGGTTTTTATTGCAATAAGAAACACAGATGGAGTGGGCAGAAGGGATGTCCTCAGTCCTTTGCTAGCTGACGTGATGCAGACAGTCACTCATGAAAAACAAGCTCCTGCAAGGGAGTGCATTCTCAAAGTATTTCAACTGAGAAGTCTATTGACTAAACAGTGAGTTATGGGAAATTAACAAAACTTTAGGTCAGTTGAGTAAAAATGAAATCTACGTCTCAGCCGAAACTGTAGCTCGAATGCTTAGCAGGATTAACTTGTAAGATTTAAAAAAACAAAAAACAGAAAATTTGCTGTTCTATATTAAAAACGTAGAAATAGGATGCACTACCTGCAACATGCATAACATAAAGAAATTGCATAACTTTATGCAAAAATATAACAAAACATGTTTTTTTACATCTTTCAAGGCTACATACAAATGTCTGTCTTTGATGAAGTTTCAAAGGATTTAAAGGACTACTATGAGCATCATTAGTCACATCATTTGTTTGAAGTTGTTATGAATGCTGCACTGCCTGGTGCCATTCCTCGCTTCAAAACTAAACCTTTTACTTCCGGTCTAATGTTGAACTAGGGTTCCTGCCACTTCGTATCAGGCCTATCACTACCACCATTTCAGGTGTGGATTGATATGGTCCAAACTACAAACTAGACTTGTGCATGGAGAAAAATTAGTTTCAGCCGGTCCACTTCAGCTTTTTTTTTTTTCTGGATGGCCGAATTTCGTTAACACAAAAAGATTCAGAAAATGAATCAGACAAAACAAAAGGACATGAAAATGGGCCAACACTGCAAAATATGTAATGTACATAATATTAATATTATGTATATATTTAGCAGTACACTGAAAAACTAATTTTCCTGCCATTTGGTTCACAAATCAAATGAGAACAAATTAACTAATAGAGCAATAGTAAAAATCTATATAGAAAATGTATTAAAAAAAAATACACAAATCTTTCCAACATAAAGCTTTCAAGGCTACAAAGAAAAAACACATATCTCAAATAGCACTCTGGTGATTTAGCCGTATGCTGCTCTTAGATGCAGCAGTGCTTTGCCCACTCTTGCATCAAAATACCTCAATGCCAATAGGTCAAATTTATGTAATTCATATCTTTGAGACGCTAAACTGTGAATGGGTTCAACTTTATTTTTTTAAACATTTTTGACTGGTTGATACTTTTTAATAGTTTTAAAGAAACAATATATAGTTAGGAATATAAACCTGTATACTTAATGATATGTTCTCCCCTGTATCTAGATTGAGTCCCCAAAATACAAATAATAACCGAAAAAGGGTATTGCTCACCATTATTCCAGTGCTGATATCTAGTCCCTGTAGGGACACCTCCTCCCGCAATGTTGCTCCAGTGCTTCTCTTTCATCTAATCCAATGCTCCTCATGGAGTAGCATTGTAGATTCAAAGCACATACACAACCAAAATGCGTTCCTCCAATGAGTTCAATCTCGGATCTCTTAGCGGAAGCACCTCTGGTGGCTAACAGGTAGACAGCCACTATAGACATTTTAATCCTGCAATGTAAGCATTGCCACTCTACCTAGACCACTCATTGAGCTAAAGTTGCCTGGGTGCCTATAGTGTCCCTTTTATGGATGTATTATAAAAAAAATGTGGATTAAAAAGGCACTATAAGAATGCCTTCATAAATATAATGCCCTTTTACCTTCAGAATGCACTGGGCACTGGGCAGTCTACACTGAGAAATCTTAGAGAGAGAAAATAAAGAGAAACTGCAGGCACTTTAACAACTTCATTTTATTGAAGTTGTTCTCGTGCCTGCAGTCCTGCCCCCCGCCCCCTCCTCCAACTCCCCCAAATCCTTTAGTTTACTAATTAGAAGGATTAGAAGCACGGCTTCAAGCCAGGCTTCCATGCCCTCTGGGTATGATTGCTGGAGATCTTACTTCCCAGTTCTCATATCCTGACATCATGCCCGCATACCCAGTGCCGTCATAGTTGGCTATAATGAGAATCATTGTATTTAATTATTCTCTATGGCAGAATCTTAGAAGCCTCATGGCGAGCACCACTCATATGCCTAAGGTCCCTATTGCTTCTCAATGAGGAGCATTGGACTGGCCCGTCAGACTCGACACTGGAAAAAAGGTGAGTAATTATTTTTATTTTTATTTACTTTTTATTTTTTTATTTTACATGGGGGTGACAATTGATAAGGGGCATCAGGGCTGTAGCGTTGGGAATACATATGTATTTCTAATGCTACAGTGTTCCTTTAAACCATGTTTCTGTTTCTGCTCCTGATTCAATGTTTCATCTGTCTGTGACTTGTAAGAATTAGTGTATAATGTTATTTTCTAAATCTTTAATATACATTTAAGAGAAAATTGAGTATTTTGTTAAAAAAAAATTATAACAAAAGATTTTTTATTGTGTGTTTCTTTGTGAAAATAAAATACATATTGTATTATTTCATTATTTTGTTCATAGGTTTACTGTAAAATTTGTTACCTTGGATTGTCAGCTTTCTCTTTGTCTTTTTATTTTTAACTACTTAGGATTTCAGAGGCCACGGATCATCAACATATCCATGGATACAGCCCTGAATAACACGTGTTTTTATAAATTAATTCTAACAATAATATCTAGAACAATTGTTCATGATTAACACACGCATTTGCTATTCTAAATCGTATTAATCATTTTGCTGATGGATTGTAGTTTCAATTGTCTTTTATACATTATATATTACATATATCATTCATGTGCAATTTACACATATAGACCTTCATGGTTCTGGGAAGCATTTGCCGATTAACATGAAAATGATATGCTAATTTATTTCTAACAGCATTTAACAATGGCTACCTACCAGGTGTATTGGGCTATTCAATAACATTTATATAATAATAACAATATTAGCAATTTACAGAACAAATACCTTTAAAACCTCTGCGGTTAGATTCCACAAGTGCAAAGGAATTTATTTTATTTATTGTAAAGGAAATATGTAAGTTGCATGTTCTTTACTAAAAGAACCAGTTCTTAGACAGTTTTCCCAGGGAACTCTAACTGATAGCAATTCAAAAATGAAAATCTCCCTTTTCTATTCACCTACAAAAAATCTCTGTGAGCAACAATATCTTATGATGCATTGTAAACATTACCACTTAAAGGGTTAAAGGGGAAATCAAAGGGAAATCAAAAGAGAGTGGTTTACATGGCTAATTTAAGCCATTCAGGTCCATTCAAAAGATAAAAGTTAAACAAAACTAACTATTGCGTTCGTATTTCTGCTTTCCAACTCGACACAGTTTGTGATGTCTGTGAGTGATGGTTCTTCAGCAGAGACCACTGTCTAAACCTAATATTTAAAACCATAGACATATACAAAAGGCCAGATGTAGCACAAGCATAATAAAATCTATAGTAAAATAAACAATATGTACAATAGCCGAAAACCAGAAAAGAATTACAATAAAACTTATATATAAGGTTAGTCAGAAAATAAAGCCATACTCTATAACTAATATTCATAATGTAATTGAGATAAACTAACAAAACAAGGTAAGCATGTAGAGATTGGTCATAGGGCAGCTATCTGCTTTTGGTTGCAATCATTGTTTTCCTGGCTTTGTGAAAATATAGCAAAATGGACAAAAATGCTCTATAATCATGTGTTTATTTATTAAAGAAGGGCACATTGATGCTGGCTAATCACCACCCTTTCCCCAATAGTTTTCTTTAAGAATCAGTGTAATGTGGTTCTATCTCATAGAAAATACTAACAGATTAATCACCACGTAGAGGACAATTCTTTTTAGAAGACTTGTGCGAAGAAAGTTTGTAAACATTTTTTCCATTCTATATACTGGTTGTAGGCCCTGGATTCTCCCATTAGTGATATAAATATTCATTGATTAAATATTAACAAACATTAGTCACTATAATCGTATACGACATGTAAAGTATGTTTGGTAGATTTATTCTGTTAGAACAGTAAGGTCCCTTGAGATGAGGCACCAGCTGTTTCAACCATAACTCCATCACCAAGAGGAATGTCTGGCATTGACCCCCTTGATACGTCTTCATTGGTACTTAATCTCTAAAATGCAAATGGAATTTTTCTAAACATCTTTTAAATATACATGAAACATTACAATTCGGGAATTGAGTGGTTATGTATATCTCCAGGGTTAATGTTGACTCAGAGCAGCTGGCACGCTCTTCCAACATATATTATTAAATAATAACATTAAGAATGTAAGAATGCTCCTTCTTGTATTGGTGTCATGGTGTGTGCCTTACTGTGTACTTTCTAACTATACCAATAAAGTCCATTCTATACACAGGCCTCTCAAGTGGTGTCTGGACAGTCATATCCATATTGTACCATAGATCCTACATCTTCAAGGCTTATCGACTTTGTGAGTTTCTAGTACTTCCAGATCTATGAGATCATTTGACTCATTCCTTCTCCTTCTCTTAGACAGCTGCAGTAGCATGATATGATATAACATGTCGCTACATAGGCTTTGAAGAACCATGTCTGGCATTTGCAGTCCGAATGACCAGATACTGTACTGAATGGCTTTACCCATTTGGCACAAGGCAACTTGGACTTTAGTTAATAATTTAGTTAATTTAGTTAATAATTGCATTCATTTTCTGATCTAATATATTCAAGTAGTTGCATCCGATATCAACTTTGTTGTTAATGATTGGAGATGAGTTCATTACTAAGTGCAATTGATTTCATGAGGACTAGTCAATGAGTTGTAGAAGAAAGAAGACTAATTTACCATTTTAAGAAAACGTGGACTACTGCAAGGATTCACTTATTGGATTAGTTGATAGACATGTGCACCAGTGAAATTTTCATTTCATACGAATGGTTTCGTACTAAATAGAAATTTCATTCATCAATTCCAAATTTCATTAGCAAACCATTCATTTTCAAACGAAATTCGTTAAAAAATAATTTGTTTTCGTCCATTAGGACCCCAAAAAAGCAAGGAGGGAGCCGGCAGCTCTACCAGCTCCCTCCTTGTAATAGAAACAACACCCCCCTGGATTAAAACCTATGGGGGTCACTATGACCCCCATATTAATAAAAGGGAGGTTAAATCCGCCCGCATGCCGCGAGTAGGGGCATGTCGCCTAAATAGAGAGTAGCCAGTGGCTGCTCGCTGTCATTTAACACTAAATATAATTCAGTATTTATGACCCCCATATTAATAAAAGTGAGGTTAAATCCTACCGCATGCCCCTACTTGCAGCATGCCGTGAGTAGGGGCATATCGCCTAGACAGTGAACAGCCAGTGGCTGCTCGCTGTCATTTAAAATGAAATATAAAGGCCCAGACCAGAACAGCAATTGCTAAACAAAATAGCATTGGCAGCTAGAAAAGCCCTAGCCCAAACGTGGTTACAACCTATCCCCCCCCCCCAATGTCCACAGTGCTCAACAAAATTAAAGAGTATCACCTCATGGATAAATTGACGGCCCAAATAAGAGGCTCAATGAAAACATTCACTAAGACGTGGGAACCATGGGAAAACTACATCGATGACTAGTAAAACTCAAGAGACGTCCAAGACTCCCCTCCCACCCCCCCTCTTCTACCATCCCCCCCTCACTCCCCATCATTAGGCCGAGCCCACTGGTGCCCCGGCCTATAATTTCAACCAAAGCCACCAAAATAAGATGGCAATTTAAACACAATGCTACAATATAATATTCAAGTTTTTACGTTACCGTTTGTTGTTCTTTCCATGTACAATACTGATAAAACCAATGACAGACAGATCTTGAATGCAAATGATGTACATGAAATGTCATGAAAACCGCATGTACCTCCTTTTGGCAACACATACTTTTTGAATCCACAATGCGGCTTCTGCGCAAACCATATGACTGCATAGTACAATTTTCTCTGTCATTGAAAAAATAAAGAATTATAAAATTAAATATAAATCAGTATGGGGGTCACTCTGATCCCCATATTGCTAAAAGGGAGGTTAAATCCTCCCGCATGCCCCTACTCACAGCATGCCTCGAGTAGGGTCATGTCGCCTAAACAAATTTAAAACTACCAGTGACTGGGCAGCAAATGCTGCCCAGTCACTAGTGCAATAAGGGGGGACCTGTGCCAGGTTAAATCCTGTTACATGCCCCTACCTGTGCCAGGTCCCCCCTGTGTAGTAGGGTCATATCGCCAGTGGCTGCTCACTGTCATTTATAACTGTTTATAAAATCAGTATCTAATATAGAAGTGATAGAGAGTTACGGTAGGAGTACATGTAACCAAAAGGTACCATAATACCAAAATACCATAAACACTAACTTTCTCAATATATCGGAAAGGATTTGGTAAATTTAGCAATTTAATATTTCAATGTTAAAATATAGAAATCACTCTTTTGGCAATAAAAAATGAACAGATTTTTAACTAACATTATAATTATGATGCATGCAATAGAGTGTTTTATGTATTTCATTTACTCATATTCAGTTGTTGGCTGATTTTAGATAGATAACTGCACTACACACATCAGACTTTTTGGCTCCAAATTCTTTGCACGTTTTTGGATTATCAAGCATTTTGCACTCTGTACACCTACGTTTTGGGGACTCATTGTGTTTACTAAGTTGAGACTCTAGCTGTGATTTACTAAGGTCCAAATGAGCCGTACTGAATAAAGCATAACCATCCGGTGCTATGTGGGGACATTCGAACTGCATAATCTAGACATTGTTAACGCTATTTAGCAATGTTGATATTTTGCAGCAGACAAGGCTCAGAATGAACCAGATCAAAACCAGATCAAATGCAGGGAGAGCAAAAACCAAGGTGTAGGAGAATATTGAGAATAGACAACATCTCAAGTAACTTACCCTTCAGTGGGTCTCCACTCAGATCTCAAGTTAGTGTTAGCTCATTGTGTACCATTACAAAGAGAACCTAGACAATTTCCATATGAGACTGATCCCACCCAAAATGGAGGTCTAGATCCGAAATCTCTCTGCGTGAGAGAGACAGCAACCCCCAACATCAAAATCCTCTACGACAAGAATTACAGTGCTGCCCTGAGATACCCTATAATAAAGAGGGAGATAAGCGCAGATCATCTATATTGTCTGTAAGTTCTCTACCTCTGGGATTGACCTTGGTGTTCTGTATATACTTCACTATTGTACAATTCTTTCCAATTTTTAGATTTCCCAAGAACTGCTTTGTATTACATACAGGTTGTATGTTTTGTATTTTTGGTGTGCTACCCCTTTAATTTATACTATCACTAGTTATTGGTGTGGTATATTTTTCCTGTTTGTATTACATTAAAGAAAGCTTGTTTTGTTCTTGTAAGGTTTTCTTTTAAGCAAAGTATTACTTTCAGAATGATATTGTATCACTTTGTTATTGTACTGCTTATGCTTACACATACAGTATGCATGACTTTGTAATGAAGGAATCCTGATGTTATGGGATCAGTGGTTGCTGTAACACCTGCCATGCCAGCATCTTCTGTTTCTCCTTGATTGGTTAGGAGCATTATGTGTAGACTTCCCCCATGCTTTAGTATCTTGCTCTGTCAGAAAGTGATTTGAATATGTTATTGCTTGAATTAACACTGACACTAATGATCACTAATGATGCATTGATTCAGCAACACTGCTGTTGTCTAAAGGCCAAACTTGCTTAAGGCAGCAATGTGTATTTCTGTTCGAAGGTCTGGAGCTGCAGATCCATTAGCCCTCTTGTTAAACATGCCCTGCTCCTGATGGTGAAGTTTAATGACCCACAAATCATAGTTTCGGTCTACTTACCTGCAAATAGGGATTGGATTTGATATATTGCTTTCTCTACTGCTATCATGTAATGCAATGTTCTACAGTAAAATGTGTTCTAACTTTGTTTCATTCTATTCATCTTAATAGTACTGTATGTGAACATATTTAATATCACTCACTGTAGTAGTAAATAATATGAGTTAATGATTAGTGCATTTTAGCGAAATCCAGGTGAGCAGAGTCCTCCAAATATTCTGCAGATAAGCAAATTTAGAAGCTAGTCTGGGTCAATTCAGTTTTACAAAAATGTTCAAATTCCAGTCTTTGCAAGGAATTCAGGCCATTTTGTAGTTATTTCACCAAATTTCTCTGAATCATAATTGCAATTTTATGATAATCTTGTGCTTTGATCTAGAATTGCATACATTTACATATAGGGTTATTCTGTAAAATGAAATTAGTCGGGAGTTCAAAATCAATTTCAAACATTAGGGCGAAGTAACTAAATTGAAAATCTTACTGACTTGGAATTGTTTTTTTTTTGTTTTTTTTTGGCTGCATTAGCCTAAAGTCTGAAATTCTCTTTGAATTCTTAACAATTCACACTTTAATAAATAAGTCTATGAATTTACAATCTCATGTCAGATTCACTCAAATTCTGCAGAATTTGCAGTTTAAAGGGACACTCAGAACTTAGCTAGAGAAAAAAAGTCATAGCAGGATTATTTACTAGGGATGAGTTTCATCATATTAAATGGACACTGTAGAAACCATAACCACTTTAAATTGTTATCTTACCATATTACAGAAATGCAGGGCTCCTCGGCACAGCCCCCGATAACTGAATGGTAAAGAAGTAGAGTAGCTCTGTCTACTCTACCACCATATATGGTAGTGATAGGTTGAGAGCATTAGCTGAGGTTCAAAACCAATCCCTGACCCTCTCACTGGTAGGGAGAGCTGCCAGTGATTGTTTGAGATTGTTAGTTGAGATTCTCTGTCAATCACTGCTTGATATTACTTGGTATGGTCTAAGGAGGAGCTTCTCACCATCCATGAATGCACAGGGAGGGAAACAAGCACTGGAGGACTCAATGCACCATAACCACTTCAAACAAATAAGTGGTTGTGGTGCTTACAGTGTACCTTTAGTATGAAAAAAATCCTCTCTATGTATCAAAGCTTGTGTTAGTACAGATTCCAGCTATGTAATTGTGGTAGGGATATTAGCTTGTGATCATAGTTAGCAATATGTTGGTGGTTATGGAAAAAGCAAAAGAGAGTGTGTCAATGTTGTAGGTATAATTTATTTGCCATAACAGGCTCCAAGAAAATGGTGAAAGTAAGAATGAGCAGATACTACTGTTTTGATTTCACAGTAATTATCATACATGAGCTACGAATGTTCGCACTTTCCACAGAGAATTCCAACAAAATTTTTGTGATAGAATTTCCACCCAAGTGTCTTGGAGGCAGTTAATGAATTTTCTCTCACAGGAAATTATATTTTGTTTCTGGGAAAGGTGCCAATTTGCACATGTTTTGGAATCAAAACTCAGTAAATTATCAATGAAATGACTTTCCCCACTTGTATATACATGGTTTTCTGGATTCTTTTCTATGTACATGGAATTCTTGTGGGAAAGTAGGCAATAGCTGGAATTTAGATGTTTTATCAGGAATTCATGTTGAAAAGTCACCATTTTTTTGCATGTCTTTTTTTGGTGGGAAATTCTACCTATTTGCAGCTCAAGTGAATTAATAGAAATACCAATAACAATAAATAAGTTCAATACTTTTAAAATGCAGTTTATAAATGTACACAAAATTTGTTAAAGGAAAAGGTATTCTTAATGTTACAGTTCTGATGACCCTCAGCATTTAGCCCCTCCACCATCTATATAAAAAACTGAAATAAAAAAATAAAAAAAATACCCAGTTCTCACCTTTTCTTCAGCACTGAGTCGCCTTCGGTACTGCCGCAACCTCCTCGTTGGGTTACGACACCCTGGAGAAATGCCTTCAGGGTGACGGGTTAATCCAATGCTCCTTATAGAGGCACATTGGGAAATGTTGGCGCATGAACAATGGTCGCCATCATGCACCTACAACTCCTCCTTGGAGAATAAATAAAATAATTATTTATACACATGCATGCTTGACACCACAGTATGAGAGCCGCGAAGAAAGAGTCCCAGCTCTCATACCCAGTGGGCATGGAGGCGTAGCATGAGACCACGCTTCCAAACCTTCTATTTAGTTTAATACAAGTTTTCGGGTGGTAGGACAGGGCCAGCACTGAAGGCACTATAACAACTTAAGTGAGAAAAAGTTGTTAAAGTGTCTCTAGGGTTCTTTTAAATAAATGCAATTTTACTGCAAGATTACCTGTTATTATTTTCTTTTTGTTCCAAACATTTTTAGTAGTTTACATATTCAAATTTGTGTGCAATCCTTCTCACCCAAAGAGAGGAACAGAAGAAAACCTTTTGTATGGAATTCTTCTGAAAGACATTTAAACATTGCTTTAGTATTTCTTCTTTTTTCATTTTTTTTTTTTTAATTAGCTTGTTTTAATAACAGCATACTTTATTAGAATGTTGTCTCTAGAGTGAATTTTCACAGATTGGGTGCCAATTTTATTTAGAAACTATCAAAAATAGTGACTTGCCTGGTTTTAAAACATGTAACCTTTAAAAGGGGTTATCGTTATGGAAAGTGGATTCAGCCGAGTTATTGAAGCTAGTGCATGACCCTTCTTTTTGTGTACATTTTGGATATTAAGAAAAGCAAATAAAAGGTTAATTAAAACATCACACCTTTTTGTTTCGGAGGAAGTGGCTTGCAATGACATGGATATACATGGTAAGAGGACAAAAATCTAAATAAGGAGAACAGGGGACACTCTTCCAATCTGTAACTAGCTAAAATAATCATTGTAATTAAAGTCGCTTATATTATAAAGCTCAAAATAGAAACAAATCATTAATAAAACTCATAACTATTCCATTACAATTACCCCTTTCAGTGATCATCATCATCTCAACTTCAGTCTTCATGTGTTATCACAAAGATAATAACAGCTTAACTGAAAAGAATGATCATATGTCCTTAATGTAAACAATAATATATAAAATAATATAATGCCTTTTAATAAATAATTGAGTTGACAAACAGAGGAAGAGATGAAAATAGATTCAATAGCGATGTAAAAGGATTCTGCTTGAATTTTTGTAAACAGATTCCCGAAAAGCCAGCAGGATGCACGTTATGAATGAATTAACAGAAAATTTAGCAGTATTTAATATACTAGTCAGACTAATTGACATACAATTCAGATCTAATATAACTTGCAAGTGATATTACTATAAATCTAAGTGATTTATAAATTTCTGCTAGGCAGAGGAGTACCTAGTGCTTTGGCCCTGGGGCAGATCTTGTATTTGATACCCCGGCAACTTTAAAATGTAACAAAACACACACATCTTAATGGTTTCAAGAATATTCATTGCACAAATTTCTACACTGTATGTTAAAAAGAGTCTCCTCAATGCCCCATTAGAGACTACAATGGAATCTAATTGGCCCTAGAGAGGGTTCTCTCTAACTCTTTGGACCCCACTCATAATATAGTAATATAACATAACAGTCTGATACTCAGCCCAAGTTGGCTCTTCTCACCTTAATTACTGCTGCTGACTGGCTGCTGTTGCTGGCTGGCAGGCTGGCTGCTGTGGCAGGATGCTATGGCTGGCTGACATGATGGCTGTGACTTGCAGCTGTGGCTGGCAGACTGGTGTGGCTGGCTCGCAGGTCTATTTCTTCCTGCAGCTCCTTGTGCATCTGTTTCTGCCCTAACCCCTTTGTGTGTCTGTGTCCCCCCAGGCCTTCTGTCTTACTATTTTTCCTAATCCAGCCATTCTGTGTATCTATTTTCCCCCAGCCCTTCCGTGTTTCTTTTTGTCCCCTCTCAGCCCTTCTGTGTGTCTCTTTGTCCCCCCAGCCCTTCTGTGTGTATGTATGTGTGTCCCTCTCAGTCAATCCGTTTATCTATTTGTCCCCCCAGCCCTTCTGTGTGTGTATCTGTTTGTCCCCATAGTCACTCTGTGTGTCTCTTTGTCCCCCCAGCCCTTCTATGTGTGTGTCTGTTTGTCCCCTCAGTCCTTTGTCTATCTTTTTGTCCCCTCAGCCCTTCTGTGTGTGTGTCTGTTTGTCCCCTCAGTCCCTCTGTGTGTCTTTTTCTCCCCCAACCCTTCTGTGTGTGTGTCTGTTTGTCGCCTCAGTCCCTCTGTGTGTCACTTTGTCCCCCCAGCCCTTCTGTGTGTGTGTGTCTGTTTGTCCCCTCAGTCCCTCTGTGTGTCTTTTTGTCCCATCAGCCCTTCTGTGTGTGTGTGTCTGTTTGTCCCTTCAGTCCCTCTGTGTGTCTCTTTGTCCCCCCCAGCCCTTCTGTGTGTGTGTCTGTTTGTCCCCTCAGACCCTCTGTGTGTCTCTTTGTTCCCTCAGCCCTTCTGTGTTTGTGTCTGTCTGTCCCCTCAGTCCCTCTGTGTGTCTTGTTGTGCCACCTTTGCCACACTGTGTGTCTTTTTTTGCCTCCCCAAGCCCCCTGTGTTTCAAAAGAAACAGAAAGATTCTCCACTGTTAGCTATGCTTGCAGTTTTGCTACTCGGGACTTAAATTTGGCATTTACTTTAAATTCACTGAGAATTCTCACTTTATTCAATAACCCTACATGATCGCTCATCAATTCTACATGTAAAGTGAGAAAAAAAAACAGATTTTATGCTTTCTCTCAATATGGTTTCCCTTTTATGAAAAAAATTTAACCTCGGCTGCCTTCAAAGTTAAAATTTCATATAACCTCTACAGAGCAGTGGAATATGCATGTACTCTTTATAAATATAGTATCGCATGCATCTCAGAGGTCAGTTCTACGTATCACAGTAAGTATTTTTTTAACACAAAATAGATAGAATGATGTATTAAAAAATGCATCAAACTCATCCACATTTCAAAGTCTATCTATGAATATCTGACTTTTAACTTGAATTTTAAATCAAAGTCAGGTGAACAAAGTTGGTTAAGGTCCTCTTAAGACAAACGCTTGAAGCTGGTCAGTGTATCTAACTTTAAGCAAAAGTGAGATTGAACTAACTTGAATTGACTTTTAAATCCCTTTCCATGCTATCTAACTTGAAAATGCAGGCAATCATTGCCCAATGAAAGAACAACTGCCAGTAGGCAAACAGGATAGATAGATAAATAGATAGATAGATAGATAGATAGATACAGTGATGGGGAAAAGTATTTGATCCCCTACTGATTTTGAACATTTGTCCACTGACAAAGAAATTATCAATCTATAATTTTAATGGTAGGTGTATTTTAACAGTGAGAGACAGAATAACAAGAAAACAAAATCCAGAAAAACACATTTATAAAAAGTTATAAATTGATTTGCATGTCAATGAGTGAAGTAACTATTTGACCCCTTCAACTTAGTACTTGGTGGCAAAACCCTTGTTGACAATCACAGAGGTCAGACGTTTCTTGTAGTTGGCCACCAAGTTTGCACACATCTCAGGAGGGATTTTGTCCCATTCCTCTTTCAGATCTTCTCCAAGTCATTAAGGTTTCGAGGCTGACGTTCAGCTACCTCCACAGATTTTCTATGGGATTAAAGTCTGGAGACTGGCTAGACCACTCCAGGACCTTAATGTGCTTCTTCTTGAGCCACTTCTTTGTTGCCTTGGCTGTGTGTTTTGGATCATTGTCATGCTGGAATACCCATCCACACCCTGGCTGAGGGAAGGAGGTTCTCACCCAAGATTAGACGGTACATGGCCCCATCCATCGTCTCTTTGATGTGGTGCAGTTGCTCTGTCCCTTAGCAGAAAAACACCCCCAAAGCATGATGTTTCCATAGGCAGCCTTCCTACTCCTCCAAACACAGCGAGTTGAGTAGATGCCAAAGAGCTCGATTTTGTTCTAATTTGACCACAACACTTTCACCCAGTTCTCCTCTGAATCATTCAGATGTTCACCGGCAAACTTCAGATGGGCTGGTACATGTGCTTTCTTGAGCAGGGGGACCTTGCAAGTGCTGCAGGATTTCAGTCCTTCACTGCGTAGTGTGTTGCCAATAGTTTTGTTGGGGACTATGGTCCCAGTTGCCTTGAGATCATTAATAAGATCATCCCATGTAGTTCTGGGCTGATTCCTCACTGTTCATATGATGATTGAAACTCCACAAGGTGAGATCTTGCATGGAGCACCAGTCCGACAGTTATTTTGTGTTTCTTCCATTTGCGAATAATCGCACCAACCGTTGTCACCTTCTCACCAAGCTGCTTGGCGATGGACTTGTAGCCCATTACAGCCTTGTGTAGGTCTACAATCTTGTCCCTGACATCCTTGGACAGCCTTTCGGTCTTGGCCATGGTGGAGAGTTTGAACTCTGATTGATTGCTTCTGTGGACAGCTGTCTTTTATACAGGTAACAAGCTGAGATTAGGAGCACTCCCTTTAATAGAGTGCTCCTACCTGTATAAAAGACACCTGGGAACCAGGAATCTTGCTGATTGATAGGGGATCAAATACTTATTTCACTCACTGACATGCAAATCAATTTATAACTTTTTTTAACATGCGTTTTTCTGGATTTTTTTTTTTTGTTATTATGTGTGTTAAAATACACCTACCATTAAAATTATAGACTGGTAATTTCTTTGTCAGTGGACAAACATTCAAAATCAGCAAGGGATCAAATACTTTTTTCCCTCACTGTAGACAGAAAGATAGATAGATAGACAGATAGATAGATAATGTACATATATCCCTTATTGTACATGATTCATAAGTCATTACGTGTGTAGATAACTGATCTCTACAGGTAATCAGCTTTGATTTCCTATGGGGAAGGCCTAATGCGCTCGCGGTGTTCGCCAAACGTGTGCATTAGACCCCCCTGTCGGGTGACATTGGAGGAGGCAGAGCACCAAACCATCTCTGAGGGATGTCAGTGCTGGAATCAGGTACGTACAGTAAGTCTTTTTAACCCTTACAGTGCGGAGGGGGGTGGGGGGGAGCGGCAGAGGGATGTATAGTGTAAGGAATACAATTTTGTATTTCTTACACTATAGAATCCCTTAAGACATGCTAATGCAAAACGTCTACAGAGAAGAAATAAAAATGTGAAACTACTGGGAAAGTTTCTATTTTTTTTTTTACCTTCATTTTCTTTTCTGATACTTAAATGGCAGTACCATACAGTGTTCATACTTGTTTCTTGCCGTTCAGAAGAATTAAAAGAGAGGCCATGCCACAAAATGTCAAATGGCAATGTAGCGTTGTTTTTGAATTGATACAGAGTTTATATAATGCTTAAAGAGAAATGATCAGAGATACACTTTAGTATTGATAAATATTTTTCTATTGAATATTCTGCTTATGATAATATGTTACATTGCAATTTTCAATAATTATTTTTATATTTTATATTGTTTGTGTGTTGTGATAAGTGGGATTGCTTGATTTTCTGCGGTCAAGCACCCTATATTTTTTTTTATAGATTTTTGTGGCTCAAACAAATATATTTCCTATGTCTTGTATTGCTTAATGTATATAATATCCTCCTATATTGATAGTCCCAGGGAGAAAAGGTAACCCAGCATTCAGCTACAATGCCCAGAAAGTCTAGATACACCTACAGAGTTCCCTGTAAAATGGCTACATGAATTACAACTTCCCAGATATAGAGAGATCTATGATTCATGCCTCTTTTTCATCATTCATTCATTCTATTAATCCATCTACTTGTCATCTATATATCTCTTTTTTTATATCTGAAACAATTGCAGAAGTTGGTGTATTGGCAATAAGCACTGTATATGTTAGAATTATGTATTGATTTATTAAGTTCATTAAAAAATAAGTTATACCTAAGTGTACACATTTTATGAAGCAATTGGGGAATTGGATGATGTGAATTGGACTCTTATGTATGATCATTTTCATATTTTGGGAATAATGTTCCTGTTGATGAGTAAAATATAATAATGTTTTAGAGTAGCTTGTTTATAATGTGTATTGAATTGCAATTTTGTATGTTCACTTATTTTGTTTTAGGCATTATTTTATTTTTTTTAGAAATAATGGATTAATAAATTTGTCAACAGGTTTATAAAGTTAAATATATGTTTGTTTGTTCTTCAATTAAATAAAATGTTTTAAAAGAAAATAACATTTTGCTTTTCATGACGATTAAAGAGGTAAAATAAGCATATCCATTCTAATTAGTTTTTCTTAATAATGTTACAAATGTCACTATCCCAATAAAATCTCACTGAGAATGACATTTCCTACCAGTGATTAATTTTTTTATTTTTTTTAAAAACACATTTTGAAAAGACACAATTATAAGCTCTATGGGGGTTTTAAAAATAATTTCCCTAAATGTTTTTTGTTGATAATTGTCCTGACAACTGCTGTATTTGTGTAATGTAGCATATATGTATTATGTAAATGCCTTTACATTGTTCATTGTCGCCTTCTCTTTTGCGTCTGCATGAATCTCTGCCCTTCATTTATTATAGGGGTAAGCAACCTTTGACCTGCAGCTGCTTAACGTTAAATTTACTCCCCTTGTGTTTTCCTTCTGTATATCAAATGGTTACAAAAATGTTTCACACATATGGGCCATTTTACTTTGAATAAAAATTATTGTTTGGTTTTAGAAAAAAAGGGTATTGGCTGCAGAGTTATTCAAAAGGTTGTGTAATAAAAAGGCTGTAAAAGCAATGTTTACGTTATAGGAGTACTCACAAAAATTGTTCATGTCAATAATTTGTATGAGCAATTCGTGTTTTAAATTGACGTTGGTTCTTTTTTTAAATATTTTTGAAAGTTTAGACTGAGATACTTCTGGATCCTGATTTTAATATTTAACTTCCGAAACTCCATTTCTTAGCTATGGTGGTCTTCTTGACCCACATTTTAATATTTAACATCCATGTTAGCGTTGCATCCATAGCTTCTAACCTGCTTTGAATTCTTTACATGACAGCCATGGGTGATGAAATCACAGATCATATCCCTTGCAGGCTTTGGGGTCCTTTGGTCCATTGGCTATACAATCTGTAGTCTTTCTTACATAACACCCATTCTGTTTATTACCTCTTATACTGCAAAATATGATGACAGGGAAAATCAGAAAAGTGGTGGCTATTATGGGGCTTCTTTTGTTAACAGAATGGCATTGGGACCCTATTATATTACTTGTTTTTATTTGAACAGTTTACTGTACACATTCCTCTACCCGTTCCACACATGTAATACTTGCAACAGGGCTAAAAGCTGCAGCCCCTTCCTTCTAGGAAGTATAGGATGCTTGAAAGATCAGTCCTACAGGAAGGGGGATAATTGAATTAATGTTTTCATATGTTCTGTATAACCTTAGCGTTTATTAACATTACAGTGATTGCTCTAATTCTAAAAATGTTACATACCTTTACTATTTTAGAAATATATTATATACATCTACTACATTATGCTCAAATGCAGACAATCCTTTTACATTGTGTTGCCAATAACATTCTTACAAATACCTTAAAGTAGGGCATTTTTTTAAACCATTTTTTATTTTTTTTCCCATCGGAGTAGGTATTTCATCATATCTGCTGCATCGAAAAAAAAATAGTAATTTTGGCTTTATACTAATATGTCAGAACCTGTGTGAAACATTGCTAGATAAGTAACATCCTCAGGATGAGGGACAAAAGTAACGTCCAGAGAAATCTGAATGTGCCTTTCCTGATTAAATACTTTGTTGTTATTATTATTATTATTAAATTACTACAATATTTCTATAAAGGATGAAAGAATAAATGAAAATGTAGCAATGTCAACGTTTACATAATTCTAAGTGTTGTTAGTCTGAAGGGCAATCTATAAATTTGTCTAAGTGCTAGCTATGCATAACATGTTTCAAATAAATCTTAGGTTAATATTTTTTTTTAGCAAAAAAGTGTTTAGTTGTGAATAAGCTAACCTTGTGACTGATCTTGCAACACTGTAGGTTTTTTTTTCCATCAAATAAATGCTTTTTGTTCCTCTATATCCCCACTCCACTCCCTTTTTTTTTAGGAACCTTATGCTTTTTATCCATAAGAAAGTAGGATTGTTTTGGCAATTTTTGGCAAAGGGAGGAGCTTAAACAAGGTTTTTTTTTCAAGTTTTTAAATCTAATCTACCTATAAGTCATCAGTCAAGCACATCCATCAAAAAGGCAAACTGTATTCATCATGGACAGAGGAAAAAAATGGCAGAGAGATGCTTGGTAAAGAGGAAAAGATAAATATAAATGAAGAAAAATGGCAAAGGTAGAGTACAATCATTAGAAACAAGGTGCATAATAAAACAAACAAAGTGAAAATAAATTAAAGGGGCTGCTGCAAATCTTTAGATAAGTTTGGTAATAATTCAGGAATTATTTGGGATTTCACACCAGACCAGACACACCAGGGTCAGCCAGGTTAATTTTAGATTATTTCTCACAGGCTCTATTTAAGACGTCGGTATTAACTGCGTTTTTCGAGATAGTGAAGTTGCAAAACGTCTTCTCTAATGCTCCATTGTAATATTCATGAAATGCTTGAAAAAGTTGTACTTTGAATTAGCTACTGCAAATTCAGCACTTAGTAAAAAAAAATTTAATTTATTAATAAAAAATAAAATAAAAAAATCTAAAAGCTGCCAAAAACATACTTTGCTGGATTATTGCATTTACTCCATACATGACACCTGGTCAATATGAATTAGTACAAAATGCTGCAAAATTTGAATTCTCTTGAGCTTCTCTTCACTTATGGGGTTATTTCACAAAAAGACGACATTCGTACAGCAATGGCAATTGTCATATTTACCAAAAGCCAAATACGGTCAACCCAAGAGAATCTGTAGCAATAGTTTAGTCGGAGACCAGAATAAATCAGTGTTTTTGCATCCAAATCCTACACATAGTGCATAGTATTTATAAGAATCACAAAGCACTGATTTTAAACTAAATAGGAGCCGAATGCCTCCAGCAGCATGCTTGTTTGCAAATTATCGTTTATTTGCTTTTTCGCAAGCAAACAATAAATTTAAGCACTATCTGCCCGCTTGCAATACTTAAATAACCCTTGGCAATACAAGGGTTAATGATGTGAATCCTGACTTGCTTGTCAAAAAACAGATTAAGAAAACTAAAAATACTTAAATTAAAGGCCTATGTGGTCAATAAAACCCATATATTACAAAAATTCACTACCGTATATTATAATCATCCCCCACCCCCTGACCACAGGTGAGGGAAGGGGGACATACTCATGTTTCCCCCCCCCACTTATTTTATTAAATAGCCCCCACCCACTGGTCATGGGTATGGGCAGGGGTGGACAGTATTCTGTCCACTCCTCATTACTTATTTTAAAGTCCATTACCTGGTGTCCAGTGGTGGGGGCATGGAGGAATATGTACCCCCAGTCATTTCACAGGCCTCAAACCTGATGGAACGGGGCTTTTCTAGTGATTGGGTAGCAATGGCTGCTAGTTCAAAAGTGTCATATGCATGCCTCCACCTGCCAAATGACAGATATAGGAAGGTAAAATAACTCCTTTATAGTAATGTAGGGGTCTTATTGACCCCTATGCCTTTCTGTTTTATTTTTTTAAAGGTTATTCACTAAACTGTTCAATACAGTGAATAATGCTAATCAAACATCCATTAACATAAAGCTATGTATACATCTAACATATATAGAAATATAATGCAGTATATGTATAAAGCACAATATAAATATAATATAAAGAACAAAATAAATATGCATGTAAGTCTGCATTGACTATACAATTAGAAGCTTTGAACATCACAATTAGAATCTAGTTATTTTTTAGTAAATATAATAATCACGTGAGAACAGTTAATGCGATTTAACCGTTATTGCATATGCTATTTACATATCTAATATGTTTTCGATACTATTTTGGTAAACCTTCACCAACTGGTATGCATAATTTTATGGGACACAATTATATTAACAGTATTAAATTCAAAGTAACACAAATATTTATGTTTACACAGTAGTGTACTTCAAATATTCATAGACTTTTATTTATTTGTTTATTTCACAATTCACCTTATTTGGCATTGGACACAATATAGTTTCTGTAAAGTATAAGAATAATTTTGCATTAAAATAGAAAAAGAGACAATTCTGCTACAGAGGATGGATTTGGGAGCATGTTTCGAGTAATTGGGTAAGATTGATTTAGAGGCCGAATACCACCCATCATTTTTGTAGTCTGCAGGTCAGATGGGCAGCTGCAAAAACCGCTCAGCTAATTATGAGAATTCTCTGTTCGTTAATAGAATGCCTCTCCACAAACAGCAGCTGTGGGTTTGCTCACGCAGATTATTAATTCCAGTCTTGCATCAGCTGTGAGTGTGGCTGCTTGGAAGGACATCTTCTGAATGAAGTGTCAGTTATTGTCTCCCGATCGCTGACTGCATACTGGAAAATAAATACAGAGGGGGGAAAAGACACCAAAAATACTTTCAAATCACAGGTGTATAAAGATTTTGCATCTACTTCACTATTCAACCTTTCACTCCTAAACAATTAAATGCCAATTTTGGAAGTCATTAATCTGTAGGCAACCTTGTGAGATCTAATTTATACCTGTCATGAGCAATGGACAGCAGCTAATATGAAAGTAATTGTAATAGAAGCCTGCTTTGCCTCTTGATAGCATGCTTTTACTGAGTCCTTGGAGATGGTGTTATCCGAATGAGCAGAATTATGCTGATACTTTACTGTAGTCCTAGAAGTGATTAACCCTTTCGATTGCACAATAAAGCACATAGTAGCGAATTAGTTCAGAGAGAAATCTGGCAAAAACACAATATGGTCAAAAACAATGGAAACTGCACATTCCAAATAGAATACATACAGCATGAAAAATTAAATAATGCATTTTTACAACATGGAATCTTTGATTGACAATTTAATTAAATTAAGTCCTGTATAGACAGGGTTAATTTCATTTTACATTGCCTTGTTTAATTTCCCCAGTGCCTTCATTTTGCTTTGCATTTGAGATAGTATGAAGTACATCTGCATAGAACAGAGGAATTTCCTTACAAATGTGTATATCCATCTATCTATGCAATATATAAATGGGGCTGCACTCACCTGAACATGCATAAATGGGGTACTGCTGGAAACTGCCAAAGATGGGGTACATTGACATTGTGGCAGGCTTATGCAATGTATGATCGTATAATTTTTGCCTAGATTAGGTGTTTCTTTTGGGTTTTTTAAACTTGTAAAATCTGTGAGCTTTGAAGTTGCTGTTTAGTGGATAGGTGAGTGTGCTAGATCTTGTGTAGTATATATACATATATATATATATATATATATATTACACAAGATCCAGCGCACTCACCTATCCACTAAACAGCAACTTCAATGTTGAAAGATTTTATTTGCTTTTTTAAAAACACCTAATCTAGGCAAAAATAATGGGGTTTTAGTTACACAACGTCAATGTACCCCATCTTTGGCAGGTCCAAAACATAGAGCTTCAAAACTCACAAAATGTAATGTAGACATTTTTCTAAATAAATGACTACATTTGTTTAAATATACATAGGACCTCCATTTGTTTAATTATACATAGGGATTAAGGAGAGAGCGCAGGTAACTTTTTTTCTTTGGTTTTTACTATATGCATTAGCTGATGTGTACTGTAGTTGTTGTTGCTGCCCAGGAGTGATGGGACTGAGCGCAGGACTTTTCTTTTTGTATTTGTATTCACTTTTTGTATCACACAGCTAGGTTACAATGCTGCCGCCGATCTCGTGTGTTCCCTATTAAGGGTTAACAAGTATATAGGGGTGTATATATAAAAAAATACCTCTTTCTGTCTCATTAGAGATATTTTTGCCAGAAGCTCAAGGAAGCAAAGTAAAGGGTCAGAGTAGGACCCGTCTAGGGGGTCTGCCTTGACGTTGGCAGGCGGGCATTCCCTCCAGTGGCCATTGGAGTAACTAAATGACCTCCATTTGTTTAAATATACATAGGGATTAAGGAGAGAGCACATTTGGTTTTTACTAAATGACTACAGTATATGATCATACATTGCATAAGCCTGCCAGAACTTCAATATACCTCATTTGTAGTAGACCCAATCCTAGCAACCTAATGCCTGCTCCTATGAGATAAACCCACTTGCCTGGGAAATGCTACCTCCTGGGGCTCTCTGCTGGTCAAGGTTAAATAGGGTCCTGGAATGAGGGGAGCAAAACCAAGAGAGTTAACAAATAGGGTAAATAGGCACTGTGGCAGGCTTATGCAATGTATACTCTTAGATTGTAACTACAAACCCATAAAAAAAAATTACATTTGAGATTTAAGCTTTGGAGTTGGTGCTTAGTGAGTGAGTTGAATCCTGCATAATATATATTTATATATTTATTTGGTTATGAGCAGCAGTGCTATTATTCTCAATAATATTACTATTTTATTATTTCTTTTTATAGTTAGAAATAAAAAGCATTTCTACACAGAGATGCATCTATTCTCCACCTCTCCAAGACCTTCTAGGCACTCCCACAACCGCAGTCTTCTTTCCACATTTCCAAGTTTTACTTACCTTTTCAGTGTTCCATTGAAAAACCGTAATACTACTTTCTGGAAACTCTGGGTAGCCCTATGTGACTGGGACTGGCAGCCCTTACCTCTTCTATTTACAAAAATAATGTCTCCATAAGCTGTTTTATTTTATTTTTTGACTGCTTGCGAGCTAATGTAGAAAGCATATTAGCCTGCTAGAGAAGATGTAAGCTTGTGGTCACTGATGATCAGCCAACTGATCGTGCTGCCTTTGTCAAAACCAAAGTGGTGCCCTAAAATATTGCATTCTGAGGTCACACCTACACATGGACATCTAATATTGGTACATTAATATTCCCTGCCACTGACCTTAACTTTATCTAGAATGTTGTCCTCTACTCCTTTGTTTCCTATTTTCCTCTAATTTATACTGCCATAGCCACTTTATTTCCCCCTTATTCATCTCTTCATCAATATTTCCACAAATCATCCCTCTCAGCCACATTTGCTCAATTCATCCCTCCCAACCAATTCTCCACAAATCATCCGTCCAAGTCATGTCTCCCAATCCATGCCCCCAGACATATAATCAAATTCCCTGAACTCATCCCATCTAGCCACATTACCCATTGGATCTCAACAGAGTCATTAAGCATACCCCTTCTTATCCTTTTACCTGGCTGCTTGGTGGAGCCAGTTAAATCGAACAGCAAAGTGACTTTGTACAAAAGCACAGAAAGTAGAAAGGATCCAGAACAGACCTTCCATTCCTGTGTGACGTGCCAATGTGGGGGCACTGTTGCCAATGACTACTAAAAGAAACAGTCCCTGTTTTCTTCTGAACGATTCACAGTCCCTGAGAGAGGTTTATATGGTCCCTTCAGGCTGCCAACACCTGTTACAAGGCAGGAGAAGGGCCAGCCTTGAATGGCCGGCAGTCCCTATTGCTCAGCCTAGTTGAAAAAGCCTAACCATGGCCACATTGCTCCAGCCAGGTGATTTATACTCTATTGCTGCATCAATCCCCTCGTGTCAACTTGTCACCCTATGATTCAGGCCTTGATTGCGTCACTCTAGTTATGTGTTCTTCTTCCTGTTTTCTCACTTCTAATACATATTCGCATTGCTTCCTTGACACTACTTCCAGCTTTTATTAGTACTGAATTTCCTCTACTGCAACTGCATTGTTATACGATTTTAATCCAAAACCATGCTGTATTGGATTTGCATTAAAACCCTACTCTCATAGCAGTACCCTCATTCTATGCTATATAATTAACTACCAAATATTGTGCATTTAAGTGGATATCTGTCACAGATTATGTAATTGGAGGTGTTATTATCATTATTAAGTTGGACTTTGGGCTAGGGTGACAAAATAAATCTGGGGCATTTCAGGACCAAACGTGGGGATTTAGACTCTCCAGCAACACCCCTGGGCACTGCCACAACCATTAGAGTCTCCACTACTGCATTGCTTTCTGCTCGCATGGTTAAAATTCCATTACCATTTCAATTGCTACACTACTGCTGCTGGCTATCCCTACTGCTGAATTTATAGAATCGTTTACAGACCTCAAAAGGATGGAAGACAGAGTTCACCCAATTGGAAACAGACTCAGTGACACTGAAGAGCATAGAGTTGAGATACTAAGCAAGTGAATTAAGTACAAACACGATAGCATACAATTTCTCATTATATTGTAATCAGTAACCATTTAATTATTTTAAATGAGATGCCAACAAATATGATAATAGTATTAGGTGTGCAATAAAACAGAATATCTGTACAATAGAAAAATTATATTTTATCCTTACAATACGCTGGAACATCTGTCAAGGAGAATATCCCCTGGGTGGCAGCAGACTATATGACGCTGACTTCACAGGTGTAAAAGGCTCATTATTCAGGTATGTCAAGACGTGCTTGAAGAATTCCCTATGGTAGCATGAGGGGAATTCAAATTATAGAAACTCAGCGTGAAAAATCAAGTTATGTAAAGCTCCTAACACTTGTGTATAATGAGTTATGTAGAAATTCAAAATGAGTTTGAGGTTTTTTAACATTTTTTTTCTCTTTATTTTTTTGCTGCTATTTTTGCACTACATATTCGATTTATCAAACCTTCTAAAAGTTTGCTAAAAGTTTCATGCTTTGGAAAACTCAATGGAGCTTAGTGGATTTCACCGTGTAATAGCTCACCTGTCTCCAAAATCTACATATGTAGAAAAAGAGCTTTTTCTTTTGTTTTTCAAAATACACAAAGGAGTCTATTAATTAAGGAGTAAGCTGACAATCGACTTTTAGGTCAAAAATAACCGTTACAAATTTGTGCCAACTTTGCTGTGTACATTTTTATTTACAGTTCAGCTATTTTGATATAATACCAAAATTTTTTAAAGGGGCACTCCAGACCTCTAAAGCCCTTTAACTTCCTGAAGTGCTTTATGTGTGAAAAGCGTTTTCTCTTTTTTGAATTTTACAAAAAAGTGAACATTTTAACAGAAATTGGTACGTTTATGAATTAACCTTTTTACACACCCCAGGCTATCAATCAAGCAGCCTGTCTTTTTACTTCCTGGTTGTTTAGCTCAGATCACCTGCTTGCACAGCCTTCTCATTGAGCTGCATTGGAAACTCTGTGATAAGACATCACCACAAAGTGATTAAAACGGGAGAGCTTGCAATGGCTTTAGACAAAAGCTAGTTTGGCTATTGTGACCTTATCTTTGAAATTAACTTTGAAGTCACCTTGAATTCTCACTTTAGTGAATAACAATGCATGGACATATATAAGGATTGCTATAACGCTTTGCAAATCTCTTTATTTTACAAATAGATTATTTAACTGTACTTATTCATGCTCAAACACAAGCAATATATTTCAATTTTTAGGAATTCATATTTCTAACAATGCCATCAGGATCTTTAGAAGTACTTATGACCTTTTGTACAGAACAATGGTAATATGTTTCTATGAAAATATGTCAGATCCCATATGATGTTTTGCAAGATAAGTGATACTATGATGATTTAAAAACCTTTTATCAGTATTTCTGTTTGAGCAAATAAAAAAAAAAACCTTACATACCCATATTTTTATATATCTGTACACAAATTGGCTTTTTTTTAAAAATCCCACATTTACGTGCAAGCAATGCATTCAAGGTTTCAAATGAAAATTTGCATAATGTTTTTGAAACAAAAAGTGATTGCTACTCAGTGGGCTAGTCTATATTATGAAAACAGGTTTGCTGAACTCTTTCATAAAAATCTAATGACTTATATACAAAAGTAGAAACTGATACTCAATCCATATAATTAAGTTAAAAAATATAAAAATATGAGTATATCATTCTCTTGTTTTTCATATAGTTCTCTATTTTTCAATTTTTTTAATGCCTAGTGAAACAAAATATTTTTAAATTTCTATTTAAAATTTGTATTAGACTTTTTCATGTGAAGATTGAAATGTATAATTTTTTTTTAATTATCTCGAATAAAATTTAATTTCAATTTGACGGACCATCAACAGGACTTCTACCCAACCAACCATGATTACCAATTTAAATAAATGCTTATGATGTGAACTAAAGAGCTGTATTGTGACACATGATCATCTTTGTGAAAATTAAATTAATAGAATCAGCGAATTAATTAAATATACAACCTTAGTATGTACCGTTTTATCATCCTCACTATATATGGCAGAATTAATTATGGATTTGTTAATAAATGGTCAAATGAATATCTGTGTGTTAAGTGTCATGTCCACACTAGAGCATTGTCAACCCATCAAGTGTTCAGAAATACAAATTAATATATACCAATGGTTGGCAACCTTTGTGCCCAATAGTAATACTTAGGGAAATTAAAAAGTTTAAATTAAAAATCTAATGTAATACTTATTTACAATCGTGTGTGTATAAACAAGCAGATACGTTTAATTTTTTTTTTAAAAAGTAATCTGTGTGTACTTTTGGCATACTTTCAAAATGTTGTGTTAAAATACATACTTTAAAACTTTTATGTATTTGTTCAAGCCATACAGAAATTATGGGGTGCAGGATAATTAAATTATAGACTTCAAGGAAGGGAGAGCATTGGCACTCTGAAAGGTATAAATAACTGTTCAATGGTAACCTGCAATACTTCTGACTGGTATTGAAATATTAGTGTAGAAGTATATACACCATGTTTGTCATAAAGATTTGAAATACTAATGTGCAAATGTAATGTTTCCCAAGTAAGAAATCACTGTATAAGAATAAAACTTTATGTAGTCATCATGGCCATTTGTAGTAAGTACAGTTGTCTGGGCAACTGTACTATAGTGCTTTGAGAAGTGCTTTGAGGATGCCACTTTAACTGGTATGTAAGCAGGGCTGATGCAAGGATTTTTGGCTATGAAGACAAAGATGCATTATACTGCACTCTTCCCACCCAAATGATTATTGCTTTGGAGTTTCTTCATTACACACAATAATGTGTGTATCACATGATGTGTGGTGGATATCAGTATTTGAAGGACAATGTACCGGAATGCAAACATTTCAGGCAATAGCCCTTTATCAATGCCAATGTCCTTAGTTATAGCATGACATCAAATACATATATATACATAACAGTGCTCACATTAATCAAGTGCAGCCACCCACATATCAAACAGGGTCAAAATCAGCTGTGTAGCTAGTCCCAGCGTCCATCTGCCATCCTGGGAGCTCCATCTACTTTCTGGTTTGTCAAAAGATGCGTGATGACGTCAGACGTCACGTCCTCAGCACGTCTGGTTGCTAAGAAACAGGTAAACGCACACTAATGGATATTGACAGTTTACAAGCCACAATTGAAGGTAGATTGTGCATTTTCATAATAAAAATAAGTATATAGCTATTAAATAAGACCAAGTCACAAAAAATGAGATATCAGCACAGCTGGCTACACAAATTGAATCTGAACGACTATAGAAGGTGACACAAAAAATTTCAGTAGCAGTGGCAAAATTTCGTAAAGAATTGGAAGCGGTTAAAATCCGTAAATTTAAGAGGGACACTCTTGACTACCAGCACAACTGTGTATACACATGGAAACAACAATCACGATCCACAGTACAGAAAAGACATGGACATACTTCATTTCAGGAGACTTTTACTACAAATTCCGACTCAGATGCCTCCTCAGCAGGTACCTCTACAAGTACCATCACACATCCTTTTTTAGGGACTTGCACCACACAAGAAGGGGCAACAGGGGGCACTCCAGACAAAAAAGACAAGCTGCAAACTCGCAACGAGACAGTAACGAAAGGCCACAGGGACAAGGGGTACTGAACCTTTCAAATACTATGCTGACCTCTACTCAAAAATCTGTACTTAGCAAGGACTTGAGTTGTGTACCATCGTTTAAATCTGATTTGTTTTCTAGCCAGATTGAGTTGCAAAAGTTTTTCAGACTGATTAACTTACGTGTATTTTTTTCAGATCATCAACTCCAATGCCAGAGAGACAATACCCCTCCAGGAGATGATCATTTGGCGGGCACACAGTCTAAATATGCAGCAAATCTGGAGGTCTGTAAAAAGAAATGTAAGTTTTCTCATTGTTCCCAGCCATTCTGTACATACATTTTTGTACCTTGGTGCCAACAAAGCATTAAACATAACTTGACACTGCAGGAAAGATTAGCCTAAAACAGATCTCACAAAACTCTGAGATTGAAGTAAAACCTGCTAACAAGGGGGCCTGATAGTCATTCAGCATAAAAAGGACTATCATGAAGAGGTAATGAGACAGTTATTGGATAGGAACAACTATAGAGTCCTGAGAAATGACCCCACACATCATGTGACCAAAGTCATCCAGACTGTTCTAGAGAAGGTGATCACTAAATCTCAGTTTGCTTTTCTCTGTAATAAGTTCCCTAGAACACATGTGTTTTACACCTTACCAAAGGACCACAAAGATCCCATTCATCCTCCAGGGCGCCCTATTGTGGTGGGTACAGATTCCATCTTCCAACCTCTAGCCATCTTTGTGGATCAGTTCTTACATTCTTTAGTTACTTCTGGCAAATCCTATATCCAGGATACTAAAGACATTTTGGTGAGCTTCCGAAAGATACAGGTAGAACCCTCTGACTTATTAGTGACACTGGATGTGTCCAACTCATGAAGTTTTGGCGATAGTGCAAAATAGACTGTCAAGTGTACTTACAGATAAAGAAAAAGGTGCTAATTTGTCAACACATTATTGGAAATTGTTTTAAAGAAGGGTTTCTTTAGGTATATGTAAATGTTTTATGAACAAACCAAGGGGACTGCGATGGGTGCTAATATGGCATTCTCGTATGCCAACCTCTTCATGACAGACTTTGAAGAAAATTTTGTCTATAAATGTGCTTTTTCAGGTGTATTCCACTAAGTGGCTACGCTTTATAGATGACTGCTTTATGCTATGGCAGGGCACTAGGACTGATCAGGAAGTGTTTCTTATGTACGTAAACGAGTGTCATAGGGACATTAAATTTACCACGGTTGTGAGTACTGACTTCGTGAATTTGCTAGATGTGCATGTCAGTATAAAAGATAGATCCTTGGATACTGATCTGTACACTAAACTGACTTATTCAAATAGTTTGCTACATGTAAATAGTTTTCATTCCCCTAAACAAGTCTGTTACATTCCATTCAGCCAGTTTCTGTGAGTTCACCGTATTGTCAGCAATGAAAATCTAGTTGATACCCGCTTTACAAACCTCTCACAGAAATTCCTGGATAAGGAATATAGCCCCTGTCTGTTATGAAAAGCTAAACGAAAAGCTAAAGACATCAATCGAGAGGAATTACTCTCTACGGCCAATAAATCCAAACAAGACAGAATAACATTTGTGAGTACATATTCATCACTTACACCATAAATCCAGAAAATCATACGTAACAATTGGTTTATATTACAAACAGACAAGCAGAGTGGAGATTTATTTAAGAATCCTCCACTGTTTGCAAACAAACGTAGCCATTCCATAAGACACATGGTAGTCAGGGCAGACACATACCAAATAGACGTTCCTTTCAAACCCATATCCCTGTTGTAATCACTAACTAAGGGTGAATTTTGCACCCATCCCAGAACTGGCCAACAAATTAGGTTAAAGGGGTTCTTTACATGCCAGACTGACCATGTGGTATACTTTCTGAAGTATCGATGCAGCTGGGGGAATGTGGGTAAAACTATACATGCTCTGAAAGACCGGGTTTTTCAACATAAAACCACAATCCAAAGTACAAACTCAGATGCACCAGTCGCACGGCACTTCAGAGAAAAAATACATAATGTTTCGCAGTTGTGGTATCAAGTACTGGAAAGGGTGCCCCCTTTGACTAGAGGATGTACCCTATTGCTACAGAAGGAAGCCCATTGGATCCACCTACTGGACACAGTGTCCCCTCATGGTCTCAATGAGAAGCTTGAGTGGCACTGTATGCAGAGCCAGCCTCAGGGGTGTGCGAGCTGTGCGGCCGCACAGGGCGCCATGGAGCAGGGGGCGCCCTGCGACCGACACAGCTCACACATTGCCGGCTACCCGGGTGGAAGATTTCATTATTCTCCACCCGGGATAAAAAAAAAACACATTGCGGCGGGGCTTAGCGTGCTAAATGACGAGGGGGCGGTGCTAGAAGTGCCGGGTAATTCCTGCATGGGAAGCAGGAAGGAGTCCGTGCTTCCCCAACAACCAGAATCCAGGAGCTGCACTACTTCCACCTCCATAATGAACAGAAGTAACTATGTGTGACTGTCTGCCTGCGTGTGACTGTCTGCCTGTGTGTGTGTGACTGTCGGTGTGTGTGTGTGTGTGTGTGACTGTCTGCCTTTTTGTGACTGCCTGTGTGTGTTACTTTCTGCCTGTGTGTGTGTGTGTGTGAGTGACGCTGCCTGTGTGTGTGTGTGTGCATATGTCTGTCTGCCTCTGTGCATGTGTGGCTGTCTGCCTCTGTGTGTGTGTGGTTGTCTGCCTGTGTGTGTGTGTGGCTGTCTGCCTATATGTGTGTGTGGCTGTCCGCCTGTGTGTGTGACTTTCTGCCTCTGTGTGTGTGTGGCTGTCTGCCTCTGTGTGTGTCTATGTGTGTGTGTGTGTGTGTGTGTGTGGCTGTCTGCCTATGTGTGTGTGTGGCTGTCTGCCTGTACGTGTGTGGCTGTCTGCCTGTGTGTGTGTGTGTGTGACTTTCTGCCTGTGTGTGTATGTGTGCGGGCAGGGGGTTGCAGTGTGTGTGTAGGTGATGCAGTTGAAATATGGTTAAAATTGTTTTATTATATTCTTCATATTGAAAATAGTTATCTGTGCAGAACTGTGATATATTTGTGATATAAATATATTTTTTTAAATGTTACAGTGCTAAGACAATATGAAACAGATGATTGATTTAAAGGACCACTATAGGCACCCAGACCACTTCAGCTTAATGAAGTGGTCTGGGTGCCAGGTCCATCTAGGATTAACCCTGCCTGCTGTAAACATAGCAGTTTCAGAGAAACTGCTATGTTTATATTAGGGTTAATCCAGCCTCTAGTGGCAGTCTCATTGACAGCCGCTAGAGGCGCTTCCGCGCTTCTCACTGTGATTTTCACAATAAGAAGATGTCAGCGTCCATAGGAAAGCATTTCAGCCGATGACGTGAAAAGGAGGAGGAGAGTCTCCAGCACCGAGGGAGCCTGGCGCAGGAGAAAGGTAAGTGTTTAAGCCCCTTCCTCCCCCTTCAGCCCGGCGGGAGTGGGACCCTGAGGGTGGGGGCACCCTCAGGGCACTATAGTGCCAGGAAAACGAGTATGTTTTCCTGGCACTATAGTGGTCCTTTAAAACAAAATGCTACATTATGATATACACAACCTCATTGTAGAATTTGTTCAAGTTTTATAGTACTGGAACAATCCATATCCTGAAGCTTACAATGCAATTTGGCAATAAAAGATACTCATATTGTCTTAAAATGCCTGAATATATTAATAAAACAAATATCTAGAATTGAGATATAAAACAGTTCTTATTGACTTTTACAGTCTCTAACTATATCCACTGAAACTTTAAAACTGCATATAACCTGATCATTGGTTATTCTCCAATGAGGTGATTAGTCGAAAATAATTATTTTCTGCTGCTAACCTATACATTCATTGAATAATAAATATTCAGTATATTTCGAATATCATTTTTAAGTGACTGGTATTCTAGTAACATAATAGGAGTATGTTATATTATCTGTTTAACATGGCACTATATACATATTTTGTTACACAATACGCTTTTTACAGTATTCTATTTTGTTGTTTTTTATTTTAAATCTACACTGATTTTGTACAATAGGAATACTTTTATGAACTAAAATGACATCCACTTAATTTTTTTTTATTATTTTATATGAAAAGAAGTGTACTAACTCTCCTTAGTAATTGATGCTCAGAATGGCTCGATGTCAACTGTATATTCATTTTCCTCTACGTACGCAATTATCCACTCAGCCTGTACCCATTAGTACTCTTTTTGTTTTTGGTCTGTAAAAACTATAAAGCCATTTCGAAAATAATCTAAAGTGTTCTATTTGCTGAATAAAATTTAATTTGCATAGCACCATTTATTCATTTATTTAGCATTAATGGGTTATAAATTATGACTGTCCTATGAAAAGAGACACGTTGATAGCTATAGGGAAATGGAATGGATAGAAAGTGATCTCGAAAAGGTCAGGTCTCCTGTCAAAATGTCTTTATGCAGAATTATAACAAGCCACGGCAGTGACTACGTAATCCAGATGATGAATATACATTAGGCAAGGAAAAGAGTGTGAACACAAAAGTGTGATGGTGGTGATGGGGTGGTGATATAAAAATGTTAATCTCCGATATATTACTCAACCTCATCTGTATTAGGTGTCATTATCTGCTTGTATCTTCTATTATGGAAAAAAAAACACAACTTAGTTATTATATCTAACGATCAGGTGAAATAAAATGTGCAAAAAAGTGTCATCTACTTCTCTCGCACCTCTAAGGATTGCATATAACATAATACAAAGCTGTCATTGTCTAGAGTATTCTATTTGCCTGTCTATGTATCTAATCTAATCTGTTACAAAGTACAAAGATGACACGATTAGTAAGTTTCATGATTGTCAGATTATCCAAATATATTATACTGCTAGAAAGAAAATCTACATTTCAGAAAGGGTAAGCATAGTTTAGTGGTAATCCAAAGAGGAAGAGACACCATCCTTTCATACTGTATAGGTGTAAAAAAAATCTAAAGGAACACTTCAAGCACCATAACCACTACAGTATGCTGTTGTGGTTATGGTGCCTGGAGTACCCTATCAGTCTTTCATTGCAAGGAGTTAAACCATTTTTGTATGGTTTGGCATTATACATGAGGGTCAGCGGGTGCTGCTCCGCTCGTACACTACACTACGGTGCTCGGAATGTTTCCTTTCAAGTCAAACATGCTCCAAGCATTTAACATAATTAAAAAAAATTAATGGAACTATCGTATATAGAGTGTTGAAGTTATAAAGGATATAATCTGAATGTAGAGTAATACAATGTCCCTATGTTTTATGACATATTGAAGAGGGCTCGTGGTAACAAGATTTGCAATTTTCTGTGAAGCCTCACTAATAAATAAGTATACAAAACACAAAGAATTGTGTAAATATTGTTTACAATTTACTTACATGGTAAATAAATGAGTAATAATACAATTTAAGAACAGATGAATACAGTTATAATTATGATCATCATCATCAACATATTTCTCATCTAACTGTTCCACCAAGAAAATGCAATTGCATTCTGTTTTTTAAAGTATGTCCTGAGGAATAGATGGTACTCATTTCAAGTACCTTGGAAAAAACAAAACTGGGTCGCTATGGATAAAACTGGAATTTCTGTTTGTGCATAAACCAAGCAAGATTTTCTTAGGTTTGGCATCCAGCTATCTGTTAGGTATTTATTTGGAAGGTTACAATTCACCATTGTTTTAAAATTATATATTTTTTTTAATTTAATGTTATTTGTCAATCATGTGGCATCTTATTATCTACCCCAAAATACTTTTCTACTTCCTAAGATAGACCTTGTTTTTCTCGATTTATTGGCTGAAAATTATATAGGTAGTTATACAGAGAGGTTTGACTGTAGAATAAACTACATTCAACAAAAAATACTTTGCATATTTTACGCAAATGCTAACATTTTGCATGTTGACATATTTTAGAATGCATTCACTCCTAAACATATATGGCCCTACTTATTTCATATACAGTATAGAGCATAGTACACAACAGTTTTTGTAATAAGAATGTCTATAATATCATTACGTCTATTTATTTGTAGAGTATTCACTCTTCTGGGCCATCACAAATTCTCCATATACCTTAATGACTGTATTGATGATTTTTGGTAAATAACCATGATAGCTTTTCTGTACCAAGCTGTATAATCAATTCTGCACAATCACAATTGAGTAATTAATCTCAACACACTAAGATATCTAATAATTGTTTGGAAGTAGGTGAAAAAAATAAATACTACACATTGTTACAATGAGGTGAACATGCTTCTGCTGTGTTATGGAGCAAATTCATTCCTGAATAATTTATTTCGTAAAACTAGAGATTTTTATGGTCTTGAAAAAGCAGCTAATTGGTCATTTGACAATTAGGATATTATACAGTCTTATAATGTTCAAAGAAATACCTCTTGACCAATTCTCATATAATGCTGATGCACAACTTGTTGCACGTTGGTCTAACATAAAACATTAGAAGCTAGTATTCTTTTTTTAATTTTTTTTTATTTCTTTGTTTTTTAATTTCAGTTTACAAAAGCCATTTCTAATAATTGATATTATAATTATTATATTATGATATGATTAATGTAAATAAAGCTCCAGAGCCTGACGGTATTCATCCACGAGTACTTATCGAGCTAAGTGGCGAATAAGTGATAATCTTTCAAGATGCTTTTGTTTCAGGTGTTGTACCGGAGGATTGGAGAAAGGCAGATGGCGTTCCTATATTTAAAAAGGTTTCAAAATCCTTGCCTGGAAATTATAGACCTGTGAGCTTAACCTCTGTAACTGGGGAAATATTTGAAGGGATATTAAGGGATAATATTTAGGAATTCATTGGGAAGAACTTTGTTATTAGCAATAATCAGCATGGTTTTATGAAACATAGGTTAAACTAACCTGATTGAATTTTACGAAGAAGTAAGTAGAAGTATAGATCGGGGTGTTGCAGTGGATATGATCTACTTGGATTTTGCCAAGGCATTTGATGTGGTTCCTCACAATAGGTTAGTCTTCAAATTAAAAGAAATTAGTCTAGATGAATATTCTTGTTCTTGGGTAGAACATTGGCTTAAGGATAGAGTACAACGAGTTGTCATTAATGGTAAATTTTCAAGCTGGACAAAAGTGGTAAGTGGTGTCCCTCAGGGTTCTGTTTTGGGACCCCTTCTATTTAACATTTTTATAAATGATCTTGCAATAGGCATTAAAAGCCATATTTTAGTGTTTGCAGATGACACAAAACTTTGTAAAGTAATAAAATGTGAGTAGGGTATTGCTTTGCTGCAGATGGATTTAGATAGATTTTGGGACTGGGCACTAAAATGGCAGATGAAATTTAATATAGAGAAATGCAAAGTTAGGCACTTTGGGGTCAAGAATGCACAAGCAACTTACACCCTAAATGGTAGTGAATTAGGGATAACCACACACGAGAAGGATTTGGGATTTGTTATAGACAACAAATTAGGCAGCAATATGCAATGTCAATCTGCAGTTGCTAAGGCCAGTAAGGTTTTGTCATGTATAAATAGAGGCATAAATTCTAGGGATGAAAATATAATTTTACCTCTTTATAAATTGCTGGGAAGACCACACCTTGAATATGGTGTGCAATTTTGGGCACCTGTTCTAAAAAGGGATATCATGGCACTAGAAAAAGTGCAGAGACGAGCTACAAAATTGATAAAAGAAATGGAGCACTTTAGTTACTAAGAAAGGTTAAAAAAATTAAATCTCTTTCGTTTGGAAAAACGGTGCCTCAGAGGGGATATGATAACATTATACAAATATATTTGGGGCCAGTACAAACCATTACCTGGAAATCTATTCATAAACAGGGCTATACATAGGACACAAGGTCATGCATTTAGGCTGGAAGAAAGGAGATTTCATCTAAGGCAAAGGAAAGTATTTTTACAGTAAGAACTATAAAGATGTGTAATTCTCTGCCTGAAGAGGTGGTTTTATCAGAGTCCATACAGATGTTTAAACAGCAATTGGATAAATACTTCCAAAAACATAACATACAGGGATATAATTTCTAATTAGTGGGGTAATAGCTGCTTGATCCAAGGAGATATCTGACTGCCATTTCGGGGTCAAGAAGACATTTTTTCCTAGTTTGTTGCAAAATGGAAGCACCTCAAACCGGGTTTTTGCCTTCTTTAGGATCAACAGCAAAAACATATATGACAAAGTCTGAACTTGATGGACGCAAGTCTCTTTTCAGTCTTTGTAACTATTTTTTTTTACCATTATAACTTTTTTTCCCCATTTTTAATTTCCTGACTTTTTCTCTCCTTTGTATGCCCTTTCAATATTCCCTTTCCTTTCCCTTCACTTGTCTTCTTGCTTCTTTTATCCTAAGGTGAATTACCTTTGTTCCTATATAGGAGCCAAGGTTTCCATAAGCAGCTAATGATATTAATGAATGTAATATTTCAAAAAAAGTATAACTCAGTGAACATTTTTACTGTTGAAATGTACAGGAATGTACAGGATCAGTAGGGCATTTAAAGGTATAAATGGAAAATAATCACCTTTCCTTAATTAATATGATATTAAGGTGGCAGTTACAACGCTAACAGGTTTCAGTGAAGCAATTCATAAGTTATAATGTATGTTTTTTCATGTAGTATTGCAAAAACACTGACAATGGGAACTTATCGTATAGTAATATAAATATATAAAACGTTCATATTTTAATATAGTATAAAAAATACAAATACAAAGTGCAAGATAAAATATCAGTTAGAACTATTAGAACTAAGTTACATTCTCTATAACTGGATAAAGAGTAAGTTTAATGGTAACCATACTTACATTACTAAGGGCATTTTCTTTTCCATTTACACTGAATTTCTTGAAAAGTTTCCCAACAAGAATGCTAAAGAATAGAACAGAATAATACAATGTCAAATTGTTTCGATAAATATGCATCTATTTAGAAAATTACCAGATTTAGAGTTAAATATGAACCTTACATCGAATGAGAATGACCAAATTTTACTAATTTCATGATGTAAAGTCATGATTTATCTCTTTCTTTAATCCTCAGCAGCAAAGTAAGGATATTGTAAATATTTAAAGAAAAATACAACATGTACCCAGAGGGTTAACCATAATACAACATATTAACCAATAGGAATGCTCCTTGCACTATAATGTCCCATGAGACCTTAAGCCACTCCTCTTTCGTACTGGTGCCAACGAACATTCCAACAAGACCGAAGTAGACGACCAACTAGATGTGAAGAACAGTGACTCCGGGATAATCCAACAATGGAACTTGGAATAAAACTTGCATACATCCGTTCGAGAGTGTGAGGGACTGATGTGGACCCATGTGAAAGGCTGTAAAGACAAAGAAACGCGTGGTAAAATATGTCCTTGGATATTAAATCCTATCTGCAGTGCATCTAGTAACAGAGTAGTATATCCAATTCGTCAACATTAACATCAAGAGAAATAGTTCAGTTAGGTGAATAACCACATTATTATGAGGACTGTATACTTCTCGTGAAATTATATACCTATATCCCAGGGAGTCTGGTGGGATAATATTCGCCTCCGTGTCCTTAATAAAATCATGACGTTATGAAATTTGTAAAATCTGGTAATTTTATTAAAGGACATGGAGGCTCATATTATGCTAGTTCAAATCTATGCAACCACTGTAGTGGAGAGATGAGGAACTGGATGAAAATAAAACTCCTGAAACGTAGACTCCCGGGACCAATCAGTGGCATGGAGGAGGTCCTCCAATCTACATCCTAAAGAGAAGGCTTTAGATGCCATAGTGCCTCTAACTGAGTGAGCTCTGTATGCAGAAATATCGATGTCCGACAATGTCATGATTAGAGTTGAGCGGACACCTGGCTGTTCGGGTCCGGCGGGTTCGGCCAAACTTTGAAAAAAAGTCCGGGTTCGGGCTCGAACCTGACCCCGAACACGAACCCCACTGAAGTCAATGGGGACCCAAACTTTTGGCCACAAAAATGGCTCTAAAAAACTCCTGGAAAGGGCTAGAGGGCTGCAAAAAGAAGTAAAATGGGGGTAAGAGTAGGACAAGTGCCCTGCAAACAAATGTGGATAGGGAAATCACTTAAAAATAACATAAAATAAGCAGCCGCTTAGTAGATAACTCCCTAATTCACACGGTATTACGGAGCTATCTACCAAAAGGCTGAAAGACCTAAATTGGTCACCTAAATTGGTCTTTCAGCCACATTTACTAATTCTAAGTAAAGATTACTTAGTATTAGTAAATTCCACCCCTACTCGTTATTCCGCGAGTAGGGGCGTGTCTAGTAAACAGTGAGAAGCCAGTGGCGCAGGGGTGGGGGCCGGGGGGAGGACATTAGGTCCCCCCAATTTTTATTTATGGCCCCCAACTACTGCTCAGGGGTGGTGGCCAGAGGGGGGAGGACAGTATTGTTATTGTTATTTAGGGTCTCCACCTGCCGTGCAAGGGTGGGGGCTGGGGGGGAGGACATTAGGTCCCTCCCACAATTTTTATTTATGGCCCTGCAGCATTTCAAAACGCATCATTAAATTGCTGAACACCGAACTTCAACCCGAACATACAGTGATATGTCTGTGTTCGGGGTCCAAAAAACTTAATGTTCAGTACAAACCCGAACTTTTCAGTTCGGGTTCCCTCAACTCTAGTCATGATCCATTTAACCCAACGAGATAAGGTGACTGTAGAAACATGTTGATGTCGATGCCTGAGTGCTAGAAATATATCTGGATACATATGATCACGTATTAAAGTGGTACTGTCTTCATATTCCTTGAGGCAGGCCATTGGGCATAGATTGATGTTATGTGGAAAAGCTGGATAAAAGACCGAAGTAATGGACGTTTTCATGCGTCTTGAAATGTCAAATGAAACGCTCATCGGAGCAAATGAACGTGCCATAATATCCAGAGCACGAACATCCGAGACACGTTTACAGGAGATGAGGCAAAACAACATAACTAATTTTGCTATAAGTTGTTTGAGTAAAAGCTCTTTATTCTGAGGCCAATTTTCAAAAAGTCGGAGAACCAGATTCACGTCCCTTAAGGATGAGTTCTTAGGATGTGGTGGGCATGCAAATCTGAAGCCACAAAGGAGTCAACATACTGAGGTATGTTTACCTGATGGGAATCTGTTCCAACCTTGGTGACCCACTGATATGGCTGATCTATATATGTTTATTGTTCTATATGATAGGCCATTCTCAAACAGCGAAGTGAGGAAAGCCAAGACATGACTCACAGGTGCAGATATGGGATCCATGTGCTGTTCCACACACCAAGCATTCCATGAGTTCAAGGCATGGGAGTAGGACTTCTTGGTTCCTGGAGCCCAAGATCCTGCCAGGAGGTCCAGAGTTGTTCTTGGAACGTTTGGGATGAAACAGAATCTCCGGAGAGAAGCCAGGCCAGTAGTCTGAGATGTCCCTGTAGTAGAAGGGGATGCGAGTTACCGTTGGGGTGCAGTAGGAGGTCGGAGTAAACAGGGAGTAATCGCGGATAATCTATGAACATCTCCATGAGTGTAGAAAATCATAGTTGAGTTGTCCAGAATGGGGTGATGAGGATCAAGGAGGCCTAGGAGCATCTGATGTGTAGCAGAATCTGGGCAATCAGAGAAAAAGGTGGGAAAGTGTAATGGCACATGTTCGGCCACAATTGTAAGCAGGCTTCTGGATCTAGTCTCCAGCTGAAGAATTTCAGCAGTTAGGAGTTCAAGCGGGTTGTAAATAGGTCTGTAGCGGAGAGGTAGTATAATCCACAGTATCTCCCTGGGTAACAGGAACAGCATGAAAATAATCCAAGGAAATAAATACAGCATACAATAATCCCGGTAGCATTATAAGAATCCTTCCTTCCCAAGAACTAGACAACACATAGGCTGGGATTCAACTGAGGTTTTATTTTCAGGTCATGGTATTTATGGTAGTCCCCATGCAAGGGGTTTCCCTACTGACATTTCAGGGGTGGTACAGTAGGGGACTACATGGGGAACTGACCAACACATACATTTCTCCCATCATGCACTGCTGGACGAGAGGGATACTCCCACTGGAATATACCATTAATGGGATTATCCCTCCGTGCAGCAGAACTTACATTTTACATTAAAATGTATAACTTTAATAATATTCCCTTGATTTACACGAATGGACGTTCGGTAGATAGCTGGAGGCTGAGCGCACAGTTTGTGAGAATACCGCTCAGGTCCCAGTCTAACTAACCGAACGCTGCACGAAATACACATTATTTCGAACACATTGTTAAAATACCGATTGGTATTAGGGGAACAAACTACCGAACGGCCGGGGCTCCCGAATGGCCTGGAAGTCCAGCGGTGTTCGTGCCGTCGAGTAGCCGATTTTAGTTCCAGGCGCTCGACGGCAAAACACCGCTGGGCTAACAAAGGATCCAAGATGGCCGACCGCCTCGTGGTCGGTATTCGAACGAAGGCCACATAGGGAAGCCTTTAACTACCGATTGCAACAATGTTGCAATCGGTTAATGGGCGCCACACGACCTCTTGTGTGTGGTCGACCATTCGGTAGTTTATTCGTTTCACGAACAGTGTTGAAACTCACTGTTCATGAAAATACATTAGGAATACTGGCTTTTCCACATTGCAAAGGTACGAATGCCCTCATTTGTCTGAAAGCCACATACAGTATTACACTTGGTTCTCACAGCTGAAACAAGGATGTCCACACATGCAATATATGAATAGTCTTAAGTGGCTAGTTTTGCCACAAGGTCGATATCCAGAGGGCCCCAAAGTGACTGTAAACTGAGGAAGGCGTACAGGTCCACTGGGTACCATTCAGAAGACCTCGGATGTTGTAGACTATCCAGGTCAAAAAGTGGTTCACCCTGAGGGTCAAGGAGGGTGGCATTATCCAGCCTGACCTTAGGGTCAACCTCCGGTCCAGGCAAGGGACTGTGTTCAGGGAAATATGCACCTGAATCGTAAGACTCATTGTCGGACTCGCTCTGTGCCTTCTCGGATTCAGAAGATTCAATTAGCGCCTTAGCCCTCTTCCAACTCCTCACTGATTTTGCCCGGTGGGTGGTTCTATGTTGTGGTGCAACCCTATCATATGTGACAGGACGTACCCTGTCCATCTGCAAAGTTTTGGAGGCCTACTCGTGACTTTTTTTGGTGGATTTACACCCACTAGGACAAACCAGTTTACTTTCTGGGGGGTTAGTAGAAAGGAGAGCAGGTGAATTCTAGGTTGCCATTAAGGCCTGTGTGATAGAATGGGATGTGTAATCAGACATAGTCCCCAAAGCGGTAAAGATGGCTTGCGTGACTGACTTTGACATTGTAGCATCCAGGAGAGAACGAAACTCCTCAGAGTTCATTTGCTTCTGCGATGCTTCATCCTGCATGGCTTGTGCAGGTGGATTGGTCACCGCCAGAGATGTGAGGGCCTTAGGGCCACTAGTGGAAGAACCCACTAGCGTCGACTTCCAGCACCTTTTGCGACTGCATAATACACAATAGGGACACAGTAGTGTAGGAGAAAAATGTAGGGACAGATTGGACAAAAGGATGGAGATACACTCACAGTGGAAAAGTTAGCACTAAAGAGCCAGGGCTGATAGTACACTAGTAAGTATATAGCACAAAATCACAGTAATAGTAGGCAGCTCACCGAGTGTTCCCCTTAGTAATGGCTCCTGGGGAAGCACTACACAGGGAAGCACTACTGTGAAGCTCCCGACTACACAGATGACTAATCAGCTTATTCCCGCCCCCAAACGAGCAGTAATGGCTGCGCAGAAAAGCGCTGCAAAACAGCAAACCCCAAGATGGCCTCTGCAATGCACACTTGCGATGTGCGCATGCGCTAGTGGTGCCAGCCCAACACCCTCGCGATCTGTCGGGACTGCCGAAACTAGTGGTACCTGACCTGAGTGAGGCAGGTAGCTGGCAATGGAGTAGAAGGAAACAAAAATGGTTGGGAAATTAACAAAACGACCGAAGTAATGTAAAGGGTGGGATGCAAGGGGGAAAAGCTTGAGAAAACAAAGGGAACAGTGGTCCCTGAAGAAAATACAGTAAACACAAATAAATGATATAGAGGAAAAATCTAAATAATAGAAACAAACAGTAGACTAATTTTAAATATATATGGCAATATATTTATATAGGGGGTATGTAAAACTTGTACTCAGCTGAGGAGACAGCAGCAAAGAAAGAGGAGTGGCTTAAGGTCACATGGGACATTATAGTGCAAGGAGCATTCCTATTGGTTAATATATATTTATTTTTTCTTTAAATATTTACAACATCCTTACTTGCTGCTGCTGAGGATTAAAGAAAGAGATAAAGCATAATATGAGCCTCCGTGTCCTTTAATAAAATTAGGTAGGCTACAGGCCTAAATGCCATATATAAATGTGAAAAAACATCTACATTTTAGAATCACAAGAATAAGAATAGTTCCTTATTTTGTTGTGTGTGATCAACATTGAGAAGAGAACTTAAATAATTAAACCATCATGTAATATAAACTTAGAATAATTACTGGAGACCTTGACCACAAATCACAGGATACAGGTAATCTATGCAATAACAATGCAAATACTAAATGTACAGATGTATGCACAGTAAGTCTTATAGGTTAATTTCCCAAAAATGATATAAAGTACAGACAGTTCAATCACTACATTATCAGCAAATCGAACCAAATCCACAAACAAAAATCATTGTTTCTTACGTTATAAGATGCTGTTGACAACAGCAGTGTGTACAATGCTCTCAGTAAGGGATCAGGGAGGGAAAAAATGGACATGCCAATAACATGTTAAAAATAGTTAAAAAAGTAAAATTCTAGTTCACTAACTACCTATAAATCTAAGCAGGATACACTTAAATAACTTTGTATGTGTCCCCAAACAATTACTGGATATAATATTTGATGATATTTCTCAATAGCGCTATAAATTATATATTATAATCAATATCAATTCTCTCTACACTAATTTTGGAAAAAGTAGTCTATGAATTACTGTGTGCCATATGAACTTAACAAAACTCTTAAGTGTAACAATTATTCACTATAATGCCTGTTTGAGTTTTATTATTACAATTCAAACACTAATGAGTCACTTTTGAATATTATATATTTTTTCATTGAAAAGCTGTATTAAAAAAGGACTAATTCAAATGGAAATGTACTATGATTATTCTGTGACATTATGAATATATTCTTACAGTTTTGTTTCACTGATACTGATTTATGCATTTCTAAATTCAAGTCACAAATAAAATTACACTGTTCATTTGTGTTTCTGTATACTTCAATATTTAACAAGATCCTTCTTAGCATTTCAACAATGAAATACCTTTATTTAAAAGTGAGGAAAATGCTGAATTTACAATTAATGGTAACATGGGACTAATTAAGAATAGGAAAAAAGACAATATTTTGCAGGATACAAACAAATTAATCTCTCTCTCCTCTGGCATATTTCCATCGCCCTTCAAACATGCAACTGTAACCCCAATTCTAAACAAGCCCAACCTTGACTCCCCGTCCAGCTACCGTCCTATCTCGCTATTGCCTTTTGCATCCAAGATTTTTGAAAGAGTTGTGTATGCGAGATTGACAGACTTCCTTGAGTCCAATTCTCTGCTAGACCCGCTTCAGTCTGGTTTCAGCGCTAAGCACTCTGTGGAAACGGCACGGACCAAAGTATCCAATGATCTACTCGCTGCAAAATCTCTTGGTCACTACTCTATCCTAATTCCCCTTGACCTTTCTGCGGCTTTTGACACTGTTGATCATCAACAGCTTCTTCTCATACTCTGCAATATCTGTCTCCAAGATATTCTCTCTCCTGGTTCTCTTCCTACCTTTCCCAACGCTCTTTAAGTGTTTCTTTCTCTGGCTCTGCTTCTTCTCCCCAAGTCCTCTCTGTTGGTGTCCCCCAAGGTTCCGTCCTTGGTCCCCTACTGTTTTACATCTATACTGCCTCCCTTGGTAAACTCATTAGCTCCTTTGGCTTCCAATATAATTTCTATGCAGATGACACGCAAATCTATCTGTCCTCTCCTGATCTCTCCCCTTCCCTCTTGACTAGTGTCTCTGACTGCCTCTCTATTATTTCTAACTGGATGGCTGCCCACTTCCTTAAACTGAACTTGACCAAAACTGAAATTCTAGTCTTGCCTCCCTCAAGTGTTGCTACTCCTGTGTCTGTCTCTCTCCAAGTCAATGGTGCTAATATCAGCTCCACCACGCACGCTCACTGCCTAGCTGTTCTCTTTGACTCCAACCTCTCCTTCACGCCTCATGTTCAGTCTATTGCCAAATCCTGCCGCTTCTATCTCAAAAACATTGCACGCATCAGACCCTACTTAACGCCAGATGCGACTAAGGTGCTGGTCCATTCCACTGTCCTTTCTCGCCTTGACTACTGTATGGCTCATGACATTATTCTTTATATAAACCAGTTTATCACCAAATGGAGAGAGGTGATTATTACTAATACTCCTTTTCCTAAATATTCGTTAACCTTTTTGTCATGGACAACCTCAAATGTAATATATTTCCATAACCCTAACCGCATATATAATATTTGTACTTTCCGCTCTGCTATACAACTTATTACAGAAGTTTTATGCAATATTTTCCATTGATCAACATATGTGCCATATTGTACACAGAATGTCTCCTGGTTTTCTGAAAAAAATAAAGAATGTAAAAAAATAAAAAAAATAAAGGCTTATTGTAGAGCTTGGGGTTTGATATAAATTATTACAGGTAATCTATTAAATGTAGTTATTACGAGGGTCTATGGAGGTCCTCAGGGAAGGAATACAGAGTAGAAAAATGGTCACCTCTCTGTGTTCAGTTAATGTATGGGTATTGTAACCGCGGCTGGTTCCCTTATTTACCACTATAACGTCTTAAAGCGTAGAACTTAGCAGGGATAACCATACAGATATCTTAGCCATAATTTTATATAGTTAGTAAGAGATCCTCTATTTAACATATATAAATAATTGAGAATACAATATAAAATAAGGATTGTCTTGGAAGCAATAAGGTTTTGTCTTTTAGATATTTATTATATAAAACTATAAATATAGACATATAAAATCCTTTACAATAATTTATAGCATCGTTTATAAGATTAAACTAAATGCTTGCAAATATCATTAATAGATTAAAATACCCTCCTGAACATGTCATCATGTCAGCCTCTCTGTCATTTTAAGATGGAGCAGCATCTGTCTCCAAATCTCTGCTCTGTCCATTAACATTTAAAAGTCCACCTATTTATACCCTAGGTGTCTTCATTTTAGGGTTACCATAGCTCATATATGAAAAAGTAACACTTCTTTTACTTTTATTCATTTTAGGACCTCCCTTAACTTAGCAAAAATACAAGGCCATAAAAACATAAAGGGGTGCACGCATCATGGGAAGTTCCCTGACTTAAGACAAGATGGCATCTTAAAGTCTGAACATCTTATCTATTTAGGGTTACCGCAGTATATTATGTACTGAACGAGTCATAGCATAGCCTTGAAGCTTGTTTATGCATTTTTGTTATTGTATTTCGTCTGCGACAAAATGGTGTAAACATATTATGCACTGAAGGTAAGTAAGAGGTTATTGCTTAATGAAATATGTATGAAAAACTATATGTTCCATTTCTAACACCTTGTCAATTTGCAATATCTCTTAAAGACAAAGTACACAGTTTGAGGAATACAATATTTCATTCTAAAACTTGTAATATTTGCATTTGCCCATAACAGTATCTAAATACCTAAAATGTGGGGTGTTTAAGTAGCAAGCATTGGCGAGCATAATTGGTCTCCTGTCATTTCATCAAAGGTTCTTCAAAGAACTTTGTCATATTCAATATGGGCTAGATCATGAACCGCAATCCTTGTCAGGTCAACAAATACACTTATTTATCCTTTAAAAAAAAATAAAAAAAAACATGGTAAGAGTGGTATTTTTTTTTTCCTTTTTCTATATCAACAAACATGGATTTTGAAAAAAATTGCACTTGATGGACCTTGTGTCTTTTACAAACGATATGACTGTAACTCTGTTACTCTCCGTGTCATATGATAGTGGTGGTGGGTCAAACTGCTTACTGACACATTTCTGTTTAGTTGCCTAAATTTTCTCCATAATTGTTAGTTCCAGTGCACTGCTAGGTAGCTATGTATGTAAGCTAATTAAGCGTGATGCTAAATGTACTAATTGTGTGAAAAAGGGACATGCCTTATACACAGTCAATATAAACACAATGACACCTGAAAGCTCATGTGAACTATGTAATTTTAGTTAGTCATCCACTTAACTCAACACGGTTGTATAAAGTTGTCCACTTTAACAATGCCTTTCAACCTGAGTCTTTCATACTCCATTCAAGTGCATATGCTATGGTTTAATTGGATATGAACAAATTAAGTGAGAGTAATAATTATTAACATAATTGCAACACCTGGATAGATGCATGAGCGTTCTCAGAGAAAAGTCCTTTTTTACTTGTGATTGATCAGATTTAGAAAAAGCATGGGATCATATTTAAAATTAACAAGTGATTTTGAGAGAAATTACCATGTAATTAAGAAATCTTTGCTGTCACGAAAGAGCTCTGACATTTTTCTTTCTTTCTTTGCTTACATATAAAGTCCTTAAATATTCAACTTACCTTTAGAAGGCTTGGGGCACAAAGCATTTAAGCCTACCCAAATTTTTACCATCTTACCCTCTTCCATTTTAGTGACCTCAATTTTAGTCTCTAGTACCCATCTATGTCTCCTGTGGTGACTTCCTCTTGTGTTCATCTTCTATATCTTGACTGTCCCTTGTCTTTGTTTCTGTCCTGATGTTCTAGTGTACACCTCTAGTGTCCGTTAGGGTCTTATTCTATTTCTGCCTCTACATCTACCTCTCTAGGTAACGCGCCCTCTTCATTTTCATTAGTGTAAGTTGGAACTAGCTAATGCAATCTATAATAATAAACCTCAGTTTGATTCATATTTTGATATTAATTCTAATATTTACTGTCCATATAGTGTTTGTTTATATCAGTGTAGTGTCACTTTCTTACCGTGTGGAGTCCTCCTCTCTGTCCCTCTCGTATCCTTGTTGTCTCTGTCCTTTCATCATCATCTATTAAATATTTTTTAGAAGGCAAGTATATGAAAGACACACCATTAAAGTACAATATATATTTATAAGTAATATAATATTATTATACAATATTAACTCTTTAAGGACGGAACCAAATGTACACGTTGGAACGAAACAAAATGTAAACAAAACCTGGCATTTGTGCTAAATGTCTGTCCATATTAAATGCACCCACCCTTATTATATATCATTTTATTCAGGGGAAACAGGGCTTTCATTTAATATCAAATATTTAGCTATGAAATATAATTTAATATGAACAAAATGGGAGAAAATTAGATTTTATTTTTATTTTTTTAGTTCTACATGACATTTTCACTGTCAATGTCATAATACTGTTTGCTTTTACTGCAATACAATACACATATTTGTATTCAGCAAAGTCTCACGTGTAAAACAGTACCCCCTATGTACAGGTTTTATGGCGTTTTGGGAAGTTACAGGGTCAAATATAGCACGTTACATTTGAAATTGAAATTCGCCAGATTGGTTACGTTGCCTTTGGGACTTTATAGCAGCTCAGGAATGAAATTTACACCCATAATGGCATACCATTTGCAATAGTAGACAACCCAAGGTATTGTAAATGGGGTATGCCCAGTCTTTTTTAGTAGCCATTTGGTCACAAACACTGGCCAAAGTTAGCGTTAGTATATGTTTGTGTGTGAAAAATGCAAAAAACGCCAATTTTGGCCAGTGTTTGTGACTAAATGGCTACTAAAAAAGACTGGACATACCCCATTTGCAATATCTTGGGTTGTCTACTATTGCAAATGGTATGCCATCATAGGGGTAATTTTCATTCTTGGGCTACCATAGGGTCTCAAAGGCAACGTAACCAATCTGGCAAATTTTAATGTGAAAAAAATGAAACACAAGCCTTATATTTGACGCTGTAACTTTTGAAAACACCATAAAATATGTACATGAGGGGTACTGTTGTACTCGGGAGACTTCGCTGAACACAAATATTTGAGTTTCAAAACAGTAAAAAGTATCGCAGCAATAATATCGTCCGTGTAAGTGATGTTTGTGCGTGAAAAATGCAAAAAGTGTCACTTTTACTGGCGATATCATCGTTGTAATACATTTTACTGTTTTGAAACACTAATATTTGTGTTCATCAAAGTCTCACGAGTAGAACAGTACCCCCCATGTACAGGTTTTATGGTGTCTTGGAAAGTTATAGGGTTAAATATAGTGCTAGCAAATTAAATTCCCTTTATTTTCGGCATGGGTTGTCAGGCAGGTCCCGCTAATTGTAATTAATTAAGATACCCAATTATGTAAAAATATTACATAAATATATATGTAGAATTAATATATATATACGTATGTGAATATATATGTATATATATATATATTTTGTTTTTTATATTTTTATTTATATATAGATATATATATAGTGATATATACGTATATATTTATGTATATAGATATATATATTATTTCGTTCTACGTGTATTTTTATATAAATATATATATTAATATCACAATACAGTTAGAACGAAATAACACACATCTATATATTTTTTAATTATTCTTTAATTATTTTTTTTATTTTATTTTTTAACGTATTTACATATTTCATTTTTTTATATATAACAATAATTATATATATTTAATCAGTATCAGTCTACGTGTAATTTGATATTAATATATATATATATATATATAATTATATATATATATTAATAGTAAAATACACCTAGACAGTGTATGTGTGTGTATGTATATGTGTATATGTATACTTAGATCATATATATATAATATATATATATGATCTAAGTATACTATTTTTTTTTACACTTATTTTAACATTGATTTTATTTTATTTTCAGCCAGCAGGGGGACCACCTGTCATTACAGGCATCCCCCTGCTGGCAATGCAGGAGGCAGCCTACCCGGCCATGTGATTGTGAGGTCCTCGCAAGGACCTCACTCTCACATGGCCGGGGGGCACCGGAGGAGGAGGATCTGCCGCGCGGGGGCTCCCTGGGAGTCCCTCCAACCGCGATCGCCGGTGTGGGATCGCCGGCAACCGGGTAAGTAAGGAAAGACCGGGGGGCGTACAATTACGCCCGGCGGCGTTTAGAGCAGCCTAAAATAGGGCGTAATAGTACGCCCTCCGGTCTTAAGGGGTTAAAGTAATATATGTATATATATATATATATGTAATATACATTATTATATATGTAGAGAGAGAGAGAGACAGAGTGGGAAAGACTATACATTCATTATACTTTTATTAACCTTTAGTGCACTGGAGACTGAGCATCCCCTGCCTCAGTAAAGGGTAGCTACACGTCCCGGTAGGAAGAATGGACATTAACCCCTTGGCATTGGATACAGAATTCTCTTTTACGTTTTCTGTGTGTAATTGTCATATATGTATTAATTCAGATGAACATGACCAGGGCACCTGGTACAATAATTTCTAGCAAAATATTAAAATATTTTTTATTTAGCTTAGTTTATGGTAAAAGAATTTAGCCCCTCAAGTCCTATTTTATTTTACCTTTGCATAGTTTTATTTACCTTTTTATTCTTTCTTACAAGGACTTCACAAATAAAATAAGATAAGATAATCCATCAAATAAGTATGCCGTGCGGCACAATCGTTGTTGATTTCCAGATTGCTTATAGTAAGATACCTTTTCACGATTTAAGGTTGCTAATTAAATTGTGTTGTCAATAGAAGTAATTCTAGCTTGTGTCATGGTGCAAATTATGGCTATGTTCTCTTCCTTTACTGATTAAGCTACCAAAAGGAATGGGCTAATGAGGCCAGCTGTTCTCTAAGAAAGGCAAAATTAACAAAAGTGTTAATATCTGCTTTCTGGTAAAAGTTAAAGTAAAACAAAACAAATATGGCTCACTTCTCTACGAATGCAAGCCAATTTTGTATTTCTGTTTTTTGCTGGGGGTTTAACATTTGCACTCATTTTTGGATCACAATGGAATAGCTAAGTGAATGTTGTTTTTAAATATTTTAATTTTGATCTACATAAGGTGTGACAAATTAGAGAGTTAGTTCTTCAATGCGTACCTCCCCTTGGCTAATAATAAATAGAAAGAGGTTACAGTGTGTGTGCATGATCACCAGAATTAGACCAACAAAAATTGTATAAATATTGGCTGCTGTTACAAATTTTGATTTCTGCTGCTGAACACACATGGTAGAGTTAGAATTTCTGGTAAAAACACATGCACATTAATCCATCTTCAGATAGAAGAACAGATAGATTCAGGGCTATCTCCAAAATGGCAGCAGACACAGGTACTTGGATACCATAGCAATCTAGGTTGTGCCAAAACAACAATACAATAAGGGTACTTTAAATAGTAAAGTATAAAAGAGTAATAGTAACTTAGCTAGGTAGTTACAAAAGTAATCCTTGTTATATAGGCAAAGAGTTGTTTGATAAGGATGGTAGTTGCACTGGGTAGTTCAATATTTTCACCAGTTTGGACAGGCTCCAATATATGATGTGTATTGTAGTCTTTGCTACCGCCCAGTGATGGGAGTGAGCGCAGGACGTATCTTTCTGCATTTGTATCCATTTTTTGTATCACTCAGCCTTGTTACAATGCAGCCGCCATCCCATGTGTTCCCTATTAAGGGCTTATAATATATAGGGGTGTATATAAAAAATACCTCTTTCTGTCTCATTAGAGATCTTTGCCATAAGCTCAAGGAAGCAAGGTAAATTGTTAGAGTTAGGACCCACCGGGGGGGGGGAATCTGCCTTGATGTTGGCAGGTGGGCTTATCCTCTCATGGCCATTGGAGGTAACTAAAAAAACCTCCATTTGTTTAAAAATACATAGGGATTAAGGAGAGAGCCTAGGTAACTTGTTTTTCTTTGGTTTTTGCTGTATATGGGGCTGATGTGTATTGTAGTCTTTGCTGTCGCCCAGTGATGGGAATGAGCGCAGGACTTATTTTTTTGCATTTGTATCCAATATATGGAATGATTGTAAATGACAAAGAGAATGACAAGAGTGTGTTATTGCATGTAACAAAAGTAGAAGCAATCATTTGTTAGAAATACACTCACAAACAGGGGGCCGACTATTGGCTCTGTTGTAATTGCTTCTGAAAATACAATCCTTGTCACAGGATATGAGTTGGAGAATCATACAGGATCTTTATAGGAACACAGGTGTCTTTAGGTGTTTATGAAATACATAAGAAAAGGGGATCCATAGTGCAATTCAATAAAACAATCCCTATGTGTATAGTAAAAAGAGGATAAAATACACTCACAAACAAAGAGCTTCCAATTTAGCTCTTGTAATCTTAAAGCGGTATAATCCCTGGTCACGTAGTTTATACATTCATTTTTTATTTCTTCAGTAAAATTAAAATTTTAATTAAAGTTGATTTTACTATCCAGTATATTATATAATTTGGCTCTGCTTTTGTTTAGATTTTTTAATACCTTATCCATGTGATAAAAATCTGCTGATAGCGCTGCACTTTATCTGCTTACATATCCCAAGTGGAGATTGTACCCCCCACGCTTTTTCCAACGAGCATGTGTATGCTCCTTTAAATGTGAGTACAATTTATCTATATTTGCAAATTTTACCTCACATTACGGCACTATTCTTCTTATTTTTATTCCTCACTATATATCTACCTGAAAATGTGGAAGTACATCCATTTCAAGCCATGATTACACAGGGATTACACCGCTTTACAATTACACTGAATTGGAAGCTATTTGTTTGTGAGTGTGTTTTATCCTCTTTTTACTATATGCATTGGGATTGTTTTATTGAATTGTTATATTGGATCCCTTTTTCCTATGTATTTCATATGGGATGCGCATGTCCTGAAAACACCTTAAGACTGTGTTCCTATAAAGATCCTGTTTTATTCTCCAACTCATATCCTGTGACAGGGATTATTTTGTCAGAAGTGATTACAACAGAGCCAGTAGTCGGCTCCCTGTCTGTGAGTGTATTTCTAAAAAAGTATTGCTTCTGCCTTTGTTACATACAATATCACACTATTGTCATTCTCTCTGTCATTTACTCATTCCATATATCAGAGCCTGTCCAAAGCAGCGAATACATTGAGCTACCCAGTGCAATTACCATCCTTATCAAAGAACTCTTTGGCTATATAACTATGACTACTTTTGTAACTTCCTAGTGTGGAGGTACTTACCTTATCCGGGGGCCAGCCGGGGTACTCAGCTCGAGACCCCCGGGTCGAGCACTCCTGCCTCCACATGAGCTGATCTCCTCTTCTGAGCGGGCCGCTTGCACTGACTGCAGGGAGCAGTCACACAGCCTACCTGGCACTAGGAGTGCAGCTCGCATCACAAGCGTGCTCTTAAAGGGGCAGTGGGAGCCACAAGTGGATTAAGGCTCCCAATGGCCCACGTCATTCCGGCACCCACACAGACACACATTTTGGGGGTGCAGGCATGACCTGGACCAATCAAATGTTAATTAAAGGATTTTTAAACTTCCGTAGCCCTATCCACTTTGCCCTATCGTGGTTTCTGTTCCAGTACCCTTTAGTGCGTCCCTTGATCTTTTGTGTTTACTCTTGTATTGACCTTGGCTTTGTTCCTGATGCTGAATTTATCTTTAACCTTTCCTGCCTTTTTCGTTTGTCTGACTGATTACCATGTACCTGACTCTGGCTAGTTCTCGTTTTCGCTGTCTCTCGGTTAACCTGACTTTGTCTTGTCTCTGATTACACTTTATCTCTGTCTGATGTTTAGTCTGGCCATTCTAAGGCCCGGTAATACTTTATATCCTAGTCTTGTCCCTTGCTATCCTAAACTCTGCGTATTGGGTTATTACACCATGACATTATGATAGGGCCATGGACCCTGCAGGTTTAGGACAGCAAATGGCCACCTGTGAGATGAGGTTTGAAGATCAGGATGACTGTATGGACCAGATGGCCCTGGCACTTCAGACACTTTTGTCCAGAACCATTTATTTGGCCCCTGAGACATCGCTATATGTACCATTCCAACCCATACCTCCCATTCCAGAGGCATCTAACCTGACTCCTCCTCTCAGGTATGGAGGAGATGCTAAGACTTTCAGGGGGTTTCTAAATCAAGTGGAATTCCACTTCGAGATGTATCCCTGATCCTTTCCCACTGACAGGTCAAAGGTGGGGTTCCTCATGCATCAGCTCACTGATAAGGCACTTGAGTAGGCTAATCCCATATGGGAGGCTAATGTTTCATGATTTCCAAGGTTTCCTTATAGTTTTTTCGCAGGACCTTTGACACAACCAGCAGGGCTTAAAATGGTGCTAGAGCATTGATGAGAATCAAACAGAGATCCAGGTTGGTTGCTGACTACACTTTCCAGTTTCATACCTCGGCTTCTCAGGTAGACTAAGAACAGCAGACTTGTTACAACATTTATGGAACGTCTGTCAGATGCTATATTTGATAAGATAGCGGCCAAAGACCTCCCTGTAGCCATGGAGGATCTTACTGACTATCTCATTGATATAGACAATAGGATTCGTGATAGATAGTACACCAGAATAAAAATAGATGCCTTACTGTATCCGTTACACCTAAGGTTGATATTTCCACTGTACCAGAGGTAGAACCTATGCAGTTAGGGGTTACCAAGCTGGTGCAGAAAAACTGTATAGGAGAAAAGAAGGACTCTGTCTTTACTTTGGCAAAAAAGGCCACATGCGAAGAGAGTGTCCCGTGCGGCCAGAAAACTCCCATACCTAACACTGCATAGGGGATTGGCCTTGGGTGTGACATCAGAGTCCCCACATTCGCCTCTAGATAGACTACTTCTTCTTGTTTCCCTGTGTTTTGACAGTTTAATAGATATAAGTTCTCAGCCGCACCGAAGACTTGGTTGACTTCGGTGCGGCTGAGAACTTCATTGATTTCAACTTTGTAAAGTCATACAAGATACCCTAAAGGGAGAAGGAAATACCCTTGGCCATTGAGGCCATAGATGGTAGACCATTATGTTCCCAGGTTATTAGTCATGAAATGGAACCCCTGTCTACAGTGTTGTTGCATACCGAAATGATTCAGTTCTAGGTAATTTCTTCTCCTTCTCCTCAAATAGTATTAGGGTATCCTTGGTTGCTTTTACACAATCCCACTCTTAATTGGGAGTCAGGTCAAGTAGAATCATGGAGTACCAAATGTCATGAGTCTGGTATCATCAAAGTAACTCCTTTGCATTATTTTAATGTACCAACAGCTCCTCCTTTGTCTACTGTTATACCTCCTCAGTACATGTCTTTTAGAGCATTATATGACCAAAGAGAAGCTGAGAAGTTACCACCCCTTAGACCGTACGATTGTACAATCGTTTTACTACCTGGTTGTATACCTCCCATGGGGAGAGTGTATCCTTTGTCTCCCCAAGAGAGATCCTTGTCATGGAGGAGTACATCAAGGAATCATTACTGAAAGGGTTTATCAGGAGATCCTTTTCTCCGGCCAGGGCAGGCTTATTTTTTGTATCTGAGAAGGAGGGTTATTTAGGACCATGTATTGACTACAGGGGTCTTAATAAAATCACAATCAAAAATGCCTATCCCATTCCATTGATAACAGAATTGTTTGATAGACTTAAACAGGCCACAGTATTTACTAAGCTGAATCTCCGGGGTGCCTACAATCTAGTACTTATTAAAGAGGGTCATGAGTGCAAGACTGCCTTTAACACCAGGAGTGGTCACAATGAGCACACCGTGATGCCCTTTGGTCTCTGGAACGCCCCAGCAGTGTTTCAGGATTTTATCAATGATGTCTTACATATGGGCAACATATTGATCTATTCACCTGATCTGCATACTCATCATGTGCATGTCAGACAGGTTTTGAAGACTCTTATTGTTAAGGGCCTCTACTGTAAACTCGAGAAGTGTCTGTTTGACCAAGCTGATGTATAATTCCAGGGCTCTCTAGTTTCTGCTAATGGCTTTCATATGGATCCCAAAATGCTTTATGCAGTTATAGACTGGCCCTTACCACATGATTTGAAAGCCATCCAGTGATTTATTAGCTTTGCAAACTATTATAGATGTTTCATAAACTATTTTTCCTCTATTATTGCACCCATTACCAGATTGACTAAAACGGATGTTACTACACATGCCTGGACCCTAGAAGCACTTGATGCCTTTCATTTTCTTAAGACCGCATTTGCTTCTCCTCCTATTCTTCAGCATCCTATCCCTTCCTTGCCTTTTGTACTGGAGGTTCATTTTTCAGGTGGGAGTGGGAACAGTTCTATCCCAAAGAGAGTCCCTTGACAAACCATTGCATCCTTGTGGATTTTATTCTAAGCAAATGTCTAAGGCTAAAAGAAACTACAATATCGGCAACAAGGAACTTCTTGCCATCATCATAGCACTCAAGGAGTGGAGGCATCTCCTGGAGGGTTCGAAGGATCATGTTATCATTTTAACGGCTCATAGGAATCTTTCTCAATTAAGCGAAGCTAAGAGATTATCTTCTAGACAGGCTAGGTGGTCTCTGTTTTTATCACGCTTCAATTATGTCATTACCTATAGACCTGATGACCGCAACACCAAAGCAGATGCTCTGCCTAGGCAGTTTGAAACAACTGATAAACAAGAATTTGATCTCACTTCTGTCATACCGCCTGACAGGATAATCGCTGCTACTCTTCTCTCTATTTCTTCGTCTGTCCTACAAATTATACAAAGCAAACAAAACGAGGCACCAAGGGAAAAACCTGCTAATAAGTTATATGTTGCTCTGGGGGCGGAGGCAAGCCACGGACCTGAATGGCCGCATGCAACGAAGCTCCGGACCAAACCACCACATTAGACCCTCTAACACGGCACAAAACCCTTGCAAAGTGCGCCAACCAGCATCGCTAACGAGGAGTGAAGAGATGGGCCAGAAAACGAAAAAGGCCAAGCCTGATAAAACTCGGCTGGGCGGAAATATTGGAGACCAGGCCTGCAACAACACAGGCACAAACATGGCTGACTATGCCGATGACTACTCCAAAATGTCAGACGATTTCACAAGCGGGGCTGAACCACACCGCTCACCCGTCTTGACAGCTCATATCCAGACTAACCCTCAAGCAGACAACTCTCCTGTGACCACAGCAGTGATGAAAGAAATGCTAGCAGGGCTTCAACTCACCATACAAGTGGACATGGCCCAGATACGCAGAGACCTGCAAGGCCTGACAGGCTGCCTGAACACACTGGAAACAGACTCCCGTTGAAACATGCAGGACACAGCGTGGCTACGCAAAGCTGTGCACGACCTGCATCAGCTGTCCCACACAACAGACCAGTGATTCGCAGAACTGAACGATCAGAGGAGAAGCCTGAACCCCAAGAACCCTTGCCTTGATGAGGAGTTACCGGAGGCGGAGGTATCGCCCTTCATACGGCGTGACTGCTGGCCACTCTTTTACCCACAAAACAAGCCACCCAACAGATGACCCTGGAGGGGATGTTCTGCCTCCCACGTCCAACTAAAACCCCAGACACCGTGCCGAGACACTTCCTGGTGCGTTTCCTGAGCCATGGAGACAAATCAGCGGTCCTCCAATCGACTAGAAACCAGACACCATATGTGTTTGAGGGTAGACAGCTCTCATTCTATGTGGATCTAAGACAGCTGTGCATCCTGGTATCTCTAAAACTTGCAGTTGCAATTGCAGTTTCACAGAACTTTTGGTGGCACTCTATGCGCATGGACATCACTGATTACATCCAAGCATGTGTCACTTGTGCCAGCATGAAGTCCTCCCATAGGGTTCCTTGTGGGTTATTATAACCTAGACCCACGAGACCTTGATCTAATCTATCCATGGATTTTATTGTTGACCTTCCTCCTTCCAATGGTAAAACGGTCATCCTAATGATCATCGATAGATTCTCTAAGATGGCTCATTTTGTGTCACTTATCAAGTTACCTTCTTCCAAACATTTGGCTGCTATATTTAACATGTAGGTGTTTAAATTACATGGCATCCCTGGTGGATTCTGCTACTTGTCAAAACGTGCAGGCTGATAGTCATTGTAGGGCAGCTCCCTCCTATGTTGAGGAAGACATGGTTTGGCTTTCTACTCGTAATAACCATTTCCGAGTTCGTTCTATGAAGTTGGCTCCCCACTATATCGGTCCTTTCTGCATCTTGTGCAAGGTTAATGCCGTTTCTTATGCGTTGGACCTTCCGAAAAACATGCGTGTGCCCAATAAGTTCCACACCTGATAGACAGCCACAGATGGCAGACTTAGAGCTGCAATGTAAACATTACAGTTCTCTGGAACTGCAATGTTTTACATTGCAGCACTAAGTGCAATAGGGGCGCAGCACCCAGACCACTTCAATTGGCTTAAGTTGTCTGGGTGCCTGAAGTGTCCCTTTAAGCTAATGTTGTTTTGGTGCTTACAGTGTCCCTTAACTATAATGTGATATAATAACTAAGGAAGTCAAACTGCCATCTAACATGCTCCCTTTTCAACCTAATCAGAGTCAGTAACTCCTTGCCACTTACTTGAGTCTCACAGAGCCTTAGTTTAGAGTGCCATCAGAAGAGGAGCTATGTTACCACGGTGATTGGCTCCTCGTCCACCTGTTGTCTGCCCTGTTGCAAAAAATGAAGCGGAGGTGGGTGCCTGTGTGTGAGTAAGTGAGCATGCTTGAGTGAGAGAGAGAGAGAGAAAGAGAGGGTGTGTCTCAATGTTTCACTGAGTTTGCAAAGAGCTGCGTTCCATAGCAGCTGAAATGTGAGGTAATAGGCTAACTGTAGCATTCCTGTAGCTTTGTTATAAAAAACATGAAACAAAAAAATAACAAACCATATAAATTCATTTATACGCCCTCTCAGTGTTCTACTGGTTGCATGAATAATTTTACCTTGGTCTTATATGTAATATGTGGTGTTGGCTCTATATATATCTCAAGCAATTAAATTATATGAATACTTTTATATGATGAAATTAGATGAGTATATTAAATCTTATCAAGTGTGTAGTGACACTTTTGGTTTTATCAAAATCATGCCACTTTTTTTTTTAATAACGTTTCTTCTTGCCTAACAACGTTAGGTATTTAAATGTACCCAGAGAACACAAGTAATCACATTGCCAAATGCTCTGAAAAACAAACAGTACAGTAAATTTAGAATGAGGATATGTTTTCTGCTGTTGATTAAAAACCTCATTTTTTTAGTCACCTTTCCCACTGGATTAAACAAATATCATTATTTTTCTCGATGCATTCAACAAATATGGATTTCAAAACTTGTTTGTCTACCTTTCTTTAAAAATGTATGAACATTGAACTAAAATATTTTCTTTAAGCACATTTTTCCATTTGAACATTTTCCCTACTGATTTTTAATATGGAATATTATTCATCATAGATCGAATGAAGAATATTTTCCTCCATTTAATGGTTTTACCCAAATTATATTGTGTTTATAAATATTTGATGTGTGCAAAGATAGTCAGGTTATAAAAGTGTACCTTTAGTGGAATCATAGCATATGAAATGGATTGTTTTCATTACTGTCATTTGAGGCTGGAATATTGACTTTGGCAGCAATGTTTTAGCACAGAGTGGAGTTTGAAAGACCAAAGAAAACCTTAAACAAGGCTTGTCTCTCTTTTTTTCTTTTTCTTTTTTTTTTTCTTTAAAACAATTTTTCTGAATCACAAAACATGGGTCTTGTCAAAGATTTAACTCAGATATAATGCACACCATAAATAAAGTCTCTGCAAGATTTACATGTTTTAAAAAAAAAAACCTTCTAATCTAATATATATTTTATGTAAAGAAAAGTAAGTCTGACTTAAGGCTGATGCTCAAATTCAGGGATATAATCGTGATATCCCTAAAATGTCAAACATTTTGAAACAAATACTTGACTTAATCAAAATAAAATTTAAAAAATGCTCAATTAAGTCCTATTGAACCAATCGTTTATATCCTCTGCATGGTGTAGCTGTCAAATAACATTCCTTGAGAGCTACCTTGTAAACCTTTACTTTTAAGAAGCAGCCAACTCGCACCAAGATCTCTAAGCCACCAAATAGTAAAATAAATAAATAGGTTGCATTGAAAGTTAACCTGGTAGGCTGGATGACATGAGAGGTGTCTACTGTGCTTACAACAGCCTGGCATATGGTCATCTATTGCAATAATCATAATACTTGATGGGGAACATGGCAGGGGTGAAATAGACTGCAGCTATATTGTGACTATTATTGGACACATTTATGGCAAGAGCAGGAAATGTTGCCTTTCTAATTGCTACTCCCACACACCATCTCTTTGTCAATTACATTGGTTTCCTCTATCTTTAAAGATACAATCCCAGCCACCTACAAATTGCTAAATATCTCCAATCCTTGCTATATGTCCTCTCTAAATACACCCCGTCTCATTCCCTTCACCCTTCAAGTGACCTTCTTTTGAAATCTACTTCTTAGCACACTGCCAACTCTGATTTGCATTATTGTCAAGGACTGTCCCGTTCTTATCAAACTCTTCCCCAACCCGCAGTCCTTCAAGAAGTCAATGAAAATATACCTCTTCAGGAAATCCTACCATCTTCCAGGCTGTTGCTTCTCTCATTACATTTGCCCTTCTTTCTTTCTGTGCCATTTTCTGAGTTCACTCTCCCTCCTTTTACTGTTCGGTTCTTCCACACATCACTTTGACTTGTTTATTTTAAGTTGGTCGTCTTAGCCATCAATCCTCCCTCCCTTCTGACATGCTACCATTCCTCTTGTGTGTCCATACCTCTTTTTCATAGATTGTAAGCGTGATTGAGCAAGGCCTTCTTTATCTCTTGTCTCTGTTAATATTCTGTACGTCAAGTACTTGTTGTCAATTATCCCCATTCTATGGTTGAAAGGCACTGCAGAGTATGTTGGCACTATATAAATAATAATAATAATATTGAACATACATACCAGGACATACTTGAAACCCAGGACATACTTGAAAACGAGAGAAATCTCAATGTGTCTTTCCTGGTAAAATATTTTATTAAAATAAAATATTTTATAAACAAGTTTTATAAATAAATAATAAAGATTGCTGTCATAAAGGAGAAGAATGGAGCCGTGGATCTCTGACCTAGATTCCGTTTGCAGAATATGTTTGTCTAAGGGAAGGGATTTATGCATCTCTGAAAGTGTTGAAATAATATTTATAATATTTATAATTATTGAGAACTGGTTTAGATCTTATAAGCAAATCATCAGACTAGCAGCTGAAGAGCTGCTAGTCTGCAGAAACACAGAGAGATAAAAGGTATTTATGTTTAACATTCCACAAAGCCATGCTCATAAAATATAAGAGAGGGGTATATTTAGCATTTAGAGCCCTTTTAAAAATGAAGAGAGCTTCAATTAAATAATCAGTAAAAAATACACTTTGCTAAATCATTAAAATACAAATAACTATGAAAGAACTGCAGTGAAGACATTGAAAAAAACTAAACTCAAGTATCCAGACACTCGTACTTGTTTTGCTTTCATAGCACCTAATCATAGATACATCTACACTAAACATAAACATATAAATACCCTGAACAATGCTTCTAAATACGTAATTTAAAAGACAAAGAGCGCTGCAATCATTAAAATAATCTTGATTATATACAATGTCTACCGAATATCATGGATATGATAAATAATATTAAAGTGATTTCACTCACAATGTCATTAAAAACAATATGATATATAATGTCCTATTATCTTAACTACAGTATCTTCTTTTTTATTTTGTATTTTACTAATTTAATAAAGTGTAAATGTTTTATCTACAAGAACCTGTGTTCCTCTTTGATTCCTGCAGGCCTTATTTACTCATTGTAAGTAGTGGGCAAATTATTGCTTAGAAGCCTCACATTATGAGGTTAAATTAATACTACCTAAGATTTATATAAGTATGCACTGGTAGGTCTACAATACTTCTGTCTGTCACTGACTTTATTTGAACTGTATTTTTGTGCATCTCTTACGTTTTCAATGAGAGAACGAAGCCTCGTGGTACTGGACCAATGAGTCCCTCATTCTATAAGAAACCATTATCAAGTTTAATTTTCCTGCTTTTTTGGAATCTGATCATTTATTTACTGTATCTCTAAGGAATGTATTTTCAAATATGCATTTCTTACCTGTCATGGCTTCTTTAAATGACAACATCGCACAATTTATTTGAATCTATTGTCTGAGTTGCCTAGTGTTATCCCGAAGCCTCAATATATCTCATTTATAAATAAGTGTAACTGTAATATAAATATATATATATATACATCAAAATATTCCTGATATGGAATATATCCATATTATTCAAACAAAACCTTGCCTGGAAATGAGGTAAACATCATATATAAGCCTCTTTTTTATTACCTCTGCTGGAGACTGATATCTTGGGTTGATGGACAGTTTGGTCTGACCTCATATTGGCACTTCTTATGCTCTTAAATGCTAATAGCACCAACAATACAATAAATTAGACAAGGCAAACAATATTGTAAAAAAAAAAAAAGAAAAACCTTTTATATATGCAAATGTGATTGTGCGCCACATACAAATGAGGACTATTTTTCTAAATACGCTTCTTTTGTTATAATAGTTGAATTGCTTTTAAAATGACTAATTATGTCTAATTATAAGTACTTAATACATCAGATTTAAAATAAATGCTGACAGTTGCGATGGAAAGTCTCAGAATTCGAGCTTAGATAACTTGAGTTACTCTGAACAATGCATTTTGCCTAGGAAAGACTACGTCACATAGCTCTAACACTTTATTATTTATTATTCACAATCTGATGAGCAAAGTTTTATTTTTATTTATTTTTTGGGTAAAATTAAATTTTAACATCATTTTGTCACTGATCGCTCTGCGATGGTACTTGGAAAAGCATATTGAAGGAAGTCCAAATTTGTAAATTATTATTTTAGAGAACTAAATAATCTATGCCTGCAAAGTGTTTAAGTAACCAATAAATCATTTATTTTTATTTTTAACCTTTTGCAAACACAATATCAACAACATGCTTTACAGATTGCTAACATTGTTAAAAGCAAAGAAAATAAATCAACATTTGTGTCGTGTTCAGGATTACTGTAAAGCTTTATACGGAGGTCTTCCAGAATAAAAAAAATATTTTAATCATCTACAGATGATACAATATATAGAAAACGCCATGCCTTGCTCATGCAATACAGTGCATATACCCAATTAACTACTGGCTAGTAATTAGATAGAGAATGTATTGCAATATAGACTTTTTGAACTTCATATACCTCGTTGATATGGTTAATGCCACGTCACTTTTCACCTTGCTCTCTTTGGTCAACAAATTGGCTACAATGTCTAATGCTGTTCAGAATGCATACACAATTTTGTTACCATGAATTTATGCTGATTCCTCTCGTCAGCACTCACTGAACTCAGTCAGAAATACAACCCTTAACGAACATGGTTAAATAATATCTTAAGACTCTTTTTATATCCTAATCATTCAAGTAGTTCACAATGGTTTCCCAGAGACTTGCAACCCAATGTGTCCCTTTAATAGTCATGTCATGATTTTTCTATTTTTCGTTTATATGTACCATACATTCTGAAAATGACATGAGTGTGGCTAGTTAATTATTAGCCTGGCAGCTACAATTTAGATTAAGGATATGAGTGCTGTCAAGGGCCTTTTTATTTTGGGATCTCCAGAGCAGAAGGACTCTTAATGCTCACTGGCTGTTCCTTGACTGATGAAAATGACTAGTCTGCTGGAGGAGGGCTATATAACAACATATTGCTTTCAAGAGTGTTACTAGGATTGTATACTATAAAAAAATGATAATAATCAGAAATTACCTATTGCAGATATTTTTAATTTCATTACATACTGATTCAATAGGAGATAACATAATATATGTTTACCTAAAAGGTAGATCTCCAGATGTTTTAAAACTACAGCTTCCATAATGATTTACCATGCTTTGTCATTTTAAATGCATGCAAGGCATCATGGGAGTTGTAGTTCTACATCATCTACCTTTTGGGCACCCCTGGTTTAGTACAACTATACATAAATTAATAAATTAAGCAAAATAGGTTCAGAGGAATGTCCATGGTTCCAGGTTGTTTGATTGTGCATGTGTATAAAATAATGGACACACAGACAGACAGGGCAGTCTTTAATATTGATTGGACCCTGGGAAAGCATTTACTTGGGCTTACTGTGTGCAGTGTTGGCGTTGGAATGCTGGGATGTATGCATTGCCATATACACACAGATGCACACTTCCACAAACATTGAGATACACACAGGAACACAGACCCACAGGTACACATGCAGTGGTGTATTTGTGTGCAGTGTTGTTGTTAGAACACAGGTGTGTATTTGTGTGCAGCATTAGTGTTGAAATGCAGGGGTGTCTTTGTGTGCAGTGTTAGCGTTGGAACAGGGCTGCCACCAGAAATTGTGGGGCCCTAACACAGCTCAAGGTCTGGGCCCCCGGGTGCCTGCCTCCAAGCCCCAGCCCCAAATCCCGCCCACAGGAATACACACACAGACACAAAATGACACAGACACACACACACAAAAAGATACACATATACTAACAGACACAAATACTGAAACAGACATACACACATACAGGCATACTGACACACACATACTGAAACAGACACACACACATATATAAGGAGATACAGATACACACATACTTACATACAGACACACACATGCTGACGTACATACATACTCACATACTGACACAGACATACATACAAACTAACATACATACTGACATACATACATACATACATAATGGCATACATACACATACACACTGATATACATACATACAGACAGACAGACATACACACACACACACACACATACAGATAGATATATACATACACAGATACATACAGACATACATACTGACATACACGCATACATACACACATACTGATAGATATATACATACATACATACATACATACACACACACAGTCATATATACATACTGACATACACACACACACACATACAGATAGACAGATACATACACACATACATACATACAGACATACGCACACACAGACATACACACACACAGACATACACACACACAGACATACATACTGATAGGTATATACATACATACATACTGACATGCACACACACATACAGATAGATACATACAGACATACATATTGACATACACACACACACAGACATACATACACACATACATACTGATAGATATATACATACATATATACACACAGATATACATACACACACCTCATTTATCAGCCACCCTCCTCTTCCTTACCTTTTCGTTGCAGGAGGGTGGCTGGGGATGATGGGAGCGGATGCCTCTCCTCTCCTCAGCTGTTTCTCTCCCCACGCGGAGTAAGTTGGGAGGAAGTGACAGGCCGTCACTTCCTCCCAGCAGCAATTGCGGTGCAGCCGCAATTTTTTTTAAAGGGACCCGGTCGCGCTTTTACACTGCTGCAGCGCTGACCGGGCCCCTGAAGATATAGGGCCCATCAGGTGGCCCTAAACGCGTGAGCCACCTAATGGGCCCTGGTGCAGATGCACCTGCGGCAGTTTTACCGCTCCACGTGGGGCCCGGGAGCCGGGCCCCCCAGGGCCACTGGGCCAGTGACAACCGTTATAGTTGTCATCCCCTGATGGCGGCCCTGCGTTGGAATGTAGTAGTGCATTTATGTGCAGGGTTGGCATTGGAATGTTGAGATATGCATTGCCACACACTGATATATATATACATATTTATATACACACACACACACAGGTACACATACACAGACACGCAGGCACACAAGCACACTGACCTCAGGAAGTGATCTGACCTCACTTCCTCCCAGCAGGTTAAATGACAGGTGCCCGGTCTGGAGCAATCTTAAAGGGTCGAGGCCCCTGATTACAGGTGCCACAGCTCACTGGGTTTTGTCGCTGGCAGGGGGCTCACGCGTTAATGATGACCCTGCAGACAGATGTATTGGCAGAGAGCATAAAGAGAATAAAGAAAAGCCATTCACAGTAGTAGATGAAATCTACTTTTCATGTAATTATTTCATACTTAATTAGTATTAAAACCTTGTTTATAAAATAAATGTTAATTTCTTTTGAATTCATACTTAATTGAATTTAACTAGAATTTTTACCCTTGTATTTCAACGTCAAAATAAACAGGAGAACCCTTTATAAATAGCTATTATATCAGTGATTACAACATAGCTAATGTTTGGTGAGGTCACATGGGTTTAACATAAAACAGGCTATCAGGGGATCCATAACACGCTTATTTATTACTCTGTGAAGATCCACTTATTATAAACAGATGCGATAAGAGGCTAGGCTGTGCTCATCCACTTTAGCGGTAATTAGTTACTTTTTAAATAAGTCGATTATGAAACTGATGGAAATTCACTCAAATTGTAGGCTGTGGTGAGAGGTGCCCAAGAACTTTGGCTCGTGTGGTTGAATGGTTTATCAGTTACAATGGTGAGGGAACGGAGGAAGTGGCTTTGGCTAGTTGATTAGCAGTGTGTTTAATTTGACTATTTATAATGAAGCATATCATTTAAATTTTCCTTTACAAATGAGTCCAACTCTCGTTACAGACTGCAGGCTCTGTTAATTGTCGCAAACATTGCTTTTTTTAATGTTATTAGCTCTTTGGCACAATCTCCATTGTTGACTAAAAATCTTGGCATGATTGGGGTGCGCTGAATAATTTAGGTTTTTGGCAGCTGGAACAGGAGGAGAGCACACTTCTAGGCAGACATACATGCTGCTTGAGATCTATTATATAAATCATTGTATACAAAGCCGAATAAATTCAACTTCTGCATCTGACTTCGGCATCTGTTTACAGGTAAACACTGATGTTATTTTTCAAGCCGCTCTAACAAGATGCTTCTTGCAAACCAAATGTGATGTGCAAGACAGATAAACCACTGAAAAGGAGATGGTGATTAAGAAGGATTTAATATTATTGCTGCGGAATCATCAAACACCGTAGCAGCATTGCCAAACAAACAAGAACGCAAACTTAACATTACAAATATTGTTCAGATCTTATAGAAATAATCAGCAGTTTTAGAAATTTTAGAAATATAGAACAAAACTAGAAGAAAAAAATAATTTGTAAAAAATGGATATAACAAATTGTTAGTTATAAAAGAACACTTTCACTTATCAGGATTTTTAATTTGATGTTTATTTATACATATAATTTACAAATATTTAAATAAGCCGTGCTAAGGATAAAAGCAAATGTAGAATTCCACACCTCTTTATATTGCAACTGGGTGTCTGTGTCTTAGCTCCCTGTAAGTCATTGATATAAACTCTGTCCTTTATACATGTGATCACTAGAGATGTCGCGAACTTCTCGCGAACGGTTCGCCACGGTTCGCCACGGTTGAAACATGGATGCTGTCCAGGAAGTAGGAGGGTCTGGGAGGGAGGGTCTGCTGGAGATTGGCCGGAACGTGTCAGCTGACTGGAGTTCGCCGCGAACAGCTCGTGGCGAACCGCGGCGAACCGTTCGCGAGAAGTTCGCGGACGGTTCGCGACATCTCTAGTGGTCACCAGTCAAAAAGTATAGAGTAAAAGGGTACGTAAACTGTGTTTATATTTACCCTCCTCATTAGCAGTATTTGCCCTTATTTTTCCTTGAGTGAACTGGATGTTCAACTGATGTAATTTGCTAAATTTTTATTACAAATTCAAGAAAACAAAGCAACTCATAAAAAGTGACTTTTATGTTTTATTCGGTCGTGTAAGCTCCATAGAAGTGAGAGCTCCCCTTTAAACATCTGATTTTGATGACATCATGCATCTTTGGGCTTTATCATTTCGGTGTGCCTGATACCCCTCTACACACAGTGATCATGGGGTCCATGTCTTGCGTAGACCCTAAGCAAATGCATGAAGCAAAATCACAGACAGAAAATTTGAGAACTCTGAGAACGGACACAAGCTCAATAGCTTGCCCTATAGTTAGTTCCTGCTCAGGTCTCAAAGTTTCCCTCTCTTGTACCATTACAGAGAGATCCTATACCATTTATATATCAGACTGATCCCACTCATAAGAACAGTCCAGATCTGATATTCTGGCAAGTTACCTTTTGTACGAAGGATACAGCAACCCTTGAAAATCATTTTGGTCTTCTTTGGGTCTCATCAGCAAGTTGTAGCTAACACCTTTTGAGGTAATATGTATATGCACTATCTCAATCAGTAACAGCTGCAAAATGAGTTATAGTGCTTAATGGATTTACTGCTAATTTGTTATTGTGTTTGAAGTGAAGAAACATTACACTACAGTAAAATAATAAAAACAACTGTATATTGGAAGGCCAGTCTGGTATCAATGACAAAATGCCTGCCAATCTCATATCTCCCACTCACTTATTTTAAGTGCCTCTGGCCGTAACTACTAGCTAGATACAGGAGAAAGCTAAGCCCAAGTCTCACATTAGAATTAATGATACAGAATAAGAAAGATAAACATTTATTTCGCTTGTTGCTGTCCAGGGCCCTAGCTGTCCTGATAAATTACTAATTACAATTTTTGTAACTGAAATGCATTTAGAACAAAAACAGTGTATGTTATTTACACAGGCAGATCTCTAAACACAGTTATTGTAGTTTAAAGACATTTACTGTAAGTATAATGGCTGTAGAGCTCTGTTTTATACACAGGCATATCAACAATGTAGAGCTCCTAGAATAGATGCACATTAAGATAAAAAAAGGTACAGAGGGATCTGAGCCTAAAAAAGGTACTGTCCCTATGTACACTTGGTAGGTATGCAAAATGCCTGTCAATCTCCGATCTCCAATTCAAAGCTGTATCAATAGTGGGCTGTTTCCCTCTCCAACATATGCACAAGTGTAAACACTGCTGGTCTCCCTCCATCAGTAGCCAAAGTCCAATTGTCTGAAAGAATCTTGTTTGGAAGTATAGTCGTTTTATTTAAAAAAAAAATTTCACCTCTGTTGGTCACTCCATTTGATCTGTGAATAAAATCAACATTTATTGATTCTGCCTTAACTGTCAATCATCTTTTTTTTTAAAAATTTTATTTCATTATATGTTGTATTAACAGATCTGCAACTGAAGTTTGAGAGAGAAATTGGCATTAAAATGCAAATAAAAAATAAAAAATAAGGTTATGGGGATCAATAGAACCCCCATATTAGTATAAGGAATGTTAATATCTTCCTTATGCTCCCACACATCATGTCGTGGGTAGGGGCATGTTTACCAAACACTGAGCAGTCAGCGGTTGCTCACAGTGATTAAAAACTATGACTACTTAAAGGCCCCACGTCTGAGGATGCATCTAGTTAAATGCAAAGCATGTACCCTTTCTATTTTTTTTTTTTTTTAGTTTTCTGTTCCAACCTATTTGTTGCAGTGTGAATGCAGGAGATATAGCTTCATTCTCATTTTCATATGTTATCTGATTGTATGCACAGACTGTATATCTGCTTTGAAGGAATGAATCAGCAATTGTATTTAAAGGTACTTGCTTTATTATTTACTTTTTGATGGATATTCATGAGTGCAGTTATGTAATTTTTATCATCTGTTTTTTGATTGTATGCACAGAGTGTATATATATATATATATATATATATATATATATATACACTCTGTAAGGTAAGAATGGCTAACAGCACACAAAGGTAAACTAAGTGATAACTCAAACTAAGACATGGTTGAAAACATATGCAGGTAAGATGGCCTTAACGGGTATTTAGTGGGCATGGTGATTTAGGCACAGGGTAGGTAAGTCCACAATCAGCCAACTCCTGATATCGGGGGGTGCAGAGACTTTGTAAGACAGTCCTGCAGGACTGGCATGCATGTGTGTGCATCTTAGTTGGTGGGGAGATCAGCACTGCTATGCCTGAGGTACTGAGGTACCGCTCCTGCCCCAGACAGAAAGGAAAGCCAGCACCTCTTCACCAGTGCCCCCAGACTCTTCACCAGTGCCCCCAGACTGTAAACTGCATATTCACCACTTCGTTTGGGTCTTGAAATCCTCTGCTTACATGGGTGGTGTTGTGGGGGCTGGACCCCGTCTTGCGCCCAGCCTAGGAAGGCCCCAAGGATGAGTAATAGTGGCCTGAGTAGGTAGCTTGTTTAGTCAAGGTCTCCCATTCTTCTGCTTTTGGAACCTCCATGCCTCCTTGATCTGTAGAGAGACAAGTGCTGCCAGTCCCCAGCACTCTTCCAGCTTGTCACAGAAGTACTGAATGGTAGGATCTATGTAAGACAGCGTATGTTTGATTGAGTTGATAAGGTTGGTGCAGTGCGGCTTCAGGCCTCGTGGTTCTGCTTTAGAGGTGTCCACCATCTTGTAAAACTCAATTATCGCCATGTCATTCAGGAAACCCAATCATACAGACTGTATAGGTCAGGACGGCGGGGACCGGGATAAACCCCACCAGTCTGGGGGAGGAGGCGTAGCAGGTTTAAGAGCTCACCCGGCAGGTTAAAGAGCAAGGAGAGCGATCGTCTCTGCCTAACTACGGTTTTTAGTAGGCTGCAGGGTCTCAGTGCCAGTGATCCGTTGTCACAGAGACACAAGCAGGGTATTATCAGACTCCTGGGAGCTCTAGGAGTAAAGGAGGCGGAGTAGGCATCCTTCTCTCCCATCAATGTACCTTTCACCCAATCATAACTCCCCCTGCCTTATCCTTTTCTTCTTTTGAAGTTCACACTATCCGCCTATTTAAACCCACTCCTTTAAGAATTGCTATCATCTACCGCCCCCCGGTTTTCCTAGACTATTCATTGAGCACTTTTCTTCCTGGCTTCCACACTTCCTCTAGCATGCCTTCTCTTATACTTGGGGATTTCAATATCCCAATCAATAACCCCAATTGCACTGATGCCTCTCGTCTGCGCTCTGTAACCTCCTCCTTTGGCCTTACGCAATGGTCCAATTTAGCAACCCATACAAGATATTGCTCTCTCCTGATGCTCCTCCTACCTCTCCCAGTGCTCTTTCAGTGTTTCTTTCTCTGGCTCTGCCTCTTCTCCCCAACTCCTCTCTGTTGGTTTCCCCCATGGTTCAGTCCTTGGTCCCCTACTGTTCTCCATCTATACTTCCTCCCTTGGTAAACTCATTAGCTCCTTTGGCTTCCAATATCATTTCTATGCAGATGACACACAAATCTACCTGTCCTCTCCTGATCTCTCCCCTTCCCTCTTGACTAGTGTCTCTGACTTCCTCTCTGCTGTCTCTAACTGGATGGCAGCCACTTCTTTAAACTAAACTTGATCAAAACTGAAATTCTGGTCTTTCCTCCCTCAAGTGTTGTTACTCCTGTGTCTGTCTCCCTCCAAGTCAACGGTGCTACCATCAGCTCCACCATGCAGGCTCGCTGCCTAGGTGTTATCTTTGACTCCGACCTCTCCTTCAAGCCTCATGTTCAATCTATCGCCAAATCCTGTCATTTCCATCTCAACAACATTGCGCGCATCTGCCCCTACTTAACGCCAGATGCGACTAAGGTGTTGGTCCATTCCACTGTCCTTTCTCGCCTTGACTACTGTAATCCATTTCTCAGTGGTCTTACATGCTCCAAACTTGCGCCGTTACAGTACATAATGAATGCGGCGGCGAGGCTCATCGTCCTGTCCGCCCGCACCTCCCATGCCTCACCCTTCTGTCAGTCCCTACATTGGCTTCCCATAAAATATAGAGCTCAATTTAAAATTCTGGTTCTTGCTTTCAAATCTCTACATAATGCTGCTCCCACCTATCTATCCTCCCTTATACACAAGTATGTCCCGTCTAGGCCCTTACGATCTGCTGAAGACTTGCGTCTATCTTCTGTCCGTACTCCCACCTCTGATGCTCGCCTTCAAGATTTCTCGAGGGCTGCACCGTTCCTATGGAACTCGCTTCCCTCCTCCGTTAGATGCTGACCCAGTCTCCACTCCTTCAAAAAATCGTTAAAAACCCACTTCTTCATAAAAGCGTATCAATTAAACTGTTAATAGCTCCTGACTGATTCCTCTTCTGCAACTGTCACTAGTCTAATACTATCCGAACCTTTTTGTGCCATTTTACCCCATTCCCTCTAGCACGTAAGCTCATTGAGCAGGGCCCTCAACCCCTCTATTCCTGTGTGTCCAACTTGTCTGGTTACAACTACATGTCTGTTTGCCCACCCATCGTAAAGCGCTGCGGAATTTGACAGCGCTCTATAAATATCATCATAATAATAATAATAATAACTCTCTCTGTAAGGCCAGCTTACTGCAGTGTTTAGATCTGCGATCATGCCAGGAATAGCCTAGATTTACTGTCACCAGACGCGGGAGCTCTTTCCCCACACGTCTGGTCTGTTTTATAGTCAGGCTCCACCCCCCTGTACATCTGTTTTGAAGGAATGTGTGACAGATCCATCTTTATGACTGGTATTGCTGGTTCGTCTATTTTGCCTCCCTTCGCGGAATTGCCTGTCCGTATGCCTCTGTTCGTTATAATTGATTTATACCGAACAAAACTACCGAACAGACGGCCACCCAGAAGAGAAGTGTGCTGCTGGTTAACCTCTTGGCCCCAATTAGAATGTTGTGGTTAACCGCAGACACCTCTTCATTACAACCGAATGCAGGGTGGTCGTCGTTCGTATGCTGACCACGAGGTGGCGGCCATTTGAAAACATGCGAAAGACCAGCGGTGTTCGGCGCAGATCTTATGGAACTATAAACGGACACTTTTTCTACTGAACACCGCTGAAACTACCGACCGCCCTTCTCATTCGTCGAGGCATGCGAACACCGGTCCGTTCGGGAGTTTGGATAATACGATTGGACTTAACCCAGATAGCCATCCCATGGAGTCAATCGCATACCGAAAGACCTGTGAAAGACTTTGACTCCATGGCGATTGAACTGTGTGTATGGGATCTGAGCGCTATTCGGTAGTAATATGCACTCAGATCCAGGCTATCTGTGGATACATTACATGAATCCAATGTATTCGGTATTTGTACAATTATATATATTTATTCATTTTTAATGTTTCATTTAAAATGGTGATTTGCCTCTATCCTTGGAGATAATTGGATTTCTCCCCAATTATCTCCAGGAAAGAGAGGAGGGATTTACTGGTGTATAGGGGAGTGTTTAAACCTGAGCCACTGTGATTGGCTTATGTATCATACTTGTCCCAGTCTCCCATCTGGTCCCCTATGGGAGTGTCCACCAGGTGGGAGACCTGCATAAATACCGGGCAGGTAGCCCTCATTAAACATATTCCTGTTTTACCCTCAAGACGGAGCTTGGTCTCGTGTTTGGGGGGATTGCTACTTGGAAGGATTTCTTTCGCCTGTTTTAGCCGAAGAAGGGATTCGGCTGATTTGTGTGTTCATGGATTTACCCCATTCCCTTACACTCCGTTCGGGAGTTTGGCAGTCTGCTGTACAGAGCCTGTGTCTCTGGAAAGGGGGAATATCGGCTAAACAGCGGTTTCATCCATTTAAGCTGTGAGTGTCTTAACAGAATGTATCAGCACTTGTATTTAAAGGTACTTGCTTTATTCTTTACTTTTTGATGGAGTATTCATGAGTGCAGTGTTGGCATTTTTGTCTTTTATATTTAATGTAGATTAAAGGGACACTATAGTCACCCAAACAGCTTTACCTTAATGAAACAGTTTTCGTGTACAGATCATGCATCTTGAAGGCGCACTTCTCAATTCTGCCATTCAGGAGTTAAATCACTTTTGTTTCTGACCATGTAGCCCAAGCCAGACCTCCCCTGGCTGTAACTCATACAGCCTGCATGAAAATAGAATGTTTTTTTTTTCCAATAATATATTAACTTACTTTAGCTGTTTTTATTATCTGCTTGGTAAATGGAAATTAAATCACATACAGGAGGTTCCTGAAAAGTCTAGCAAGTTATCAACAGTGTAGGAGATAAGAAATTCTAAATTAAATAGAATTTGTAATAAAGGAAGTGTAAACATTAGATCTAACTTTTCAGGAAGTGTTCAGGAATGCTGTGTACATTATTTAAAGGAAGGTGTGACTAAGGCTGAACAACCAAAGTGATTTAACTCCTAAACGGCAAAGAAAAGGTCATGGTCAATACACCAAAAATGCTTCATCAAGTTAAAGTTGTTTTGATGACTATAGTGTCCCTTTAAGGTAAATTCTGGTCCACTAGACCAACTTGAAGCTAACCCAAGCCCTGCATCTTGTGGTACATTATTATGCTGAAAACATGGCAATATATTTAAACATGCATTTTCACCAGTCTTCTGCTTAATTCCATGGTATACTTCAACATAAATATCCTTTCTTTTTTATGAAAACATACATTTTGTTTTCCACTTATAATCTGAATGACAAATAAAGACAAGAAGGATAATTAATACAGTTATAAACAGCTGATAGCTACTGAGTTTATTAAAATAAAAAACTAAAAATAAAATATATTCTTGAGATTTCCAAAGAACTCATATGTAATAGATATTTCTTTTTTGTAATGTAATTTTTGTAAAACCTGTGATTATATATAATAATTTTAAATACAAAAATACTGCAGACCTAACTCTCCACAGCAGTAAAATCAATGACTCAAACCTCCGAGACACAGGGCATCTATGATTCACTGGAATATACAGCAAAGATTTACACACTCCTGCACTAATAATTAGATACAGTTTACAGCACATGGAAAATAAAGATATTTTTAGAAACACTTAAACTAGTTTACATATTAAATCTCAATAAAGTACAAACTAACCACAATATATAATTGTGTGGGTTTAAGTACATGTACTGGTGGTCAAGTTGTGCTTAATTTTACACCCACCTAAGTCAAGTTGGGTTATGTCCAGATCAGTTAGGCAAACCCTTAATTTCATTAAAGGGACACTAAAAGTCACCAAATCAAATGTAGCTTAATGAAGCAGGTTTGGTGTATATATCATGCGCCTGCAGTCTCGCTGCTCAATTCTCTGCCATTTAGGAGTTAAATCACTCTGTTTACATAGCCCTAGTCACACCTCCCTGCATGTGACTTGCACAGCTTTCCTACACACTTCCTGTAAAGAGTCATCTAATGTTTAAAGCACTTTTATTGCACAGTCTGTTTAATTTAGAATTCCTAACTTCCTGCCCTGTTAATAGCCTTCTGGACCCTGCAGGAGCCTCTTGTGTGTGATTAAAATTAGATTTACACCGTGGGAGAAAAACACGTTTAAAGCAAGTTAGATTGAAAAGGAAGACATTTTTATCTTGCAGGATTTATGAATCACAGCCAGATGAGGTGTGGCTAGGGCTGCATAAATAGAAAAAAAAAATGATTTACCTATTACATGACAGAGAATTGAGCTGTGAGATTGCAGGGGCATGATCTATACACAAAAAACGGCTTCATTAAGCTAAATTCACTTATGGCATGAAGCACGTCAGGCTGGCAGATTCATTCTGGACATTCCCCACCACCAGAGTGGTGCTGAAACAATCTCTGCCTGGTCCTAGGACCCGCCACATCGTGCAAGTTCATGCAATGATGCGCTCGTGTAGTGCTCTCTGTGTGTAACACTCTCTACCACACTAAACATTAAATAGCTATTATACTGGCCTCCTAACTGTCCCACCTTTGTTTGAACAATCCCTGATTTTGGGTACTGTTTGCCATTGTAATTTAGTTCTCTGGTGTCCTGCATCCTTCCCAAAATATGGACTGTCCTGTCAAAAGCATGACAGTTGAGAGGCCCGTATAAACCCTTCACAAATGTTTAGTAGGGTAAGCAGTATATCAGAGGATTTTTTGCATCCAGACACTGAAATTGTTCCATGATGCTTTGAGAATGTTCATTTGCACTGAGGAATCTGCTTGTAAAGTGCTTTATAAGCACATGTACTCTTGATATTGTGTGCATAGGGGACTTCATGGAAGCCAACTCATACTTACAGCACCAAGGAGTTACGCTCATTTGCATTGAACTTGTTGGTTGTGCCAGGACAGCCTGGTAAACAATGTAAATAATAATAAAAACATTTTTTTTTAATTGTTTAAAAAAAAAAAAAAAGGATTGTGCAATATCTCTTCAGCCTCCTTATTAGACAGTTTGTTGTTCAAGTCAGCTTGTGGTTATTTTTTACTATACTTTTATATTGGTGCACTAACCTAAAACTTAACTGAAAGACATAATTTTAAAAGTTTTTCTTTAAGACTGGTAATCATGTTGGAAGGATTCCAGAACAATATTAGCAAATGAACAGCATGTGGTTTTGGGGAGAACCACAAACAAAATGAATTTAACCTCATTTCTCCATATCTGAAAATGCTGCATACTTTATGGTTAAATATGTAGACACTCAGTGGATTTTTTTCTCACAAACTAGGAAAAAAAACCATATTCGGTTTTGCAGGTGTTTAATTTGAACAATTAAGCAAACAGTTTAAGCAGTAAGACAGGTGTGTGCCCAAGCTCTCTTATACAAGACAAAAAAAACTGTTAATCATGACCAGGATTTTGGAGACCTTTGGATATTATCTACTTAATCCCTGACCTTAACTCTTGCTTACAGAACTGTGTATAGGACTGCTTATGACTATTTTATGGGATCATTAACTCGCCTTAATACACCACCTAATATTTTCCCGATATTTAAGAATACCAGGAATCTATATCGTCACAAATTAACTCCCATCTCTAGCCAATCAGGGATTTCCACAATCCAAAACCAGGAGTTCCCACAACTAAAATACGTTTCTAAACATTAAATAAGTAATTGTTTGTGGAAACTTTAAGCAGAAACAGTTAATGACTTTTCTTAGCACAGAAGCAATCAGGGCCGGACTGGGGAAAAAATTAGGCCCGGGCATTTTTCAATCAGAGCGGCCCCCTAAGAAGGGGGCGGGGCCAGAAAGTGTGTGTTTTGTCATCACTAATGACAACATGCCCCCTCTCAAAGTGAGCATGTTGGTTCAATGCGCAGAGCCCTGCTAAAGAGCTCTGGCACTAGAAAAAGGCCCTGAATTTATTCTGCGCAGCGCAAGCAAATTTAATAACATGCTTGCGCTGTGTTTGCTTTTAAATTGTCTCTGGTGTCTCCACAAGTGGGATACCAGAGGACAAAAGGGCCAGGAAAGTGCATGGTGCATATGTTTGGAGCCTGCTTGTGGGATTACGTGTGTGTATTGTGGTATTGTATAAATAGGTCAATTTAATTTGTGTTTGTGGTGTAATATGTGTGGCTAGGGGCTGTAGAGAGTGTGGGATGCAGCGAGAGAGTGCATACGGGCTGAAGTGTATGTGTATAGGTGACGTAGTGTGTGTAGGGGTTACAGAGAGGGTGTGTTTAGAGAATGTTGTATGTGTTTGCTGACAAGGAATGTAGTGTGTGTGTGTGTGTAGGAGATCTACTGTGTAAAGGACCCAGTGTGTGTGTGTATAGAGGATAAAGAGTGCATATAGAGTAAGGGATCTAGTGTGTATCTGGAGCGTAATGTGTGTAGTGGTGCAGTGTGAGGGGTGCTGTAGTGTGTGTGTGTGTGTGTGTGTGTATGTATATATATATATATATATATATTTGGACTTATTGTATGTGTGAGGGGCGCAGTGTGTGTATGTAAGAGGGGTGCTGTGTGTGAGGGTGTTTTTATCTGCTGTCACATTCTAGGTTTCTAATTTTCTTTGTCTGTTAACTCACTGAGGGTTATTTTATATATATATGTGTGTGCTGTATATGTGTGGGAGTGTGCTGTGTGTGTGAGTGAGGGTGCAGTGTGTGTCTGGGGGTGCAGTGTGAGTGAGGGTGCTGTGTGTGTCTGGGGGTGCAGTGTGTGTCTGGGGGTGCAGTGTGAGTTTGGGTGCTGTGTCTGGGGGTGCTGTGTGTGTCTGGGGGTGCTGTGTGTGTGTCGGGGTGCGCTGTGTGTGTTTGGGGGTGCTGTGTGTGTCTGGGTGCGCTGTGTGTCTCTGGGGGCGCTGTGTGTCTCTGGGGGCGCTGTGTGTGTGTGAGTGTGAATGTATTTTTTATTTAAATTTAAATATTTATTTTATTAATTAAAAAAAATATATATATATATATCCCCCCCCCCCCAGGGGTGCTGTGTGTGTCTGTCTGGGTGCTGTGTGTGTCTGTCTGGGTGCTGTGTGTGTCTGGGTGCACTGTGTGTGTCTGGGGGTGCTGTGTGTGTCTGGGTGGGCTGTGTGTGTCTGGGTAGGCTGTGTGTGTCTGGGGGTGCTGTGTGTGTCTGGGTAGGCTGTGTGTGTCTGGGGTGCTGGGGGGTGCTGTTTGTGTCTGGGTGCTGTTTGTGTCTGGGTGCTGTTTGTGTCTGGGTGCTGTGTGTGTCTGGGGGTGCTGTGTGTGTCTGGGTGCTGTGTCTGGGTGTTGTGTGTGTCTGGGTGCTGTGTGTGTCTGGGGGTTCTGTGTGTGTCTGGGGGGTGCTGTGTGTGTCTGGGTGCTGTGTATAGGGGTGCTGTGTGTGTCTGGGGGTGCTGTGTGTGTGAGAGTGTGAATGTATTTTTTATTTAAATTTAAATATTTATTTTATTAATAAAAAATATATATATCCCCCCCCCCTCCCTTCTTACCTTTATCCTGGGAGGGGGGGGGGGAAGAGATCCGTTTTGCCAGGGGTGCCTTGAGGGGGAGCCATGCTGCCTTCCCTGGTGGTCCAGTGGTGAGAGTGAACTCTAACCTGCAGGTTAGAGTTCACTCTCGCGAGATCTGAGCGTTGCCGCGGCAACGCTCAGAATCCCGCGAGAGGACCCGGCGGAGCTGCTGGTTAGAGCTCCGCCGGTCCTCTCTCCTCCCTGCCTCCCTCCCTCTCCCAGCCGGCGGCCGCATCTCCCTGTCTGTGGGCAGGTGAGGGAGATCTTTGATCTCCCCACCGGCCCATGGATTCACATAGCAGGGCCGGCGCTCGGGTAGCGCTGACCCTGCAGGGGCTGGCCGGGGAGATCCCCTGCCGGCCTCGGCCCCACGGCCATCGCGGCCCACCGGGCATTTGCCCGGTATGCCCGATGGCCAGTCCGGCCTGGAAGCAATAACCTTTGAAAAGAAAAATATTTAGTATTGTTTTTCTTTCTAATGACACACTTGAATTTTGGAGGTATTACTAGATATGGGTATACCCCTTCCCCGCCCACACTCCCCTCCCCCCTAAAAATAATAATAATTTAAAAATATATATATTTTTTTTAAGTATGGAAAATGTCAACCTCCTACTGTCACAAATAATGCATTTTATCACATAGGAAGCGATCAGTTGCAGCGTCTTTTCTCCATCTATGGGGAGACTACCAATGACATTGATCTCCAAGTGATACTGATACTTCCCTATGAGAAAACTCACTACGAGAGGACTATAGCTCTCTTGTACTGAAAGAGTAATCCCTCCTGGCTCTCAACTTGACAGCCATGGAGATACAGTATTTCCATCTAGTTTCATTTAAATGACTTCATATAAAATAGACACTTTATTAAAACAGAGCTAAGTGGGACCTCCTGAATCAGGTCTGGATCTTCTGTTGCTTTCTCTTTGTTTGGGACTATAAATCTGCAGGAGGATTAGAGGAGAAAAAATAATATTCTTAGTTTCTTATGTTGATGATTTCTTCAATTTATCATTGTTTGTTTATTTTTGTAGGGGGATGCCTGTCCTTGTGTACTGTCAAAAGAGGTCCCTTATAGTTCATGTGTTCTTAACATGTCCTGCCTTTGTAGTAACAAAAAATAAAAAAATAAAGAGTAAAAAAATACATTTTGTTCATTACTTACTAAATTTGAACTTTTATTTTAAACATAAGGCTTTTATACACAATTAATTTTATGTTCTCAATGTAATAAAATTCAGTTTGTAAGAGTACTCCGCATTGTATTTTTTTCAGTTCTTCTGAAAATTTCATTTTTTTTTTATTAAAAAAAACCCTCAAAAGTTGGCTTTAACATTTATGGAATTTTACCTCCATGAGTTAACATGATGTAAATGTGTTTATCATTACAGATTACTGTAGAGAATGAAAGTTATTTTCTTTTCTGTCTATCCACATATTTGAATATTATCCCTACATGTAATTACCACTGGCGTTCATATGTTATGTTTAGCGAAAAAAATCAGATAGGTTCATAATTCATGAAACTTGCAGTTTAGAGCACAGATTCCATAGTCAGTGTTTGTCTCTTCTTGAGTTCTAAAATGAACTATATATATAACCTCATAAATGTATTGTTTATTTGCAACATGACAATCATATATGCCCACTCGCTACCTGGGCCACTCATTTCATGGACATGCTTTGACTTGGAAATAGGATTTGTTTATTCTCTTCATTTGCATTACAATAAGTAAAATTGTATCTTAGGTCTAACACGATTTCTGCATTTGACAAGATTTTTTGAGTCTGTGTCAAGGTATGTCAATCAAGTTAATATTGTGTTGCTGTATGATACAGCTTCTCTTCATGGAGTTGAGAATAATTGAAATATCTATTATATATAAGTTATTTAAATAAACACTATAGGGTCAGGGATACAAACATGCAAACTTGTTAAAAAAAAAAAATGTTAGTTCCCTGTTAAAAATTTAGAAAACTTATTTTTATTCCAGCACCATTTGGATCCACTGGCATTAGCCCAGCCCCGATCCACCTCCAAAACTGATGATCTCAGCCAATCAAATGCTTTCCCATAGGGAAGCATTGTACTGGCTGAGATTGTCAATTCTGATCATTTCAACCACAGAGGCGGAGTGGGGGAGTGGAGCTAAATGCCGTGCTGGCCAATCAATGCAGCACTGACCTGGGCCGGACTGGGGATTCCAAAGAAACCCTGGAAAAAAAATCTATGCCAGCCCCATAAGTCATTGCGCCATATATTGTCGCATGTAATATGTAAGGCTATGTCTTGCCACCCTAGATGATTGAGATATATATATATATATATATATATATATATATATATATTGCTTTTTCCAATATAAAATATTGGTCCTTTCAGAGTAAAATTTGTAATTATACAGTAAGCATACTCACATGCAGACACAGACAATCTCACTGACACAAGCTGATTGATACACAGCCTCATAGACAAACAATCTCACTGATATACATAAGGTCATTGACATAAAAACATAAGCTCACTCAGTAGCAGAAACACACACACACACAAGCAAGCCCACTCACTAGCAGGCGCGCACACACACACACACACAGCTTAATGTAGTGGCTCTAGTGTCTATAGCCTGTCCGTGCAGGCTTTTCAATGTAAACACTGACTTTTTAGAGAAAAGGCAGTATTTACATTGCTGCCTAGTGACAGACACTCAGATGGTAACTAGAGGTGCTTCCTGTGTCAGTGCGTATTGGCTGAGATCATCAAGCTTGATGATCTCAGCTGTAGAGGCAGGGCCAGTCGAGGGGAGACCAGCACGACGTGGGGGAAAAAAAGGTGAGTAAAAACACATACACACACACCATGACACAGACAGACACACACAAACACACACCATGACACAGACAGACACACCATGACAGACACACACACAAATGACACAGACACATACACGCACACTGACACACATAATTGCTACCCGTGTGCTTGCGGCCGCATGTGGAGCTCTGATGGAGGCCGCAGAGGGAGCTCTTTTGGCGGCCGCAGGGGGAGCCGGCTGTTCTGTCTCTGCTCCCACGTGTGTGTGTGCTCCCACGTCATATTCCAGCCCTGGTCTCATTAAGCGGCGCGCTGGGGAGGGGGAACAGAGACAGAACAGCCAGCTCCCCCTGCGGCCACCAAAAGAGCTCCCTCTGCAGCCGCAGGTCAGCCAGCTGCCTCCCCGGCCCCAGGTGCTGACGGCCCACCGGGAAATTTCCTGGTATCCCGGTGGGCAAGTCCGGCCCTGGCACTGACCCAGGAAGCACCTCTAAAATTAGTCTGACTGATTGCCACTAGAGGTGTCCCAAGGCAGCAATGTAAACAGGCTGAAAAGTCAAAGTTGTCTTGAGGTAAGACACAGTGGAAAAAGATGCATTAACTAGCCAATGGGCACACTTCTGCTCTTGTCTGCTGTCAGGCTGTACAAGTATTAGTTCTTATAATGCATATTATTCTGATTATTATTAATGATTATAAATTAATATTAATTAATGGTATTAATATTATTGCCATGATCATTATTACAATTATTACACATGTTCCACTTCAAGCTTACAAAATGCATTTTTATTTATTTAAAAAATGTCTTACACTTTAAGGGGTATTTTATTTTAAGATATGCTACTCCAAACTAACTTTCCTACAAAGATACAATTTTAGAGTCTCATAAGCTACGAATGCTAAAGCTTATCTAATTTAAAGTCTTCTATAGAAGTTTGCTGGATGCAATGGTTTCAAATATTTCATACAACTGACAGCCTAAGGATATAATAATCAAGATTACCACCACAGAGGAAAAGCCAGAAACCCATTTAGCCAACTAGCAATGTGTTTCCCATAACCTTTATCACTAGTTTGAGAAAACATTAGATTTAACTTGGCAATTTTCCAGCTCAAATTGGGGACGTGCTGATTGATTTCTGTTGATTTTTATTGATGCATGACCCCTCAGTTGTTATACTGTACTTCACAACTGTGTTATTATTTAGGCAATTCACAGGAGCAGTAGGAGTTTAGTGTTTGGAAGAATTGGCAACATATTTCTCTCTAGTGCTACTTAAACAGCAGTATACTGTCTTTATTCAAGTATTGTGTTTCAACTAAAGTGTATAATTCTGTTTCTAAAAAACTAAATACAAAAAAAACCATAATATTTAGTTGACGCTAAAAAGGTATAATTCATCCCATGTTGGATATTTTCAACTGGTATAAACATTTAATACAAACAACAATAAAACAATGTATTATTCATAATGATTTATTGATGTTATCGACTTGTTTGTTTTAGTACCTTGAGAAGAATTGAAACTGAAAATGTGAAAACATGGTTGTAGTTGTACGTTACGCGATGTGCTACATATTTTTGGTTGTATTTGTAGAGTGAAAATGCAATTTTTTGAATTAAATTCTTTATTTGTTCCACAGTCAGACAAATAAGACTACAGTGGTAAGCAAAATTAAGGGAATACAATGAGGTGTTTATCGTAAGAACATCGTAATGAAAGTAATTGGTCAGACTGTGTTTTTTTGTTGTTTTTTTTTTAGGAGTAAACATGAGTTGTATGCAAACATATGAGATAATAGAGCATTTAAAGTGACACATTAGAGGTTAAGGTAGATTCTGAAAGAGAATTAATTTACATTCGAAGGGAAGACATGTTAGGAATAGCAGCTCCACATTATTGGTTAGTGCAATGTGGTGATTGGAGCTGGGGAGGGGGGGGGTTGGTGTTAAATGGAGCTAAAATAGCTGGGGTTCTCCAGGCCTCAGCTTAGACTGTTCCAAGAAATGTGACCTTTACAAGGTGTAGGGAAGGTAGAACATCTTTAAAAATGCCAACAGAAAAATTAACATAATATAGAGGGCATGCCCTATCAAAAAGAAAAACAGAGAGTCATGTATTCGTTGCATTCATTGCACATGGGTCACAGGAACAAAAGGAACAATTTTAGCAGGATCCCCGAAAGTAGTGGTGGTGGTCTGGGGGCTGATGCCAAAGCCCAGTTTAGACAGGCATCTTTTGGAGGCATCTAAAACCTTGTACTCTGTGTTCTGGTGCTGTATAGTAAGGTAGCAAGGAGATCCCCATCTGTACTTTAGGCCATTGGTGGTTAATATAAAAACACACAATTGGGTCAGCGCTTAATAACAGAAAATAATAAACAACAAGGCAGCAACCTTAAGAAGGGGATCCCTCTCAACCCTTCAAAATAACACACAGGAAAACAAAAGAGCAAGAAGGGCTGCGCCACATAAAATTGAACAGGTAGTACTAAATAGTCTCATCCCAACAATACAAATTGTCACATATAAAGATGTTTCTTATCAGGAGGTAGATGCAGCTGTTAAGCTCTTTATGCTTGGGGGATGTGGTAGATCTGAGTGTCTTTAGTCTCCGTATGTGGATAGAGAAAGACAAGGTAACCTAATAGTGCAATATGTCAAAGCTTAATGTGACAGTATGTGAATAATAATGATGTTGCACTCACATGTAACAGAGCTATGACAAGCTCTAGCGTATATCGCATACAGTGGTACAATGCCCACTTATGGCATATGGTGAGGGTCGTTCACAGCAGATGGGTGTCCAGGTACTCAGAAAGAGAATAAAAAATAGCCACATATAGTGCAGTCAATAAAATTGTAAAAGTTGTATAAAATTAATCAGAATTTTACTCAAATTAAATAAAAGTAATATCCATAACATGTTTCACCAATATAGGCTTTTTCAAATGGAGTAAAAACAGTTTATACTTGCTGGCATTTTTAGCATCATTTTTTATCATCTTTATCATCTCTACTCTCAAAAATATCCCAGGTGGGGATCATACCACCAACGCTATCATCATAGAGCAGAGAGCCTGATCTACTCTTGTGAGTATAATTCTGATTAATTTTATACAACTTTTACTATTTTATTGAGAGCACTATCTGAACCTGTTTCTGCAGCTCTGATATCTGTGTGCTATGTGTGTCTGTGGTCTGTTCCACTGCTGCCATGCGTGCAGAGAACCCTTTGACATCCTCCCTCTCCTGCGAAATTTCAGCAGAGAGTGATTGCTTGAGATCTGCCAGCAGACTGGTTAGAATTGCAGTTGTGACAGGAGGAGAGGTGGCTTCTTTCAGTGGAGAAGGCTTGGATGGGCCCTTATAGCCTAGGTCTTCCATGCTGTGGAAAAGTGAGTCCCCTGAGTCGTCTGAAAAGTTGTTGAGGACCGCCGCCATATTGGGCATGCTCTCACCATGTGGCCTCCGCAGCAAATCCCTGATATCGGAGGTAAATCTGGGGTGATTCAGACTCGGCTTTTTATTTCTCTTGCCCATCTTTTCATAAGCACCTGTGGCTTTGCAGTGGGTTGGGGTGTCCCCTGATCCGCCGTTATTTGGGCAATTATAGCTCACCAACACGGAGCTCTGTGGACCTGACCGCTTATGTCGGGACCTAGCATCGCCCCTGTGAAAATGCCATTTGAAAGTAAATAAATGCATTTTATTTTATTTTAGGAATTAAGAAACATGAAAACGTTAATATTTGACTTTTACTGCACAATTTTAATCTAAGGATATTATTGGCACCAGCTGTGCTAAATAATACGGATTTTGAATGGGACAGGCAAAATTGTGCCAGGTATACTTTAGGTAACAGCTCTTTTAGCCCACTCTAATATATGCTGCCATTACTATTATCATATTTTACTTATACGGTCTAAGGTGGGAATACTCAATGAGTATTAAAATGTTAGGGACAGATTATCTCTGAGATGGAAAAATTATGCAAAAAAGACTTGTTCGTGTTCATTTGATATAATTCATCAAAAAATGGCATAAACATCTTTATGTAGTGAGTTGCATTGTTGGCCCCATCAGAAAAGTATTTATGAAAGTTATCTGGTTAGCTATAAATATGTAGAACCTTGTAGGCCTCTTGCTGCCACTTGAGATTCACAGGGTTTTTCATTAAACACCGCATTTTCAATCTGGTGAAAATTACTGAATTCCAACCACATTGGCAATTCACATATTTACTAAAGCCAAATGCGGTCAGCCCAAACGCATCTGCAGGAATCGCATAAATGCATTAGTGTCTGGATTAAAGTCTGTGCTTTGCATCCAAAACCTTTACAATAAATAGGCGTCACAAAGCAACTGTTTTAATAACATTTGGGACCGCTAATGCATCCAGGAGGATGCACATTTGCAATTTATCGTTCGTTTGCTTTCATGCAACCGAACTATAATTTTAAGTATTATTTCTCAGCTGAAATATCTAAATAATCCTGCAAGGGTTAATTATATTATAATTAGTCCACACATTAAATAGTTTGAAAAAAAGCCAATGGGTGTCATTAAGACCTCCATATTACAGTAAGAGTGGGCTAACATCTCCCTATGCCCTTATCTGACATGCGGTAGGTGGGAGTCCTAATTATAATATTCCTGAGTGAGAAACTAGTGATTCTTTTCTCAAGACTTAAAAACCTTAAGGCGCCTTAAACATTTGTAGTCTGTGAGTTCCACAATTAGTGGGGGCACCATTCTTTGATTTTCAACAGTATTGCACTATTATTTGTTATCTTTTTTTCTTAGATACTCAGCTGTATCCCAGTCCATATATTGTATCACAAGTGTTCTACAATCTGCACTATATTATTTATTTTTATTTTTCATATTTGTATGCGACGTATACGATAAAATTAAGATTCTATGAAGTAATTCCTCAACATTTATTGCGCTCCACTTGAGGTATATATTAATTATATATCATACTCTTTTTTTTTTCTTTTTTTCTATATTAATTGCATGTGGAATAAAGGGTAATCAATGTACAGAGCAGCTATACATAATTTTTCACCACACATCTGATATAGCACATATTCTCCCAAAAGGAGATTTTTGGTTTTAGTTTTCTCAAGACTTACCTGTCAGAGCCAACCAATCATAGTGCTTTTCTCATATTGCATAGTGTCAAAAATTAATGTCTGGAAAACAGCATGTCCACCTTCCCTGGTGTAGTCTAAAGCACACACTGACATATGTGGGTACTGATGGGGGACATAATTAGGTCATCCCCCCTTTAATATTAATATTAATAACCCACCCACCGCCAATGTGTGGGAGCCAAGGAGAGGACATTATGTGACAGTCCTTCCCCATGAATATTAGAATAGTGCCCACCAACTGACCATGGGTGGGGGCAGGGATAGACATAAGGATGCCCCCCCCCCCCCAGTTTATTTTATCATATATCCCCACCCAATCATGAGGATAGGTTGGGTGGGCAATAATCTGTCCTCCACCCATTTAATATTTAAAAGTCCACCACATGTTGTTCATGAGATGAGGCCTTTCTAGTGACTGGGTAGCAATGACTGCCCAGTTGCTATGTTTAAATATTTAGTGTACATGCCCCCACTTATTTGTTAATTCATTCATTTACTTATTTACTTACTAATTTAATTTTACTTTTGATTGTGGTGGCTGGCTAGCAAGCACAGGCCAGTTACCATGTAAATAACCCTCATGCCACAAGTGTTTTATTATCTTTATTATCTAGCAGTCAGTGGGCAAATAGTTTTGGTATTTTTTTGCAGGCCTGAATTGGTAACATTAAGTCTAGGTTTCAGCCTACCAGTGGATCAAATTTGGCCTGAATTACAAAATCCAGACATTGCTAAATATCATGAATTTTTTTTATTGGTTGCTTATGTTTATCAGTTCTGAGCAGTAACTTAAATGAAAATTCACTTAAAAAGTGACAATTCTGGTTATTATTGAATGCATGATCAGACCTTAAAGCAGGGCTGCCCAGGATGTTATAGAACTACAACTACCATGATGCTTTGCATGCCTTTAGAATGCCTTTAGAATTGCAGAGCATCATGGGAGTTTTAGTTCTATAACATCTGGGGATCTACCTATTGGGCAGCCCTGCTCTAAAAACTAGCTGCTGTGTGCGTCATACCATGTACATATATAACTTGTCACAGTCTAGCTACATACATTATATTTTCTCAATTTTAGTCAAGTTTAGAAAAAAAAAACTCTTATTGCAGTATTAATATAAAACTGTGAGGCATTCAAAATCTTAACCTCAACTGTCACAGTGACTGAATAAAGTAGAAGGCTCAGTTTCAGTATTATACTTATAAACATACAGAAGGGGTGTGATGGGTGTGGCCATGCACTCAATGAGGGGTGGCCATTTTGTCATTAAACCACATTTAGATCCATGTCTGCTCTTCTGAGTCATCTGAACTAAAACAAATTGCTGGAAATTAATTTTTTTTTAAAGAAACACTTTTACTTTGCTGGATTAATAAAAATAACTTCACCGGACCCGGAAATTAACTGCACTGTGCCCACTTATAATTACACTCTAATCTGTTGAGCACATAAGATTTAATACACCAAAGAAGAGTTTTAACATGGAGGTATTTTAATAGTAGAATGTGTCATTATCACAACTAGTATGGAGGCACACTTAATAATCTTTATAGGGGGGCCCTCACAATCGTTCTAACGCCACAGCCATGATGAATACATATGAGGAGCAGTGAAGCGTTAAGAAATAAAGGAGATTCAATCAGGCACTGAACAGATTATTTAAATAAAACATAGAGGAGAGTATTAAGAGAAAGTAGACGGATGTTGAGACAATCACCAAATTAATTAAACAACGAAGCTTCTAGCTGATTTTCTGAGAAGGAAGAAGAATGCTGAGGCGATTATCATTTTCATTAAATAATACAGTTTGAAACTGTTTTTTGGACACAGTAGATGGACATCAAAGCAATTACCTGTAGATGACAAAAGATTGCAATAAAACGTGGTTATAAAGGAAGAAAACTAGGTTGATAAAGAAGACATTTCTATAGTATTCTACAGCAATATACAATTGAATATAAAATGTATTACATTCTAGGAGGTGAACTAAATATCTAATATTTCAAATATATGGTAACAATTATTTGTTTTAAATATATTGTTCTTAGGAGACATTTTTAATATAGATATATATTTAGATAGATAGAAAGACAGACAACCAAGTCAATCTCTCGAGTGGAGAAAAGCTGAGACAGTACGTTTATGAGATAAAAAGTACAAAACAATAGTGAGGTCCAGTACTTTGCTAGAAATTTGGGTGCAGATCTCCAAGGTATCCTTCCAATCACCTCATATGGAGTAGAAAAACAATAAGTAACTGTAACACAAAAATAACTATCAAAGAGATTTATTCAACCTGTGTGGAGTCAGCAACGTTTCCACCAGCAAGTCGGGTCAAAACATTGGCAGTTCCACACAGGTGGAATAAATCTCTGATATTTATTTTGGTGTTGTGGCTCCTGAGATAGAACAAGACACTATCCAGGGAGAGTGGGCAATGCAAGGAGGTATATTTTCGGATCAATTTGATTGTATACTGAAAGGGAAGGTCCAAAATGGAGACATATACAATTTTTAAGTTTTAAGACATTTGTTTCACCAATAATTCCATATTATGGAATGTGTGGAGCCAGTCCATCTAAAAGAAGAACAGGAAGTTTAATTAGAATACTACAGAGGAGGGAAAGGCCTGACTTTTTTGTCTTTGGAATATGGATTGATACCAAGTTTAAAATAAGCAAAATGCCCATTATTGTTTCAGGTGACTAAATTCACACTTTGGAGCCTATGAACTTTACTATCACATAAAAAAGCTAAAATTGATATTAATGCTTATTATTTCCATCACCCAAAATTCGGCAGTATAGTAATAATATGCAATTTATACTTGGCAATTTATTTTAATAATATCTACCTGATGTGTTACCTATATATGTTTGCATGAGTACACGTCTGTATAGTATTTTTCACATGCAATAATGTGTCCAGGTATTTTGCATGCAAATATATATAATATATTTCCCCAAGAATGTATTAGACACATTCACTGCTACACAGCATTTATTATTTTTAGTTTTTTTGTAAATATTACTTCTGCTCTTCTGCTTCAGTTTTGTGATTGTTCTATAGAAAATATTTCCATAACAAGTGTTTCTCCTACAATCTCAAAGACATCTTTAAGTTACATTGCAGGAAGAAGTCAATGGTGTCTTGACATAACGTAAATGCATTAGAAGTTAAAGGAAACCACAAAATACTGATTAAGGCCAAATATACAACGTTGATATCCACTAAGTGCTTAGATATAAACTCTGTTAGTGTTTGTGCTGTTATATTTCCCTCCAGGGGCTTGATTCAATGCCCACCCGAGGAAGAAGAAAGTACTGACTGTGATTTCATTTGTGTCTTGCTATTCAATCACCTCTGTTAACAAATAGATTTTGGTCGCAATACTCAAAAAAATAAATCTTTTGTAAAAGCAGCAAAACCTTACTATAACGTTCTTATGTTTCTATAAATAGCATACTCTGTTGAAGTAAAAATAAATATGTTTCTTATTGTTTCAATAACCTTGGCCAAATCGGGATCATGTCTTCAATGTGAGGAATTAGGGACTTCTATGCCCAAAATGAGTGAATGTTAATGTACCTTATATTAATGAGGATCCCATGGCAAGAGATATGCAAATGATTGCTGCAAAAAACTTGCAGATAATTAGTGATTGGATGACTCGAGACAAGGTGCTTCAGCAGTTAAAGAAGATTTATGTAAATAAAGCTCCGGGGCCTGACGGTATTCACCCTCGAGTAAACTTTTATTTAATCAATTCTACCTTTGTGAATTTAGTGGGGTATATATATTTATCATTTAATCACAACCATTTAAAAGAACAGTATATATGGACCCTTCAAAAAACAATAAATAAATAAGAAAGGAAGGGCTTAAAGCAAAAAAGTCACATATACATAAAAGATAATTTATATAATGAATAAAGAATCGATGGGAAGAAATATATAGCCTTATAAGGGGTAGGAAAAAGGTCTGGAAAAAGAATAATAGTGGCAATGATGTCTAAGGTTATAAAAATCTGAATCTTAAATTTAAAAAGAGGTTTAATTACCTCTTAATTACCTCTTATTAATTACAGTCTATAGAAAAATATAAAAAATACCTAAAATGTCAAATATATATAATAAGATATCATAAAAAATATTTTTGTTTTTTATCCTAAAAAATGGCACGGCTCAAAATCTGAATTAAGACATTAGGGGATGAGAGTATTGAGTTGGTAAATCCATTATATCTCTTCTTTACTTAATTTCTGATCAAAATTACCCCCTCTCCAATAATTATCTACTCTTTTTAATCCCAAAAATACAGTGCCCATTGGTGATTGGCTGTGGAAGTGTTTATAATGTGAGGGTACACTGTGATTGTCTGCTCCTTTTAAAATATTTCTACTATGCTCATCAATCCTGATGTGAAAAGCTCTAGTAGTTTTCCATACAGAATAAAAGCCACATGGGCATTGCATCACATAAATAACATTATTCGTGTGGCAGGATATATTTGTTCTAATTGGTCCACGTCATGATGTGGGTCTCTTTAAGGGCAGGGGCAACATCATAAATTTCAAATCTATTTAAGGATGCGCCCTTGGAGCAGAGAGCGTTTGAATGTCTGTGTGCAGAGATCAAAGGCTTAGCGATGGTGAATTCGGAGGAGCTATTCACCAGCGCCAAATGAGTAAGTGTATTTCTCCCTTACAGGCTTCCAGCATGGATCAGTCGGCCCATGCGGCTCGAGGGGAACTGCTCAGCATTAAGTAAGTATCACTACAGACTGTCGCAGTGCTGGATTTTGTATCTCAGACTTGGAGATTCATTTCGGTACACACTACAGTTCATCTAAATTTTGGCCAATCGGATGAACAACTGAATTCCGCAACTATGAGCTGCAATGTACCTGAATCATGAACCAAATGAGCCATGCAATGGCCACACATGTTCAATTTGTAATTCTGTGGCACCAAAAAAAGAGATGATTGATAGAAAGAAAAAGTGATTAATGGCATTGCAAAGTGAGCAATAGAGGAGAAAAAAGGTGAAATAAGAAAATATGTTGATATATTATATAATAAATAACTATATTTTATATAAATAAAGTATTATTATTTTATTGCTCCTCTTGTGTTTCCCTCTATTGGTTACTTTTTCTTACTTGAGCTATCAGTGTACTGCAAAATTTACAAACGGTATTATATTATGTCGATATAGTGCGGTCACTGACTGGACTAGTTTCACACCATCTTGGTATGTCTGATTTGTTTTCTGCTGAGCCGAACTGACTTATGGCATGAATTCCAGTCCTCTTAAGATGGTAGCTTCGTTTTTTTTTTTTATACACGCTAGTGGTGGCATTTAAGAGCCAATTAGAACATCTCCCCTCACTCCCTCCCTTACTATTTTAAATAAAATTACAATTGTTGCCATTACAAATAAAGAGTGGTCCTCACCAAGGAATATAAAAAATGCACTTTTGTAGCATGAGCAAAGGACAACCCAACAGAGACGTATTTGTAGGCTGCCGTCTGGCCTACCTGCTGGCGAATCCACCCATTTACGTTGGTCTACACTGAACCAGCTCTCAAGTGAAGGTAAAAGAGCTCAGTGGTTATTATACCACCTTCTCAACTCTTGGCAAGATAAACTCAGCTTTACATTCTTCTACATTTCATAAAAACTGCAATTTAATAAGTTAATAATAACAAATATACCATGGGCTTGCGTTAAAGTGAAATAAATCCTTACTTACAAATTATAACCTTCCGATGGTAATATATTTCAAGATTCGAATCTGAAAACAATTTGTTTCAACATACTTGCAATACATAGTGCTATTGTTTCCCCAACTGTGACAACACTTTCTCTTCCTGTACTTCAATGAATGCTCATTACTATCACCATTCTTCAATGACTTAACCTCTTGAACCAGAGCTTAATTCCTCTCCTTCAGATACTTGGTTCTCCCACAGTACACATTCTTCAAAAATAACAAATGAAAGTGACAGGATAACTAAGTAATAATGGCACATTTTGGAGAAAAATATATATAAAAAAGAAAATATTAAATAGCATGAATGCAATAAGAAAAAAATCACACAAACAAGGAAATGTATTCATACTACTGAAATATGTTTTTACATTAGGACTTCCGAATACTGTAGAGTTATTTGTGACTTTCATAGCTCGCATAGCCACCAATCACTGTGTGTTTATAAAGTGTAGTAAACAAATGTGAGTAGAGTATTGTCACAGGGATAGCTTTACATGAAAGTGCAAAAAAAGATAATGAAGTTCACAATATTTAGGATATAAAAGAAAGAATTAGGAAATACTTTAGAGAAATGCAGTGAAATGTACATTTAGGGTTATTTTTTTTCTTTTTTGATGCTACAGTCGAGAGCACCCTCTGATAAAAGTCATCAGAACTTCATGTTTTTAATATTTGTATCTAATGTCTATGTTTATGTAGTTACAATACTTGTGCATTTGGTTTTGGCCTATCAACTTTTTGGCCGAATTCGTGATCTCGAAGGCACCATACGGACATATAATTCAGCAGACAACTAGCATAATGGCTGGATATGTTTGTTTCAATTGGTATTTGAAGTTCTGCCAGTGTGTGTATGTATGTATACATATATATATATATAATATAAAATATATATAATTTACATTAAAAAATATAATTTTTTTTTTTTACTCCTCCTTTTTCTCACTTAATCTGTGAACCAAACAGTGGGGAAAGGTATATTATGTGAATATTTTGCAATATTCTGATCTGCAAATTTTTGCTCCCTTTTTGGTTTTCCAGATGTTTCCCTGAATCTTTCCCAAGGATAATATTCAAACTAGTCAAACCTCCACATGAATAAGTGTTGGAGGTTTTAAAATAAAATTTTTTTTTTTTGTTTTGTTTTTTTAAAAATGGTTCAGCCAAACTGAATTTTTCATTGCGCAAAAGTGTAGTAGTTACATTGCACATTAAAAAGAATATTATTTATAATAATGAATATTTACATTTTTAAAAGTTACTGCTTCTCTATCCCTAGTTAGCGTATGTTCCTATAACATTTTATTTTTATTTTATTTGAAAGATCGGTTTAGCCTATCTGATCTCTCACACTTTTTTCTTTTTCTTATATCATTGTGAATCCAACACTTTGCCCTGTCACAGTTATTTTCCATTGATAAAAAGGCATGGTGAACATTTCTCTTTGTTTGTTAGATTTGTCTTTGAAGTGACATATCATATATTTTCTGAAGAGTTCTCAGAAGGGCAATGTAAAATTTTTTTTGAGTCTCTTAGAGTTGATTTATCTTTGTGCGCTGTCTGGGGAGATCCCAACACAAGATGTCTTTGACGCTTTCATGCCTCCCAAGTTGACATATTATTATTTTATTCATAAACCACCAACATATTAAGCAGAGTTGTGCAATGGGATATAGGAGTATACGTATCTCCAATCATATTTTTGCTAATGGAAATATTTTGGATATTTTTTATCATTATAATTTTTCTTTAAGATGATTATCTATCTATCTATCTATCTATCTCTCTATCTATTTATTATGTAATTAAAAGTTTGGGGAGGCTAAGGTTCCCCTGCAAACGTAAATATACATGCACACAACTACAGAAACTTACAAATACACACAGTCACATACACAAGCACACTCACACATTCACAGATAAATATGCACACAAATGAACATTCATACATGCACAAACAGACACACAAAGAAAATAACACTTTCACCAACCATCTTCTTCTTCCAACAGGGATGATATAAATGAATTTGGGGTTGCATGGCACCCCTTAGCACCCTCATAGAATTGGCATAAAAGGTCAGGTTAGTAAAGTAATCATGTTAGGAAGCAGGGATATGAGAATGAAGGCATGATGTTATCTTTTTAATACAGTGATACAATACACACCAGAATAATTGTAATGGTAAAACATTTTATATAAAAAACATACAACTTACAGCAGCAGTTGGAAACTGATGTGTAGGACCTGCTTTCATAGAGTGTTCCAGTTGTATTATGTGTGTGATTTGGTAGCACCACGTTTAAATGCTTGCTAGAGAAACTCAGGATATTTTGTACAACATATTTGTTAAGTTCTTTCCTAATTACTAATTGTTCACGTTCTCGCTCAGTCTAGCAGCATATGAGTTATTATTATGGCCCTGTAGATAGCATACATTCCATAGACTACATAAGGGGCCACCCGATGGACCCCTTAACATGCGGCCCCGGTGGTTTGCCCCGTGGGCCGGGGCCGCAAAATGTGGCAGCTGGTACCCGGTCGCGGGGGTCCGCAGGGCGGCCGAGCCCCTTGGAGTGATGGGCTCGGTTGCAGCTGCGACCCCTGCATACATTGTTAAAGCATCTTCTAGTTCTCTCTGTATTACCATATAATATATCTCAGAGACGTTGACATTAAAAAGTTACCTGTAGGACAGGTAACAAATGCAGTCTATTGTCTAATTGCACATTACTCTTCATTGAAGATTTAGAACCGATAAACAAATCAATAGAATACTAAAGATAGCCAAATGTAATTAATGAAATACAGAGTTGGCCGTGTTCTGAACAGTAGCAACATGATTCTGTCTTATTGAAGGAGCCAATGTCATGCTTTGGTTATAGGATTAACGCAATCTTACAGTTTTTCTTTTGTGTTTAATAACTGTAAATAGAAAATAAAAGAAATATGCACAACCTTACATGTATAATTAGAATGAATAGAAAGCATGACATAGCGCATGCAAATAATGAACAGTTGGTAATGAAGCTGTGAAAGCTTTTTATTGTCATTCTAGAAAAGCAGAGAAGGCAACATCATAAAAATTGATGCAAAGGGTCTTTAGACATATGGCAGCCTGCCAAATCCCTCTTGCTAGATGTGAAGCACACGATTAAGTTATAAAACAATGCGGACATGCTTTAGATTGTCCTCTGTTAATTTATTTTGCATGTTTTCTTTCACTTAGGAATTTATGTGTACCAAAAGTAAAATCGATATTTTTACTATTCCTAAAAGAATGTATAGCACTTTTATTGTCATTACCGTTATTGTGATTGAAAGTAAAATATAGGAACTTCACGGGGAAATGGAAAGCGAGACTTTGCAAGAATGATGTAAGAAAGCAGAGGTGTCAGTCGGGCGCTGGGAAATTCGACAGACTGATTAAAAATTGATGTGGCTAAAAAAAACAAAAAAAAGAACAAAACAAGAGCAACATAGATTCACAGTGCCCAACCTTTTCTATAAGATATTCTAAAAATGTTTAATTTAAATCTATGAGAATATCAAAAGTTTTAAAAGGGAAAAAAAATTGAAACTCAAATCTGTTCTTCATTTTGAATGCTATACACGATATTCATCTTTTACCTGAGCGGCTCGGTGTTATGAAGCACTTCAGAGGGTTAATCACAAAAGTGAGTATTTAGCGTTAATTCAAAGTGAATTTTAAATTTCAGGCAAAAGTAGCTGAAATGGAAGCATAGCTGATTTACAGAATGTTTCCAGTCTGGCTATTTTTTACCTGAATTTAAAATTCACTTTGAATTCTTACTTTAGTGAATTAAACTGCCTGTGTAGATTACTTACATTCATCTACTATGGTATATCAATTAGTTGCTTTATATTTCTAACAGTAGAATTTTGTATAATGGTCACACCAGCAGGAGTGTTTCCACGATAGAGGCAACATGTCAATTATCTTGCTAGAAGTCCAGTAATGAACTGAAATGTTGACATGTACTTGCTATTCACTGGACAATAAAGCAGAATTACTCTAAATGTGCTCTATCAGGGTATATGTATTATCGTTGCATTTCCATAGCACCGATGTGAGAAAGAAAAGGGGGAGATCACAAATGTTGGGTACTATGAATCAGCCTTATCAGCCACAATATTAAAGACAGTTGCCTATTAGCGTATAGGGCCCCCTCGTGCTGCCAAAACATCTTTGATGCATCGAGTCATGGACTCCACAAGCCCTCTGAATATATTCTGTGGTATCTGGCTCCAATACATTAGCAGCAGATCCATTAAGTTGTGTAAGTTGCAAGGGGAGACCTCCACAGATTGGATTTGTTGTTCCAGAGCATCCCACAGATGCTCAATCAGATTGAGATCTGGGGAATTTGGAGGCCAAGGCAACATCGTGAACCCTTGAACTCTTTGTCATGTTCCTTAAGCCATTGCTGAACAAATATTGCAGTGTGGCATGTTGCATTCTCCTGCTGAAAGAGGCCACTGCCATCAGGGAACACCGTTGAAAAGGTGTACATGGCCTGCAACAATTTCTATGTAGGTGGTACATGTCAAAGTAACATCCACATAAATGCCAGTACCCAAGGTTTCCCAGCAGAATGTTGCCTAGAGCAGAACACTGCCTTTACTGGCCTGCTTTCTTCCCATAGTGTATCCTGCTCCCGTCTCTTCTCCAGGTAAATGACACACACCACCCGACTATTCACCTGATCTAAAATAAAAAGTGATTCCTCAGACCAGGCAATCATCTTGCATTGCTCCATGGACCAGTTCTGATGCTCATGTCCCAATTAAAGGAGCTTTCAGTGTTGTACATAGGTCATCATAGGCACACTGACTGCTTTGCAGGTATGAGATGCACTCAGGGCCGGCCAGTCCATAGCCCACGGTGGAACCACGGCTCCAGGCGGCATTCTGACAGGGGCAGAATTTGCCGCCCCTGTCAGTGGTGAGCCGGTGGCTCTCTAAGTACGCAAGTCAGGTGGCTGCCTAAGGCCTCACGGCCGCCTTGCTTGCCATAGGGCAGGCAGACTGTGTCAGGTCCTCTGCCCCTCACCGAGGACCCGATACCAGAAAGGGGCCCGGAGGCTTGCCCAGTATGCCGTCGGGTGCTAGTTCCCTCCAGTCTGCCCTGAGAGGAGGAGAGCCAGCACAGGGGGTGTGAGTTGCAGACTGTATAGTGTATTGCAATCTCTGGCCAATCAGAGCGTTGCCGTGGGTTACTGGTTCTGGATATCGCAAGACACTGCACAGTCTGCAGCGCACACCCGACGAAGCTCCAGACTGTGCTGGCTCTCTGCCTCTTAGGGCAGTTTGGAGAGACAGCCCACCGGATCATCAAGAATCAAAGATACTGGACCACCAGGGATCAACGACACTGGACCACCAGGAATAAAATATACTAGACCACCATGGAAAAAGAATTAAGGTATTTTTTAAATTACAATCTACTCCCTCACTGTCACCCCACCTCACTGTGTCACCGCCTCCCTCCCTCAGTCACTCTACCACCTGTCACCCCCTCCCTCAGTCACTATGGCACACCCTCCCTTACCGTGTCACACCCTCCCTTACAGTGCCACCCCGTCCCTCACTGTGTCACCTCCTCCCTCCTGCATCCACTATACAAACACACACAGACTGAATCCAGTACACACACACACTGCATCCAATATACACACACATTGCATCCACTATACACACACACACACTGCATCCACTATGCACACACACACACTGCATTCACTAAACACACACACACACACTGCATTCATTACAAAATACACACACGCTGCATCCACTATACAGAAACACAATGCATTCACTACACACACTGCATGTAATCCACAGCCACTGCAGCCACTGCACACACTGCATCCACTATACAAATACACACTCTGCATCCACTACACGGAAACTGCATTCACTACACACACTCATAGGCATGCGCAGCCTATTGCATTAGGGTGTGCACCCTGAAGCACAAACATACGCCGCGTGTTTATGTGTGTGTGTGTATATATATATATATATATGTATACATATATATATACACACACACACACATACACTGCTGTGTGTGAGGGTGGTTTGAGGGTGTTGTGTGTGTAATGGTGCTTTGTGTGTGTGTGTGTGTGTGTGTGTGTGTTAGGGTCCTGTTAGTGTGCTGTGTGTGAGAGGGTGCTGTGTGTTTGAGGGTGCTGTATGTGTGCTGTATGTGTGTGTGTGCTGTATGTGTGTGGGTGCTGTATGTGCGAGAGTGCTGTATGTGTGTGGGTGCTGTGTGTGTGCTGTATGTGTGTGGGTGCTGTGTGTGTGTGTGTGCTGTATGTGTGTGTGCTGTATGTGTGTGTGCTGTATGTGTGAGGGTGCTGTATGTGTGTGTGCTGTATGTGTGAGGGTGCTGTATGTGTGTGGGTGTGCTGTATGTGTGTGGGTGTGTGTATGGGTGCTGTATGTGTGAAGGTGCTGTGTGTGTGGGAGGGTGCTGTATGTGTGTGAGTGTGCTGTGTGGGTGCTGTATGTGTGTGCTGTGTGTGTGTCGGTGCTGTGTGTGTCTGTGTTTTATGTGTGTGAGGGTGCTGTATGTGTGTGCGTGTGTGTGCGTGTGTGTGCTGTATGTGTGTGAGGGTGCTGTATGTGTGTGGGTGCTGTATGTGTGTGGGTGCTGTGTGTGTGTGGGTGCTGTGTGTGTGTGCTGTATGTGTGAGGGTGCTGTATGTGTGTGAGGGTGCTGTATGTGTGTGTGTGTGTGTGTGTCGGTGCTGTGTGTGTGTGGGTGCTGTATATGTGAAGGTGCTGTGTGTGTCTGTGCTGTATGTGTGTGAGGGTGCTGTATGTGTGTGCTGTATGTGTGTGAGGGTGCTGTATGTGTGTGTGTGTGTGCTGTATGTGTGTGTGTGCTGTATGTGTGTGTGTGCTGTGTGTGTGTGGGTGCTGTGTGTCTGTGTGTACTGTATGTGTATAGGTGCTATATGTGTATAGGTGCTGTGTGGGTACTGTGTGTGTGAGTGTGTGCTGTATATATGTGTGTGATTGTGGGGGGTGGAGGTGGGGGTACATTACTTAATATCCCCCCTCCCTTCTTACCTTATGTAAGGAGGTGGGATTCTTGTTCCTGCTACTTTCCCTGGTGGTCCAGTGGAGAGTGAACTCTAGCCGCAGCAACGCTCAGAACCCGCAAGAGGAACCCGGCGGAGCTGCTGGTTGAGCTCCCCGGGTCCTCTCCTGCCTCCCTCTATGCTGTAGTGGGGAGGGAGGCTGAGAGCAGAGCCGGCGCTCGGATAGCGCCGGCTCTGCATGAGCCGACAGGGGAGATCCTGAGATCTCCCCTGCCGGTCTCACTCCATAGGTGTGCCGCAGGGATTAGGGTGTGCCCAGGGACACTCGGCACACCCCGTGGGCACGCCTATGATGCTTTGTCATTCTAAAGGCATGCAAAGCATGATGGGGATTGTAATTCTACATTTGAGGATCGATCCTATTTTGAGCACCCCTGTTCTAAGTCATTGGAGGTGAATAATCAAACATTATGGGGCTAAGTATCCACGTTTAACACTCCGATACCAGAATGTAACATTACCATTGAAAGAATTTTAAAGTGCATTTTAAGGAAAAGTCATTTTCTAAGCTACATGGGAGAACGCCTTGGTATAATATAGTTCAAACTAATTTTAAGCTATTTATTTTTTGTGTGTTAAAAGTAAATGTTTTCTAAACAGCTCACACACAGAGATGTTGGCTAACTCCCTATGTGTTAATTTCCACAGACCTTGAAAATACCATTTGCACTAACAGTAGCAAACATTACAACAATATGGTAATGGAAGATAACACACAGCTAAAATTAGATGTGCAAAAAAAACTATAACTTAGGAAAGCTGTTATAAAACAGAAAGATTCTGGAACAAATCCAAATAAATGCATAAGTTCTGCAGCAAGCTATTTAAGTCTATTGCTAGCTATAGAGTATTTATAAACTGTGGAGAGCTCTTTTAAATTCCTAAGCCTCCAGCAGATTCAGTCTCATGAATCAGTATTTGGACAATCCTGCAGGGTACAGCATAGATAGGAGTATCAATAAGGTCTAGAAACACCTGTTGTGATTGCAACTAAAATTATTATTTAAAATTGTATAGTTAATAGTAATAGTATATATATTTTTTAAATGTCTCAATTTTTAACGTTTCTCTGAAATAATTATACATATTGATTTACCTTTAATTAAGTGAATAAAAAATACTTGATACTGTTTTTATGTATTTTCAAGTATAGCATGTTAATAGTAAGAGTGAATAGCAATTCCTGTAAGTTTTTTGATAGCTATCTAAGTAAATTAGGAAATACAATATTTTTTTTTGTCAATGTATGCCAATAAAAATAATTTTTAAAAAAGTAATCTCTTATGTGGTATACGTGACATTTGCTAAAATATAAATATTGTTGATATTTCGCATTATGTATTTCCTGTTTTGTGTTAGTTTTAACCCTCTGAAAATATTCACACATATATTTATGCACTGTGCACACCCTAATCCCCGCAGCACGCCTATGGAGTGAGACCGGCAGGGGAGATCTCAGGATCTCCCCTGTCGGCTCATGCAGAGCCGGCGCTATCCGAGCGCCAGCTCTGCTCTCAGCCTCCCTCCCCACTGCAGCATGGAGGGAGGCAGGAGAGGACCCGGGGAGCTCAACCAGCAGCTCCGCCAGGTTCCTCTCACGAGTTCTGAGCGTTGCCGTGGCAATGCTCAAATCTCGCGAGTGTGAACTCTAGCCCCACAGGCTAGAGTTCACTCTCCACTGGACCACCAGGGAAAGCAGCAGGAACAAGAATCCCCCCTCCCTACATAAGGTGTTAAGACCTGCAGTGGTTATGGTGTTGCAGTCTACTGTTCCCTTTCCCAACAGTTGAGCATGAGTGATTATAGCTGCAGCAGGGAGTAGAGGAATGAGGTAGATGAAATACAGTTCCAAGGTGATTCTTCCCAGCAAATAGAATATCCCCCAAACATGAGCCTAGACTTCATGAAGGGTGTAACAGGAATTCATTTTATTGACAACACACAGGCTTTTATGAGAAATCCTCCTGCAAGAGGACCTCCCACAGCAAACAAAGAAAACAGCCAATCAACATACAGATTTACAGTAATACACACCTCCTCTCTCCCTGGGAGATATTGAGATAAGTTAAGGAATAAACCAATTATCTCCAGGCAGAGAGCACACAATTTCCCCAAAACTCAGAACACCCCTTTCCCCACCAGGTGTCCCCACAAATTATAAAAACAATATCCCCTGATAGCCCCGATATGGGAGACCAACATATCCAAATTTCACCCAGATCGGTTCAGGGGTTCTAAAAAAGTGTGGAGGGTACCTTTTACCGACCACACACGTGGCTCCTGCCCAAAACAGTTCCACGAATTCAGCGTGTGCTGTCGGTCAATTCACAAATAGGTAAAAACCGAACAAAAGTCCTGAATGAATCCCCCTGGCTCATAGTAGCAATTGCTCCCCTTGTCCGTTCGCACCAAACTACCGAATGGCTGTTCGGGAAGTACAAGAAGCCGGCGTTCGGTAGTTTCAGTGGTGGTTCGTGAGGTTGAGTGTCCGATTTTAGTTCCAGACACTCGACGACCAAGTCCAGCTGACTCCCCTCGTGCGAACAAGCTGGCCGCCATTTTCTATTCCACGTGGCATTCGGCTTTACGAACAGCGGCTGCCCAGGGAGCACTTAATAGCTTGTTCCTTTGTAATTAATGAGCCAGGAGGGTGGTCGGCATTTGGTAGTTTCAAACTACCGAACCAATACATTCAATATACAGGTAATAAACAGGAAAGTACCGAACAAAGAAGAAAATGTCAGCAGTGTATGTATGTGTGTGTGTATATATATATATATATATATATATATATACACGCGGCGTGTGTTTGTGCTTTAGGGTGCACACCCTAATGCAATAGGCTGCGCACGCCTATGCAAAGCATCATGGAAGCCGTAGTTTTAAAACATTGGGGGATCAACCTTTTGGGCACCCCTGAGGTTTATCCACAACAATCCTACTTTGCCACTGATTTGAAGAAACGTTGGTTGGCAAAATGATTTTTTAGCAGTTCAAATTGGTCAGTAATGGAGCTATTCACTAGCAGATGAGAGGACTTTTTACTAAACTCTGACTTTTCAGCAGACCTTTGAGAGAAGGTCAGTTGGGGGAAAACAGGTATTTTTGGGCTTAGCTCAACATGCCAGCTTGAAGTCACCTCATATTTGTGTAATTCAATGTCAAGGAGCCTCCTACAACTTTACATGTTTATATGAAACTGGCAGAATCGAGCAACTAACAGGTAATCTTTCAATCAAATAAACAATCCTCTAGGATATTCTTCTAGTCTGGAGCAATCAGCTAAATAGATTCTTATTCCAACACCCCATTGGTGTCATGGTAGATTTTAATATTATAAGTGCACACATATCCCTCAATCGTTCACTCATAAAGGAAATGAAATGTACAGTGTGTCACAGTGCCAGCCCGGATCATACATTGGAGGTATGTCCCAATATGCTCGGTATGTTTACCAAAAGTGCCACTGCAATCCCTTGCTACTCCTTTCGGCATCTTGTCTGATGCCAGACAATGCAAATCAGAGCCTTTCTAAAGTTCCATCTCCTCAGGCAAGGATGACAACACAAACAACAAAAAGGAGGTACAGATATTTAACAAATGTGTAGCCAAGCCATTCTATAACATGTACATAGATACCCAAACCATCTGAAGGGGTGATGGAGAAGGCCAGGGGAGTGGGCCACTGTCCTGGGTAGGTCCAGCTCACTGAAAGTTAGTTCTATGGCAATACTGGTTAGGTAAATTCAGGAACATGTTATTGAATCCTTAATGACTTGGAGAGGATCTGCAAAGAGGAGTGGGATAAAATCCCTCCTGAGATGTGTGCAAACCTGGTGGCCAACTACAAGAAACGTCTGACCTCTGTGATTACCAACAAGGGTTTTCCCACCAAGTACTAAGTCAAAGGGGTCAATTACTTATTTCACTCATTGACATGCAAAGCAATTAATAACTTTTTTTACGTGTGTTTTTCTGGATTTTTTTTGTTATTCTGTCTCTCACTGTTAAAATACACCTGCCATTATTATAGAGTTATCATTTCTTTGTCAGTGGACAAACGCTCAAAATCAGCAGGGGATCAAATACTTTTTTCCCTCACTGTATAGACAAGGGAAGTGTAGCTGGGGCAGCATAAACAGAAACAAAATTATTTAACTCTAAAATAGCAGAGAATTGAGCAGTCAGACTCCAGAGGCATTATTTAGCTAAAGTTTTTTTTAGTGCTTAGAGTATCCCTTTATTGGCTGAGTTGATATTTTATGAAACTATATTTCTAGATTTCAGCAGATCTCAAAGGATCTAGGTGATTCTAGAAATCAAGGCTCACGATGCAGCCATACTGTTGAGCAAATTTACTATGTTTACACTTACAATCAATAATTCATTGCAGTGGCTCACAAACCCATAGACCATAACAATTATGGTGCTAATTCTGTTTTATCACAGGCAGTTGAATATTTTAATTTCTTATTTTGTGACAAGCTTAAAAATACAATATTTTATACATGTAGCCAGTGGTTGCCCATGTCAATAGATTTTACACTATAGGTAAAAACAATAAAACAAATAAAACATAGTATATTCATGGCATAAAATATGTACAACTCGTTATAGGTAATAAAAATAGAGTGCTTTTACTGCTGTGACATTATTTAGGAAATCTAAGAAAACTACGGAGCATTTTACAATGTCAAGCGCCTTCTCTGCATCCTTCTCTCAGCTACCAGACCAGATCTACACCACTCTGCGGTTTTCGTTGAGTTGTCTACTGGGTATAAATCCTATATGTTAGCTAAGTCCATGTACTTGTTCGGTGTCCCTCCATGTCCAAAATCATTAGTGAATGTTTCCATACAAGGAACCAGTTAATTTCTAAACATCCACATTATGTACATTATAATATCCCCAATCAAACCCATCTGGGTCCTGTGCATTGTTGCCTTTTAATGCTGAAATAGCTCAGTCAAACTCATCTTGAGTTATTGGGGAAGCCAAAGTATTGGCTACATCTGTTAGTATCCCAGGCAGTGCCAAAGTAGCAACGTAGGCTTGTATGTCTGTGAGATATTGGACATTAGTATAGTTATGATAGGGAGAGTATGTGGAGTATATAGAGCTGAGTAGTATTGTGTGATTTTTTCTTCTTGATGCCTTCTGGTGATGTCACTATTCTGATTGGAGACCAGATCTACATAGTTATAGATTATAGAAGTCTTTGATTGGTGATGTAATGACTAAACTCTCATTTGTCCTTTTTAAATTCCTCTAATTTGTATGGAGTGTTGTTTTTGTGGGTTTAGTGATTATTGTTAATATTTATTTTTCTGGGGGTTTTCATTTTTTGTTTTTGATTAGTTTAACTTTTCTTAACAGTTCTTACACTTTGCAATGATACCTTTAATAGCAATTCAGTGCAGTCCAAAGCCACTGGTCATATTGCACTTGCATGTCATTCCCTGGCCTGCAGCCACTCCCTAAGTAGAGTGGGTAACTTAGTCAGTCCATGTGGTGGCAAATGGGAATCATCCAACCTCTCAAGTCCAAGACTGTCAAGGAAATGATGGGGGCTGGAACCAAGCAAGAGAGTGGTAGGCCTACTATCTTTAAGGGGTGTCACTGTGTAAATTGAATTCCATTGGACCGCAATTAGTTCGCTATCAGCTTCCATTCCTTTATTCTCTGTAGGGTGGTGGGAGACAGATCTTGAAAAACAAGGATTTCAGTGTCCTTATAACATTGTGGCTCTACAGATATATTTCAGTTTGGCTTTGTTTGTCCCATAATAAGGGAATGGAATGATGATGTCTCTCTGAGGGCACAATGGACTCTGTCTATGACCCGAAATAGATCCCAGGGTCTGACCTTTCAGATTTTACCTCTCTAGAGCTGCGAGCTATTTCCCCAGACAGGTATGTTTTACTTCGGTCAGCTTGTTCAGTATTTGGCCTGGGTCACCCTACTGTATCTCTGTTGCCTTCAGGTCTCCTACCGAGGTAGTTGTAGAAGGAGCACATGGATTTAATCGGCTGCCATCTTGTGAAGCCTGTTGAGACATACTTGAGACAGCAAACAACTCTGCCACTATGTTCCTGCTGTCTGTAGCATGTTTGGTGTGTTTGCAGGGTATTCGCACACCACTATCACTGGTAGGTATTTTTTATTCAATTTTGTGCTATTTGCAGGTGCTTTTAGGTAGTTTTATCTGTGAATCTGGGCAGGAGTTTTTATCTTATGTCAACGGTCAGTCAGTTTTGCAGCTCAGCTTCCACTGTAATTTAAAGTTTAATGACTGAACACTTCATTGCTTGAATCAAGGTTATTACACACTGAAAAGGATTATTTAGAGCAGTGGTGTTGGGAGTCCCAAATGGGATCTGCTGTTTTAATTAACAGCTGGAGGCCAGGGTTAAGTTGGCTCAACTGGTTTTGAGTTAAATTGTATAGGCAAGATGTGGAATTCAAAGTTATTTGTGTGACCCATGTTCCACTTAAATGTTAATAGTTGCCGATATATGATCTAAATTAAAAAGTGTGACCCGCTCCCCAGGCCTTCTATCCATTGCTTCACGTATAAGTTTAACAGCAATACTGTACAAGATCGAACTTCATTTTTCACTATCTTGCATTGATCTTGCATTTCCTTTTTTATATTGATATTGGTATTATTCCAAAAGAATTTCTGTAATGTTTCCCTTTATACCAGAGGTTGGCAGCATATGTAGTATGTAGTCATATAAATACTGTAAACTTAAATTCCATACAGAGTTACGAAGCACCATTAATGATGCAACTCACTGTACTAGGAATAAGGGGCTGTGAGAGCATTATGGGAGATGTGGTCACCAGCATCTGAAATATGTGGCTGGCAGAATGGAAAACTGTGCACAGTGGATACAAAATGACTATATTGGTTTGGATACATTTAATATGGGGTTACAATAAATAATTAAACATGCGCTGGCTTTGGGAGATGCTTCCCCCCTTCCACTAGTAGGGGTCTGCGGTTGCAGATTTCCTGCGCCAGCAAGTTTGGTAAATGAATAATGCCCAGACGGGCTTGGGGAGTCGCAGCCTGAATTTGGTTGATGATGAAGGACAGGCTGAAGAGGCTCTGGAAGAAGTTTAACGTTTACCTGTATGCTGGGTAAAACCAGCAGCTGACAGTATTTGGTTGTGCTGGTTTAAATAAAGCTGTAGCCGTTGCCCTTACCTACTTAACATGGTGTTGCATTACTTATTGGGAATGGAAAGGTAACGGGATTTGGTGATCGAAGGAGTCAGCAGTCATGGGTATCCTCGTTCTAGATTGGGAAGTGATATATATTATTGTATACTGTACATACATGTTGTATATTTCAGCAGTTACTGTGTCATAGATTATTGAAAGTCACAAAAGGTGGTACAAGCTCTGTTTTCAAATTATTTAAGTAAAAAGTAGAAACAAAGGAAAATGGGCACAGATTAAGGATGTGCGACCCATTTACAATGACCTACAAATCATAAACAAAATACTGTACAAATAATTAAATCATCGTTAAGACTACTTGTCATTTAATGTAATTACTAGAGTTGAGCGGACACCTAGATGTTCGGGTCCGGCGGGTTCGGCCAAATTTTGAAAAAAAAGTCCGGGTTCGGGCTCGAACTTGACCCCGAACTTGACCCCGAAACCCTTTGAAGTCAATGGGGACCCAAACTTTTGGGCACAAAAATGGCTCTAAAAGAGTGCTGCAAAAGGAAGTAAAATGGGGGTAAGAGTACAAACAAATGTTCATAGGGAAATTACTTAAAAATAACATAAAATAAGTAGCCGCTTAGTAGATAACTCCCTAATTCCCACGGTATTAGGGAGCTATCTACCAAAAGGCTGAAAGACCTAAATTAGTCACCTAAATTGGTCTTTCAGCCACATTTACTAATACTAAGTAAAGATTACTTAGTATTAGTAAATTCAGCCCCTACTCGCTATACTGTGAGTAGGGGTGTGTCTAGTAAACAGTGAGCAGCCAACTCACCATAAAAAAAAAGAAAAACACCTATTGCCCCCACCCCTGTGTTACGGGTTGGAGCCCTAAATAAGAATGTGGAGGGGGGGACCTACTGTCCTCCCCCCTGGCCCCCAACCCTGTGCGACGGCTGGGGGCCATAAATAAGAATGTGGGGGGACACCTACTGTCCTCCCTCTCCAGCCCCCACCCCTGCGCGGCGGGTGGGGGCCCTAAATAACAATAGGGGGACAACCTAATGACCTCCCTCCTCGGTCCCCACCCCTGCGCGGCGGGTGGGGGCCCTAAATAAAAATTGTGGGGGGACCTACTGTCCTCCCCTCTGGCCCCCACCCCTGAGCGCAAAAAATAATAATCCTTCTTCACTGAGCTCTGCAGGGCGGGAGAAGGCTTATAAAGCCTTGTCCTGCCCTGCAATTAGGCTCAGAGCACTCTGATTGGTGGGTTTAAGCCATCCAATCAGAGTGCTCTGACAGGTAAATAAAGAGACTGACAGGTAAGTCTCTACATTTACCTGTCACAGCACTCTGATTGGTTGGCTTGAAATCCACCAAGGCTGCTCACTGTTTAATAGACAGAATTTACTAATACTAAGTGACCAGCTTCTATAGAGGCTGGGTCACTTGCTGCACTGGCCAATCACAGCCATGCCATTAGTAGGCACGGCTGTGATGGCTTCTAAGGGCACACGAGTCAAACGCTTGTTGATTGGCTGCCCTGCAGCCTTTGAAAACGCGTCATTAAATCGCCGAACACCGAACTCCAACCCGAACATACAGTGATATGTCCGTGTTCGGGTCCGGGGTCCAAAAAACGTAATGTTCGGGTTCGCTCAACTCTAGTAATGACCCAAATCAATATACTGTAAATTTGCAGATGTGAATTCACACGTTGTTTACTCACTAAACTGGAAATTGTTGAGAAAGCGTTGTTTCAGTTTGGCTATTTCATTCTACATTATTCCCATATTACTGAAAAAAACATATTATAATACTGTGCAATTTGAGACTTGAGACTAATTCGTTGAATTCCCATACTGAAAGAATTAAGCATGCAGGACATATAACGTTTTTCCTTTAATTAACATTTTCAGTGCTAGACAGGCAAGCGATGCCCTGCAGAGTATTACCCTCACAGGGTTAAGCTTCTTCCTAAAACAACATGTTTGCTGTATGCTAACTACACCTTCCGATGAAGGGGTGCTTCCCTTTTCCTGCAGGCATGTCAATCAGGCAATATGTCAGCTATAGTAATTCAATCTCTACTGCTCCGATTGTCAGCTGCTTTGTTCAACGCAGTATGATGTAGTGGCTGAAAACAATGAGGATGGATGTTTTTAAGTAATTGCTCTGACATAGACTGATTACTACAGTAACAACAGTCATTTATTGTTGAGGAGTAGCCCCAGCATATGGCATATATTACATTAGCTGTGTGTGTTTCACCCAACACTAAGTGAGTGCTGTACTGCAGGGAGTCTGTTAATAGAACTCTCTTCCATTCTTCTGTATAAATATTCTATTTTATAGGAATCTGTACAATGTGATAATCATCCAAGGAATTCTGCTCTCCAACATGCATGCTGATGCGTTGGGTTGCTCAGTTTCATACACCCCATTAAGCATTATCATGCAAAACTGTAGCCATAGGAATGTATACATTTGAGTGTGGGCACAACTTGGAGTTTTTAAATGGGCTGAAATCTGAAATTGTTGAATCCTGAACTAAACCTTTTTGTGGTCCCCCATGGCACACACTACCTGACATGTACACAGATATAAACTCACAGACACATACACAGTCCAAGACACACAGAAACATAGATATAGTCATTCAAAAATACATATGCATTCCAAAGGAAAAAAAACACAGAGAGAGACACAGATTCTCTTACAATACAGTATACACATTATCAGATACACACAAATATTCACACTCCGACATACTAGACACAGAGATTCCCAAAGATACACTGCCCTATTTAGCGATGCACATTGTCACAGACACAGATGCAAACTGCCACAAACACAAAAGCACAATGACACACACACTTACAGATAAAAGCTAACATAGGCTCTGCTCACTGTGGGAGTGTTCTGAGCACAGCTATCTCTGACAGTCTCTGGACTGGATCCAAAATTGCATCTATGTAAAAAAGGAATGTATGTTTTGTTTTGTTACTACTCAATTGTTTTATTCTGTTGATGCATCATATACATTATGAGTTGGAGTAAGGAATCGCAGAAGTTAAAAATAAAATGGGTAGAAAATAAAATTGTAAACTATCTCTTCTATAATCCACAGGTTTGAAGCTTTACTTATTAAATAAAAAATGTTACTTGTTAATTTTGGTCAGTTTTTTTCCATGTCAAGCAATTAAACATCTACATCCTCAGGAGTTTAATAATATCGTTTGGTGGCAACCTACGTTCCTGCTATTGGAAAGTACAAAGCAAACAACGGGAAAGTGTTTATGTCTGATGAATAGCTTAGCAATGATTGAAACTGAAATCAACAAGCATTTTATAGCAAAATATTCAAAAATCAACCTCCATGACTATGACAAACATTTTAACTGGCATTTAAAGTGAAGTATGCAAAAAAAAGCTATTTTAGGATAGCTAAAGACAGATATCTGAAGCACATACAGCTGAGCATGAGAAGATAAATAGTTAGTCTATCACCCTATTAATAAGAAGGGGTTGGCACAATTAATCTACAAATGGATTGGCATATCTATGACTCATTTTTTGGCTTAGCAAAAAGAGGAGTGATATTCATTGGGTACTATCACTATTAGTGCGTAGTGGTTCATTAAATGCAAGAGGGAATTTGGGTCATGTTGGTAAACAATTTAACCCCCACTTCATGCCTCTACCCATTTCCAACCATATACATACATAAACTGTATATACCAATTTGTTCATAATCCACATCTCCTGCAATTAATGTGTGTAGCCTGATATCACATTTTACAGTATAGCCAATATATAATGTGAAACCAATATTTCTTGTAATGGAATGTTGAAACATTAAATGTAAGATTTAGTAACTGACTATCCAGTTTAGTCTAGACATTGCTAATGAACATATTGCACTATAGGAAGAGAAACAGATTTTTTTCTGTTTGTTCTCCTATTTCTATGCTATCTATGCTGACTGCCAAGTGCAAAGGACAGATAAAATGATTGACAGGTAGATACGTTGAAGGCACTATGTTCCAGTATAGAGCCAAGACACAGCAGCGTGGATTTATACATTTAATTTAATTCTTAAGACCTCACAATCACACATAGATAAATAAAGGGGAGAAGTAAAGATAATAATTAAAATCATGGAATATGATACTCTAAGCAACAAAACAACTTGAGCTTCACAAAGCAGTTTTGGAGTATAGTTTATGACCCTCTCAGCTCAATTGTCTGCCATTTCAAAGTTCATTCAGTAATTTGCTAATGCGACCCTAGCCACACCTCCCCTGGCTGTGACTCACACAGCCACCATAAAATACAGCAGAGTGTGTTTACTTTAGAAGTTCATATCTCCTGCTTTATTAAATCACATTTAATCACATACATGAGGCTGCTTTATATGCTAGCAGACAACCAATACAGCATGAGATAAGAACATCTAAATAAACACACTGTGCATTAAGGGAAGTAAAAAATTTAAGCTCTTTTTCAGGAAGAGTGTATGGAGGCTATATGAGGTCCAGCCTGGAGAGGCGAGGATCAGAACAGGTGAGATTATGGAACAAAACAAATTATTATTTTATAAAACAATAAACAAGATTAAGATTAAGCACCCACTAAGTTTAGCCAACTGTCACCCTTTCTGCAAAGGGCATCAAATTAATGATGTTTGACAATTTTTGTTGAAAATGATGCACAATAACCAACTTGCTTCATCCTACTTACCCCATATACATAGTTGGAAATAATAAGTTACTCAAGCTCATGTGCAAATTAGGAAAGTAGCAATTGTGGCTCTGAATTCAAGAGTATACTATATAAGTGGTTGTGAATGGTTATGCTAAGTATAAAGATCTGTATTTTATAAAATGTGTAAATTGTGTCTTTATCTCTTTATGATGAAGCTTTTGGTAAAGAAAGTATCTACTTCTCACACTCCTCTTTCTTCTTTTGTGTCATCGCAAGTTTAGAAAGAATATTATCCAGCATTTTCATAAATATCTGATGAACAAATGGACCAGGCTATTTCATTTGTAATAGATATAGGCAGCCACGAAATGAGTTTAGCTAACTGCAGGGTTATTCTTGAAGCTATCAAGTCATTTTGTTAACAATATCTTTAGAATAGTTAATTAAGCTTTGACCAAAAGTGTCTGCTCCCAGTCATCTATAGCTTTTGGTGAGATAGTTCATTTGGTTAATGCAACAACTCTAGAAACTGTTCATATAAAATGTTATGGGTTTTATTCCCAGTAAGATCATTTTGGCTTTTCATTCTTCTGGGGTTAGTAAAATGAGATCCTTTGAGATGGGTAACAATGGTATCTATTTATCAGCTGCTAAGCCCAAGATTATCCTCTTAACGACACATGACGGAAATGTTCCGTCATGCTGACCTTTTACTTCTGATGCTGTGTCCTTAAGGGGTTTAGTACTAAATACTGTATAACTGTATAACTGAACGTAGTTAGTTATTCTTTCAACATTTTTTGAGATGGTGTATCTGCACTCAGGCCCAAAGTAGAATAGCAAACATAATGTGTAGGTAAAATAATGACATCAAATCCAGAATCCATGTTATTTTTATATGAATATATTAGCAAAATGATTGCAAAATTATTGCAAAAGTCGTGTTCTTTATTAGTCTGTTTCAGTTAGGCACAACATAATCTAGGTAATTCTAAGCCGGCATGTCTTATTATTCCCTTTAATATAAATCATTCGGTATATCACATTTTAATTCTGCAATAGTCCTAAAGCCAAGCTTTTAATGAGGGTACCCAGATTGTTTTCTGCCAGTAATTAAGATGAATGCTGGCACTGCCATAATATGCACCATGCATATTTGAGGGATCTGTTTTTAAAGTGTTCAGGAAAATGCCTTAAGGCAATCCAAAATATTTGACAGCCAAAATTCTAAATTGTCACACACAGAATAGCTATTAATTCTGTAAGCTCTCTTGCCATTAAGATTCTACATTTTTAGTCAAGTGACAGTGATAAATTAAACCCTGAACTGCCTCCTGTGAATATCTATAGGTAACATTATTGCAAATCTTAAATCAGATAATGTACATTTTATTATATTTTATTATTTCAAAAAAAAATTTCTCTCCAGGTTTTCTCTGACTCTAATGAAAACAGATACAAACTAAAACATAATTAACTTTCGAATGTGCTAGAATATAAAAATATTTTCAGAATATTTCTCCTACAAAATGATAGACATCCTGTGTCACAATGAAGCATGTTGTGTCATCTTTTTACTATTATTATTATTATTATTATTATAATACACCATGATGCATTTTTTTCCAATCTGAAAAATATGTACTATTTTTATAACAAACCATAAACGTGCACCAGTATTGTTTTTTGCATTACATTTTATTTATATTAACTAGCTAGTGCTTATTATATATATCATACTTATTAGAGTTGACGCTTTATAAAAAATATTGAAAATAAGGAATATGCATTCTGGTTCTACAAAATCCCATACATTACATACATTATACTTTACATATTATCGCTTGCGGTTAGTATTAACTTCAGACAATTAGCATTAGATATGTCTTTTTTATCGCTTATGTTTTAGATAAAAGAGAGAAATGTGATACATATCTACCTGTCGAAAGCATAGATACGGCAATTACCTTCATTAGCAATTATGATAATAAAAGATTCAGTGGAGATAAAAATGTGTCAGCCCTTCAATTTGTCATAGATTTAACTTAAAAAAAATACTTCTATCATTTTTGTTAGTTTTGTGTTAACTCGCAATTAACTAGTTTGTGTTATCATTTTCCTTAGTTATCTAAGGCATTTTTGCATACAAATGGGTCCATTTTGCCAGTAAAAAACATACACTTCAACCTGTCAAGATAACGTAGCCTTTAAGTTTGTAAGGACTTACGAAAAAAACCCGCAAAGGCATTTCCTAGGGCAAACGCTACCAGACACCCAGCATTTATCTTATCTCATTTGATGACTTTTCTTTTATTCTGAATTGATTTGACAATGACTCTATGATTTCCCGTACAAATTACCCTTTGAAAGTGGCAATGGCGCTTGGCAGAGATCTTCATTTAATTACTGAGTGGATTATTAGCATACAGCTTTTTTTTCCACTCATTTCTTTATATCTCCTAGATTGCGCTGACATTTCCCTTTCATTGTGCGCTGTGACTTACTGAATACTAAATATTATGCAGATTGTAAGATGAGAAGAACCCAGTCTGTTCCTTCCCCCACTTTCCATCGCTTCACCTCTAACAATCCCCCCCTCGACCCACCCTCGTCTTAGTTCGTCTGCACTGAACATCTTGACAGAGAGCAAATTACAGATTGAGAATCTTGCGTGTCTAAGGACGGCAATTGTGATTTTATCTTAAAAATATGTCTTGTGTTCAGGATGTGCAAAACTTAATGCCAATATTTGTTCTATGTTTAACCCATACATTACTGGTAGGACTAAAACTCATTGATTGGATTCTTGTCTTCTGGTAATAAAATTTTTAAATAATGTATCTGTGTATCTTTATTCATTACACTGCTTCTATCTTGAGTTATAATGCACTATTATGCCAATAAAATGACAAACATGACTCCCTTTTAGATAAATCTGATATGCAGCACTGAGGAGCCAAATCCTCTTGTCATATGTTAATTGGTATGTATTGTCTCCCAGTGAAAGAAAGCTGTGTAAAAAAAAAAAGAGATTTTTTTTTTATTCTCACACGAGACCACCGCTACCTTGGGTGTGTTATAAACTGATTGGCAGATAATAGAAGATACACGTAATCTTCTGTTTCAGAACTGTAATCTTTGCTTTACACCTTCATTCCCTCAATTTGATGAATTTGCTATAATTCCATAAATATCTCAAAACTGATTAATTTTTTTAGGCCTTTTATTAGGCACACCAACCCTGTGCTGGTTTTATTTTTTTCCACTAATACAACTGCACATTTTCTTTTTTTATTCAATTAAATATACTGTACACACGACAATAAGAGCAAAGTATTTTTATTCAATTTTATTTGTTCATTTGTATTCCAACTATAAAGGACGGTGATTATTTTATTATGAGTATTTTTGTGTATTATTCTGCACGGAAGCGGCAAAGAAGCTAGTTAGAGATCACGTATTTTTGGGTAAGTATGTTTAAAAGCTAAGCAGTACTTTATTGAAATAAATTTATTTTAATCTGTCCAGTGAATTAAATATGCAATTTAATACTCAGATGCTAAATATTTAATATGCTCTGTCTTTTCACATTTTGACTTGAACAGGGTGCTTGTGTCCATATTGAAATATAGTTCAAGAATGGTTGAATTATTGTTTAATCATTGAATCTATCTATCTATCTATCTATCTATCTATCTATTGTCTTACCTGTCCGTATAACTATATCTCTGTCTCTCTATGCTTTTAATATCAAGCAATGATTACCAATAAAATGATTTATGACTGTTTTTGACAATATGTAAATAAGTGCTGCAAAACTAGAGTTATTTAATAAAAAAATAATACACTGCAAATAAGTGATTGATATTACCAATTTAAGTACTAGCATTTTGTTTATCTATATCATTAGCCTTATCATGAAAATTGTATACATTGTATATTTATCTATATCTATGTTTAAACACAGTAGCCTAATAAGATTCTCACATACATGGATCAAACTTTTTTTTAACTCCGCTATTTTTTTCCATTCAAATAATTTGACAAAAATATATCTAAAAAAAATCACTTCAGAATGTATTTTTCAAATTAATTTAATTGTTCCAATGAACCAAGATTCCGATTAATAACATGATTTTAAAATGTGATACAAGTCATGTGGTTTTTAAGCAATGTAACACGTTAGAATAATTATATTAATTAAAAGATTTAATGTATAGTATACAAAGAGCTGTGCTTTCCTTTATTTTTTTCTTTAGCATTAACTAATTTCATAGCCTTTTAAAGCTCATTTCAGAATAAAATATATATCACTGTCTTAGGATAGGAAATGACGCAAATCACACATAGAACACTCTAAATTAAAGGTAGCCTTGCTCTTTTCAGTTTTTCATGGTTTTTTTCACACATGAAAATTAGGTGAATTCAAGGTCACAATTAACAAGCTGACGTAAGGAGTGTACAAAATTGGAGCACTTTAAAGAATGTCTTTTTGTTTTTATATTTTATGAGTACATGCAGGAATATGGGCATTTTATAAATCCAGTTACCATCAAAAAATATTTTTATCGAACATAATGTTTATATTCAGAACTTTTTTTATATATTCATAGTTCTAATTATTTTTAAATCAATTTTAAATATGCCTGTAGCTGACAAAACAATACCAAGTTTGTATTTCTTATCACATTGATAATTAATACATTTTATTTGATAATTTGAACACTTACACACAAACAGCTATAAAATACAATTTTGGCTCTGCTACATACATTCAATTTTATTTTACTATTCTTAAAAATATAATGGTATATGAAAACTGTGATTACAACACAGTCAATTTGTAGAGTATAGTATATATTTTTTTTAAATATATATTTATTATTTAGAGATTTATTGTGACATATACATGACTATGGGAACCTGGGAGGGTGTTCTCTTTCACAAAGCGTTTCTGCTTTTTTTTTAGTGCATAACACACCAGACATATCATAATAAAGGACATGTACATCATGAGTTTATTTTAGAATGTTTTGCACAGTTTCAATCTCATGCAGATATTTTAAATTCTGAGAACATTGTGTATGATGCTTTGTTATTATAACAGCTACATTTTACGCTAATCTTAAGATAAAATAGTGATATGTAGTATTTTCTAGAACAACAGGGGCTATCCAGACTATCAAGGGTTGGCTGACAATTATGGGAACTTATGCTAAACAACAGCTGTAGGACCAATGTTGCACTGAATAATTAGGGGCTTGGAAGTGTCCATTTAAACTGGGTGATAAAAAAACTACAGGCTATAAGTGGAAAATCAGAGTACTCAAAGCAATTTATTTATTTTAAATGTTTTAATATAGAGGATGACACCAAGTAGAGGATTCTCATGTTATTACTTCTATTTAAAATGCATTATCTTATTTTTCTCTTTATTTTTTTGTCAATTTTGTCAAGCAGTTTTTGCTCACAATCGAAGAATTTTGGTATTATATAGAGGTACAAAGATAAGTAGAGAATTTATAAAAACAAAATACTGCTTTAAGTTTCAAATGTATCAGTTCTGATTGTTTTGGCAATGCAATGAGCACAACTTGCATCTACTCCTTCGGTTGGATAATACCCACCAGTCATATCTAGGTCCATCAGCACTTATACTCTGCATTAATCAAAACCATGCAATAAAGACTTTGAAAGAGTACTTTACAATCTGCTTATTATTGTTAGGATTTCTTAAAGGTTTCCACTAAAGGGACACTATATGCACCCAGAAAGCTTTATCTCAATGGACTCAATATTCCTAACTCTATAGGACACTATAGTGTTAGAAATGTACGTTTGTATTCATAACGCAAAAGTGTTCCTTTAATGGCTAAATTGATGTTCCTTTGAAATACATAAAACTTGAAAACTAAATAGATAGATAGATAGATAAACAGGCAGACATACGCACAGACAGACAGGAATTTAGAAACACAAATCTGTAGGAATAGCATTTAGGCCAAGGTTCAGCGATCACCTTTTAGCTCCATTCAGATGATATAATATATTATGATTTCTATAAAATGTGTTACTATTCTCTACAATAAGCAATTTAAAAAAATTACCCTTGTACATCTAGACCTAATGCTTTTCAATTCATGGCCCTTCAAAAGTGACATAATTCGGCCTAAATTCAGACAATTTGTAGTTTAGTAAAAAATGTATGGCTTATCTTCTGTCTGTAAATGGAAGCCTGGCAGTTATTTGAAACCCAAATTTCAACTCAAAACTTCATCTATTTCTCTTTTAGTCTTAACTAAATATGTTCAGGGATTTCTCTTGGTTTAAAAGATCAGTTTACTGGGCCATCCTAATGCCCCAAACATGAATGCACTAAGGATTTAGAACATGGTAGAACATCTTGTGCATTCCTCTCTTGGTTTTCAGTTGTAGTAAAGCCCTCTCTGAGTTTTATAATCTTAAAAAGAGCTAGAATTTACTAGAACTACAGCTAACTACACCTTAACTGAAGAGAAAGCCCATCAAAACAGTTTAATTTAATATTTAAGTTGTTAACGGACAACAATTAATCATCGACCAAGAAGGAAGACTTAAGATGTTTTTAATAACAGGAAGGAAACCAGTTACATGGTCTCACTCAGTAATTAGTTACAAAGGAAGATAGCTTACTGCAGCGATATTGTCCCGAAGACATCTCTCACCCACACACATGCACACATACACACTTATACACAGTCTCTATATCCATTTATGACATTTAAATATCTTTATATATTAAGTATTTTTTCACGTTCCTAAAATAAGAAATATATATATAATTCTTATTTTAGGAACAACGTGAAAAAATACTTAATTGCCATATCTGTGATGATACTTATAGTTTAATTTTAAAAATAGATTTTTAATCATTTTGCTACTGAATTACTGAATGTAATGTAAAATTAAATATTTATTACATAGAACAATTTATTTTTTTTCTTGAAGAATTTAATGATTTCTCTAACAGTAAAATGAGGTGTAATAGTCTTCACTTTCTTTTCACACATCGATTCACTTTACAAAATACACCTTTTTCTAGGATAATATGACTAACGTCCTGTAATAGACACTGGGAGAGAGGAAAAAAAAGACATGAAATTTTAGGAAAACATCTTTAGTTCACACCATTATGATGTGTATGAGTGAAACTGATCTAACAGAAAGAGAGAAATATGGATTGGTACCAAGAAAAACACACAGGTACAAGAAATTAAAAAAAAATACACTAGGGAGTGAATTATCCAAGTTATAGGGAATCCAAATTACAAAGAAAAACTCGATTGTACGAGATGAAGTAAAGAAGGTCATTTAGTGCATCACCACTTGTTAGGAAATTCTCATAAAACCATTTGGAAAGGTCCTTCAAAGAGTTTGCATTACCTGAACTATAACCTTTGCATAGCTCTTTCTATATCCAAATGACCTTCCGTAACTCATTAAGTCTAATGTAACCTATCATTCTTTTCTAATTGTACTCATCAACATATTTTAGTCAGGTCTCACTTAGTCATACAGCAGGAAAGGGCATGGTTCAATGGATCTAATGAGCAACTGACTCCTACCATGCTCGTTTATTAGAAAACTCAATAATATGGATCATGACCAAAGACTGTGACTTTATGCATCTACACAGACCTTAATGAAGAGCTTGCAGTGAACTAGGAAAGGGTAAAATTATGTATATGCTGCAATTTCTTTGTTACTTCATAAACTAAACCATAATAATTTGACTTTTCCAAATCTCGGTTATCAACTGCAACTGAGGCATTTTTTTTTGTTAAAAATAAGTAGCCTCTTTATTTCTGAGGGTTATTCACTAAAGTGAAAATTGTAGGGAATTTAAAGTGAATTCAAAGAGAAAGCTTAGGGACACCTTCAATGGCCCCTCCTCAGATGGCTATTAGAAGCGCTTCCTGAAGCAGTGCTGCACAGTGCTGCACATTCAGTGTCTCCACCCTCTGCATGGAGATACTGTACTTTCCTTATGGAGATGCATTGATTAAATGCATCTCTATGAAGAGATGCTGATTGGCCAGGGTGCCACTTGGCTCCGCCTAGGCCTGCTTCCTTGACTGAAATCATCAGAATTGACAATCTCAGCCAATCCAATGCTTCCCAATGGGAAAGTATTGTGATTGGCTGAGATCATAACTTTTGATGATGTCAGAGCCAGTACCAGCAGACTGGAATAAAGGTATAATTTTAATATATTTAGGGGAGTAAGGGGAGGGCTAGATGGTGTTTCTTTAAGGTCAAAATAGCTAAAATGGAAAAAATCTCTAAATGCTTGAAGTTCTTAGGCTTAAATTTAAATTAATTTGGAATACCCAACAATTCTCACATTAGTAAATAACCCTAACTTTTTATAATGGAAAAGAGAAGCACCAATAAGCAATTTATTAAAAAAAATGTTTTGTCAATTATCATAGAAAAAGGAAAGAAACTGGCATCCAAGAGAGGAGCATGGCTCACAATCTTCATATAATATAAATATCAGAATTGCCTAAAAATCTGTTTATCTTGAGTGTTTAATTTTTTTAACATGTTTGATTCATTTTCTGAGCATTGCAAGCAGTCAGTAGATTTATATGAATACCAATAAGTCAAGAAATGGTTTCTGTACAAACTGTAAACTCTGTGATTTGCAGCACTTTAAATAATAGATATAAATACACCATTAAATGTTTTCTTTGATATTTGTTCAAATCATATTTACTGCTTCATAAACACACAATGTATTGTGTTTATTTTCTCTGACAATACAATGAATGGGAAGCTATAAAGGCTCACTAGCAGTACAATATCAAACGGTGTCATGCGTTAGACTAATGTGCAGGACCCCTATTTAGAATTACGGGACTTATACACTTAGAAAATTCTAAGTAGAAAAATAAGGAAATGAAGATGATGTAATTCTCCCTACAGCATTGCTTGAAATACTGCCTATTAATCCTACCGATGAAACTATGTGGAGAAGGAACATTGGACACTTTCACATTTTTCGTTTTCCACTTCCACTACTGGGTAGAATTTCCTTCCTGGTGAGTGTGCCAATTATCCTCCAGGCTCGCAGTGGCAAGTAACTTTTAGGACCTGGATATCAGCAAAGGATTTGACATTTTGAGCCCTGCTCCTGAGAAATTATTTCTCTCTGTACATAGGATAGGGAAATCAAAAAGGTGGTCTCCCAATGTTTTTGGTGTCCAGAAGACCCACAATTCATTTATTAAAGGGACATGCATTACTTTGAGACAACTGTCAAGTTCAAAAGCTTTATCTTTGAATGAGACAGTTGGCTTATTCTGCAGGCTGAAAAAACAGGTAAATATGATTTTATTTTCATGTCTACCTGCTTCTTCTTTCTTATGCTTTCCACACCCAATCTGGAGGGGCAGAGCACTGATCTAAGCAATCAGTGTCCTATGCCAAGAATGTTGGAAAAGTGCATTGGGCATGCCTCACAGATTTACATGTGCAGTTGGAAGATTTCTTCACCTTGCAACACTCTGACAGGGGGACAAGAGAGGGAGTCTGATCAGTATGATTATACAGAGCAGGCTCCTGATTTGGGGTTTCCCTCTCCGGTAGCAGCACAATGATGCCCTGTTTCTGTCATTAGTGGACTGGTCTGAAACTAAGATGGGTAGGTAAGGATGGGGGAAGGGCTCTGAAGAAACTCCCCTAGCTCAGAGGTGTGCCCAATAATGCAATCTGACCAAATTTGTAGTAAATTTGAAAATGTTTATTACATGCTTTTCAAAGTTTTTTTCTTGCTTTATTTTGGTTTGCATATTTGTTTAAAAGTGTTTGCTTGCTAGTTAAAAACCAATTGTCAAGTGATGCATGCCTGTTTATCAATCCCTCCACAGCAATGGATAAATGGAAATGGATTAGATAAAGAGAGACATGTCATTGTCAACAATTGGTATAGTTTCAGTCATTATTCTTTCTGTTTTAATTAATTTCTGTTTCTAATTAGATCATCAGTCAGTTATCTGGAGAAAGGTGGGGGAGGAACCCCCAGAAGGGAATATGGGTTGGAGTTTGGAGAAAGAAAAATTTATCACTTTTTTAAAAGCTCATGTGGAGACCTAGCAAAGTTGGCTTCGTATCTGGTCAACTTGGACTGTGTGTATCTGCAAGGGTGAGCAAACATATCTGCGCTACAGACTCCCATCTCAGGTAAGAACCCTGACGGGCCCTCACTGTGTCTAGATTGGAGGTATGTCCATGGATCTAGGCCAAACTGTTGGAGAAATAATCAAGAAAGTAACGACTGGTCCACCTCCCAGTACTTTTTCACGTGTGGGCCACACATGCATATATGTTCCCCCACAACCTACATCCCCTCCAGCAATCATCTCTTGATATTTTTCTCATTCTATATAATTTCACTTGTGTTGTATACCATCGGAATAGTTTACCTTTAAAATATTGTATAGGTCCTATTTTCAGCATCAGACAGTAACTGTGGAAAACAACATTTATTTGGTAAAAAATAATAAAAGCATTATTATATTGCTGACACATTTCTGCTTTTATTATTTTATACCAAATAAATGTTTATTTTAACACTTCACCTTACCTGGTTCCTGGGTTCCTGCTAAGAAAAACGTATTACAAATATCTAAGAGGAGGATCAGATCCAGTGTATCCCTTGGTGGATGAATTACCTTTACAGTCCAGAGCCTAACTTATGTGGCTCTGGGAAGTGTGAGTGAACCTTTTTTATTCTCCACATATTGTAAATAGGTTTCAACAGAATACACTAAGTTGTTTTCTTGTATATATTATATATAGGGTCCACAGTTACTGTCTGTTGCTGAAAATAGGACCTATACAAGATTTTAAAGGTAAAATATTCCACTGTTTGTGCGCTTTCACCTTTTTTTTCTGTTCTCTATATCTTTCATTTGGTGTAATAAGTGACTGTACACCAAGGTGTTTTTAAGCTGCACCAGTTGTAATATATTGTGTATAGCGCCCTTTTCCCTTCTATTGTGTATTTCTTGTATACCATTGGCCAAGTTTGCCAATAGCTTGTCTTTAAGTGTTCAGTATTTAGGAAATGTACAGTTCTGTGTCAGTGGCAATATGGACAATAATTGGCCAATTAGTGATTTTCCATACTTGCCAATTTGAAAAAAAAAATATCCAAGGGCATTTGCAGCAGAGCAATCAACAGTTTAAAACAATGAGAATAATAGAATAATGGGAGCTGTTAACCGCTGCTCGTTAACTTATTTTAAGCAGTGGCAACCAGTAACTCTCTGTCTCTACTAGTGGAATCTTTTTAGTCTGTAAACAGATGCTACTCACTAACACTAGCAGCAGGCACTTTAACGAGAAGCTGCTGGATGGTAAAAAGTAGGAACAACATTGGAAACATAGAAACCTAGAAACATAGAATGTGACGATAGATACGAACCATTCGGCCCATCTAGTCTGCCCAATTTTCTAAATACTTTCATTAGTCCCTGGCCTTATCTTATATTTAGGATAGCCTTATGCCTATCCCACGCATGCTTAAACTCCTTTACTGTGTTAACATCTACCGCTTCAGCTGGAAGACTATTCCATGCATCTACTACCCTCTCAGTAAAGTAATACTTCCTGATATTATTTTTAAACCTTTGCCCCTCTAAACCCAAGATTACAAGAACAAGACCCAAGATTATATTGCTTTCATAAAAGTTTATTGACAGTTGTCCAATTAGTTGTTTTTAATAAAACATTTAAAATGTGAGACAGAGACCTGGGACAATCATATAGCAGGAGAGGAGGTCACAAAATGTGACTGTCCCATGAAAATCAGGAGAGATGGCAAGTGTAATTATAATAAACTTTTATTTATGAATCAAATAAAAGTGCAATGTTTACATTAAGAAAAAGAATGGGCTAGATCCAGCCTGGAATGTCCCTATAAATCTCTAAGCACTTTGCACTTTAGGTGAATGCAGTAGGGCTGAAACTATTATACATTTATAAGACAATCTAATCAAAGTAGTCTTCGGCAAAGAGTAAGATGAATTCCTTGCCACGCTGGTGTGAAATCAATGAGGATCCAACTTGTCCCTGACCTATGTAATATCTAATTGTGGTCAGTTAATTAAAATATCTATTTTGTCACTGCTATTTTTTTATTTTATTTTTTTGCTTAGTTATGTCACTATATGATTCATAACCCTATAAGGATCATTCTGTGAAATATGTTCTTGATATCTATTTATATGCTTTGTATTTCTTAGATAAATTGCTCTAAAGTTCAATTACACGACATTAAGCTTCAATATAAGTAATATTTTTTTGTGTTAAAAAATATGCCTGTTTTATTGAATCTATAGATTTGCAATAAAATTGTATATACATAAAGAATTTTACACGATGAAATGTATCTTTGTTCTAGGGATGTTTATGCAAGTGGTACACGCACAGGTTTGAGAAATACTACGTCTTTATGTTCAGGTTAATGTGAAGCATGGGAGAAATCATGACATTCACAGACATTCTCTGCAAATTCACTTCATCGAACAGTCGGGAAGGAAGAAATCCCTGTGCTCAAAACAGTCTTTGAATAGAACCCAACATCAATAAGAACTGGTTGGCCAAAATAAAGAGCTCCTCGTCAGTGATACAACTGCATTAATAATGATTTAGCATTAGTAAATACTAAGTCTAGACAGTAAATGATCTATACACAGGCTCCAGATATTCGTGGATCTATCTCTGGTTATTATTGACATTGCATTATGTCCTTCCATTTACTTTTATGAACATTTTGCAAAATATTCCAGATATAATTTTTTTTACTTTTTTTTTTTTTTTTAGGAGAATAATCTTAACTTTAAAACTTCTAGCAGACAGCCAAATTTAGAGGGAAAAATGCTTCCTGAGTATTTTTAATGTCTTTAGTGCTCTTTTTAAAATTTTATTAAATTACTTATATTTTGGACACCGTGTTCTGTGTCTCAAAAGAATTTGTAGGTTGGCAAGTAACCATGGTCTATGTGTTAATTTAATTCATTTTCCCATAAGAGTTCTTAAAGCATATGTATTGTGATTTAGTAATTGTCTTCTAAGTACAATCAATAAAAATAAACAGCATTGTAATAATGGCTACTCCCAAGAATGTATGCTAATGTAATGCCTTGTACTGTATATTAAGAAGTCAATTTAATAAATGTTATAAGTTATTATTACCTTTGTAAGAACATGTAAACAACCAAAAGCCCCATAGTTTCAATATAGTACTCTCAGTGGCAACAAAATTTGAAATGACTGCTTTTGTATGCATTTTTCCATGTGTTTAACAAGGTTTATAGGTAAAGAAACACATGCTGGGGTTAATTAATCAAATAATGTATTATAATAAATTTGAAATGTAATTTAAAAACTTGGGTCAAAATAATAATTTGACAATTTCTCCCATTCAACTCTTTTTCCATTTTTACGTCTACTTAATTCTATATTGTTTTCTATTTACCACTCATTTACTGCTTAATAAACAAATGACATAGCTTGCTAGGTAGACAGAGACAGGTGTGGAGACAGACAAATGTGTAGACAAACAGAAAGACAGATAAATGAATATAAATACTCTAAGAATGGGCAAATGCTCAGATAAACCTCATTAGCTTGCATTTCGGTTAGCCCTCGCCCATGTCTTAGATGGTTACATAGTTAGATAGCTGAAAAGAGACTTACATCCATCAAGTTCAGCCTTCCTCACATATGTTTTCTGTTGATCAAAAAGAAGGCAAAAAACCCAGTCTGAAGCGCTTCCAATTCTGCAACAAACTAGGAAAAAATTCCTTCTTGACGTCAAAAGTGCATTTACGGGGGGCGGAGCCAACCACGGAACGGAATGGCCGCAAGATAAACAAGCTCCTCTCATGAAGGAGTGAATCCGCGGGCATCGGGCGATTAAAACAATGATGGGACACCCAAAGAGAGCAGCATCTACCCCTCACCCCTCCGGTAAGCAGCCGGCGGGGAAACCGGGGGCCCTCACCAAGTATTTCCGCGACAATGCGGAACTCCAGCCGGGCGGTATAGGCCCAAACATGGCGCCGGACTCACCTTACCACAACTCCCAGCCATCCAGCCCAGCAGGCTCAGAAATGTCCGGGGCGACCGGGGACACTGAAATTAAGGACCTCCTCCGCAACATGCCGTCCAAACAAGACCTGGCGAACATGCTGGGTAAGTTGGAGATGTCCTTCCAAAGCAAACTAGACGCCTTAGGGGCAGACATGCGCCACATGGGGGACAGGATTGGGTCACTGGAAGATGAAAGGGATGTCACCCAAACACAAATACAATCCCTCCAAGACAATATGAAAGCCCACACAACCCAGCTCACAGAGATACAACGTTCCCTAGATGATCTAGATAATAGGGGAAGGAGGAATAATCTGAGAGTGAGAGGCATCCCTGAAAATGACAAGGAAGACATTATAGCAGTGCTCACTGAGCTATTTAACCTAATCCTTGACAGAGCGCCTGACTCTACCATAATATTTGACAGAGCCCATAGAGCCCTGCGTCCTAGGAGCCTGAACACCGACAGGCCTAGAGATGTAATATGCAGATTACACTATTACAGGTGCAAAGAAGATATTCTGGCAGCACTACGGAACTCCAACCAGCCGTTATTATTTCATAGTGACCCAATCAGTATATACCCAGACCTCTCATGGCTTACACTTCAAGCCAGAAGATCACTGAAACCCATCACAGACCAGCTGAGGATGAGGAACATCAGATACAGGTGGGGTTTCCCCTTTGCTTTAAGTACCACGATCAATGGCAACCAACACAGCATCCACACCATACAAGATGTCCCAGTATTCCAGAGGGCCCTGGACCTCCCTATGATACACATCAGCGACTGGTACGGCCCGACGCCACCCTTTGGGATGCCTCCGACACCCCAGCGCCCCCGCGGACAGCAGGAAACGAGAAAGAGACATACAGAAGGCACAGATGGCCTGCCACACGGAGACATAAGACCGTCATCCGCACGACGGCAATAGCCAAGCAAACCACCCAAGACAGCTGAATACCTGAACGCAAAAGGTTCCATAACCATTTATGACCAAAGACGCATTAACCTGGGATGAAGGCCTACAAGAAACAAGACTCTGTGAGTAGTGACTTTTTCATGCGAGCACACAGCAAAAAGAAACAAAAAAAAAAAAAAAAAAATCATACCCACTACGGACTGTCTGGGACTTACCTCAAATCTGAAAGACGATGCAACCGGACAAAACTACAGAGACATCGCCTCACGCATCACTGAGACTTTCTTAATTATCCTCCAAGCTACAGGCAGACGGCAAGGAAGAACCACAGGCATATACGAAAGACTATCGCAAGGGCGGGTAATATGTATTTCAATGACTGTGCTGCTCTTACCCTTCATCAATCCTTAGTCCCTAAATCCTGGAACAGCTATAAGTATGTGCCCCACGAGGCAATCCACCACAGTGCCTGACTGCCCAACTTTGTACACAGGGTAGATTGTAGATGTCCATAGGCACGTATAACTTAAAAGAACCATCCCTATAGGCTCCCCCCACACTCTTTGCCTTACACTCCCAGGCCCACCTTTCAGGGATCCCAAAACAGGGAAGTCACCGAACCCATAGACGAAGGAGGGTATCAGGGGAGAAAGAGGGGGAAAATTAAATTAAATACACAACTCTCAAAAAAAAAAAGCCTACATATTTGTTAAGGACCATCATAGGACCCCCAGAAGACCTTCCCCCCCCAGGGTACCTACCGCCCACTTGAAGGTTATCACATACCAACGCAGATCCCAGGCCAGACGACAAGGCAGTGGGGAAGAGGCCCATCGCACCAGGCTTAATAGCTGAGGTCATCAGTCTCCAACACCCATCCGCCCATACAACTAGATAAACCAATCCAAGCGGAGCTCATTCCGATTGGGATAGCGACCAACCGGACCCCCCATTTTATTTTTCTATCACACGGTAGACCTGCGGTCAACCACCCCCTCTGCCCCCTCAGGATAATACGTGGAAAAATATAGGCGTGGCTATACGCATGCCTATACCAGTAGATAACTGAACCTAGGCCCATAGGGCCTACACCAAGGTGACATATAGGTTCTCGGAGAGATAGACCATCTCGGCTGAGACAGTTACCACAGGTACTCACGCACCTGGCACAGGTGCAGGTTACAATTGAAGTTTGTGTTACTCATTGATTGTTCATTGAAGTTGAATTATTTGTCTTGTTCTAGTGCATCTTTGCTTGAGATTCTCTGCTTATCTTTGTACAGACAGGTCTGTGGCCAGGCGCTGGGTGGAGGCACGACGCTAACCCTAGATAACCCTAAGGTACCAGACAGACAATGACTACCCTACGTATAATCACCCTTAATGTAAGGGGATTGAACTCCCCTGAAAAAAGATCCCTAGCCCTTACAGAGCTACATAGACTGCGCGCAGACGTAGCGTTCCTCCAAGAAACCCACTTCAAAAAAGATAGAGCCCCCAATTTGAGAAACAACAGATATCCCACAAACTATTTTGGACATTTCGCTGAGAAAAAAACCAGAGGAGTGGCCATATTAATATCCGCCCAAGTACCTTTTACGCTCATTGACCAGAAAACGGACAACTCAGGGAGGTTACTGCTAGTAAAGGGGACCGTGGGACAAAATAAAATCACCTTTGTAAATATGTACATGCCTAATACCGGCCAATGCAAGACCCTTAAAAAATGCCTACGCTGGATAGACACTTTTGCAGAGGGCATACTCATAATGGGGGGAGACTGCAACATGTCACTAGACTCTGCTTTAGACACTGCATCGGCCACCCCCAACAGATACGACTCTCTCTGTAAACACTTCTCTCGTCTCCTGGACAGCGCTCAACTCTATGACTGCTGGAGACTAAGTCACCCCAATAGGAAGGACTATTCATACTACTCACACGCAACCCACACATATTCCAGGTTAGACATGTTCTTTATACCACACAGGTTCCTGCATTTAATGTCATCGTGCTCATACGGCCCTATCACATGGTCTGACCACGCACCCCTGTCTCTTGCCGTCCACATACCCTCTCTACCCCTGAAAACATACCAATGGAAATTAAATGACTTACTACTAAATGACAAAGTAGTGATAAAAAAGATACACAACTCCATTCAACAGTACTTCACAGAAAACACTTCGCCACAGACCTCCCCCCCTGTGACATGGGAAGCACATAAGTGTGTACTAAGGGGACAGCTCATAGCCATCGCATCCACACACAAAAAAAAGAGGGAGGGTCAAATCAAAACCCTCACAGAGGATATAAGAGCTCTAGAGGCAACACACCACAACAAAGACTCATTCCAGACATATAAGACACTGCTCGCGAAACGCACAGAGCTACAACAACTGTTAAACACACGGGTCCAACGTACGCTGCTACGCACCAAACACTCCTATTTTTATTATGGAGGCAAATGCGGCCGTCTCTTAGCCTCCGCGCTAAAACAAAGTAGGCAAACAACATTCATAGCGAAGGTCAAACACCCTGACAAAGGTATTTCTCACGCCCTTCCTGACATAATGGACGCATTTCATAAATTTTACTCAGAGTTATACAACCTTAGGAGCGCCCCCCCCATCGGCAGCGGACATTGAACGCTTCCTAACCCCCAGGGTGCGGCACAAGATCCCAGAAGGAGCGCTACAAACCCTAGACGGCCCTCTGACGAGAGACGAGTTCCTGGGAGTAGTGGGCTCCCTACCCATACGGAAAAGCCCAGGCCCAGATGGGTACACGGCCAAATACTTTAAAACATTCAAGAACATACTAGCAGACCCCTTCCTAGATGCATTTAACTCTCTCATCAACGCCCCATGTTTCCCTACCTCAGCTTTAGAGGCACATATCACGCTATTACCTAAGCCAGGAAAGGACCCCACAAGCTGTGGCAGCTACCGCCCAATATCTTTAATTAATGTGGACCTAAAAATTTTTACTAAAATTCTTGCAAACCGGTTGCGCCCCCTGCTACCCGAACTCATACACACAGACCAGGCGGGCTTTGTCCCGAGACGGGAGGCAAAACACAACACAACAAAGCTCTTAAACATCATCCACCTATCTCACTCTCAACGCATACCCAGCCTCTTACTCTCGGTCGATGCGGAAAAAGCATTCGACCGGGTGGACTGGTCCCTCCTCAGAGCCACAATGCAAGCAATGGGTTTCGGGCCAAATTGGGACAAATGGCTCAGTGCGATCTACTCTGCCCCCACGGCTAAACTTAAAATCAATGGACAACTGTCAGACCCAGTGCACATACGAAACGGCACGAGACAGGGGTGCCCCCTGTCCCCGCTCCTCTTCATCCTCACGATGGAACCGTTCCTACAGGGGATCAGGGACAACACAGATATCACAGGTTTCCGGATGGGACATCAGGAATACAAGATCTCAGCATTCGCTGACGATCTACTCTTTACACTAACCTCACCTAGCACCTCCATGCAGCCGCTTCTGGGGGAAATAAATGCTTACAATCAGTTATCTAATTTCCAGGTTAACTTTGCCAAGAGCGAAATCCTACCCTTGGAAATTTCCCAACCATTACAAACCACACTGCAGAAGAAATACCCATTCACGTGGGCCAAATCAGACATCAAATATTTAGGGGTTCACCTACCACATACTCTCGCAACCACATATAAAATCAATTTCCTCCCACTCCTTCAACAGATTGAAACAGATCTGACCAAATGGCACAAGCCCCAATTCGGATGGCTATGCCGTGTCAACATTCTAAAAATGAACACGCTCCCAAGATTGCTATACCTTCTGCAAACACTCCCAATCCACATCCCTAAATCTTTCTTTCTCAAACTGCGGCACCTCTTCACTAAATTTATATGGGCATCCAAACACGCCAGGATAGCCTTTAACACGCTCACGAAACCCAAAAGCCAAGGCGGCCTGGGGATGCCACACATAGAGCTCTACCACACAGCGACCATTCTCACGAGGATCTATGAATGGGCCAACCCGTGCCCGCAGCTACAATGGGTGCAAATAGAGAAATCCTTCTTTACAGCCCCACTCCACGGGATTCCATGGCACAGCACTGGCTCTCCATTCTTATCCCCACACCAGTCCAGCCACCCCACCATTACGCCCACACTCAAAACCTGGACACGCATGAGACAGAGGACCTCAATATCCCCCCACCCGTCCCCTCTATACCCCCTGACAGGAAATCCGCTGTTCCAACCAGGGCTACCGAAAGGGGCATTTGAGTTCCTAAAATTGCCTCAAAAGACGCCCTATCTGAGACTGCACTCAGTCTTGGAAGGAAACTCAGTCAAACCACTCGACACCCTAATGGGAATTAGCCAGCCCACGACGCTCCAGACTTTTCGGTATGCGCAACTGACCCATTTCATACGATCCACTCGAACACTACAAACAGGCTCTCGGTCGTATACGCCATATGAAACATATTGCACGTTCCAATCCCTCAAAACCAAACATCTGTCGATATTTTATAAGTTGCTCCAAGGAGAGCAGAAAGGGCACTTGCCACAGTTCACCCAAACATGGAATAGGGAACTCTCTATCAACATAACACAGGGGGAATGGGGCACCATTCTCCAGGGCATTCAGAGATCCTCCATTAGCACCACTATCCAAGAAAGCACATACAAGAGAATATCAAGGTGGCACTACTCGCCCACCAAACTCCACCAGATATTCCCAAACGCACTAGATGTTTGTTGGAGATGTGGACAAACAGGAGGGACAACAGCTCACATCTGGTGGCACTGTCCAACCATACAATCCTACTGGAAGAGAGTACGGGAAATCATCAACAATATTATAGGGAGGGACATACCACTCAAACCGGAGACAATGCTCTTCTTACTATACTCAGACCCCATTACCAAACCACAGAGGGTCTTACTGACCCACATGCTCACAGCAGCCAATCTCCTCATACCGATACAATGGAAGGCCACCAAGGCCCCATCCATGAGAGAATGGCTTCAGAAAGTAGAGTCGATACGGATTATGGAGGAACTGACAGCCTCACTAAACGATAAATACGCCCATTATGTAACCACATGGGAACCTTGGTCAAACTACATAGGCAAATCCATAACCCTACGGAACCCGGACGGTCAAGGGCCCTCCTAGTGCACACTCAACGGTAATTAGCGCAAGCCCTACCTCCCCCCCCCCCTTTTTTTTTCCACTTCCTCCCCAGACGTAGCGGTACGATGGCCACAGACCTGGCTGAGAAGTAGGGACCTACTAATCCCGGCTATACAGTTAAACCAATAAGTTAACACAAAACTGCTGACCATGGCGTCAGTAACGTACAAACCAAACGGGGACATAAAGCCGATGCTGGTACATATCACATGTACCTCGTATACCCCACAACAATTATCTCGGTATCCTATGTACTAGGTAAAGTAAATCTTAAGACAGTTTGAGAGAGAAAGTTGCCTCAGATGATATAAAAGTATCTCTCTAGGTTTTAACTATACTAATATATTTACATACTTTAAAAATGTTTACCATATGTTACATCGAACCAGGATTTTGAATTTGTAACCAGACAGATGATCTCAACTGGATAACTACAATTTGTATATGTTAGCATTTAAACAATGTATGTTTATAATTGAACAATGTCTTTGTCAAGCTGTCCAAAAATGTTCAAAACAATAAACAGGAAAAAAAATAAAAAATAAAAATAAACTGAGACCTTATCAAAACTAAAAAAAAAAAAAAAAAAGTGCATTTACGTATGTCCTTGGATCAAGCAGCTATTATCCCGCTAATTACAAATTATATCCCTGTATGTTATGTTTTTGGAAGTATTTATCCAATTGCTGTTTAAACATCTGTATGGACTCTGATAAAACCACATTTTAAGGTAGAGAAGTCCATATCCTTATATTTTTTACTGTAAAAAAAACTTTTCTTTGCCTTAGATTAAATCTCCTTTCTTCCAGCCTAAATGCGTGACCTTGTGTCCTATGTATAGCCCTGTTTATAAATAGATTGCCAGATAATGGTTCTTAAAAATGTTTTTGCTCACTTGTGCCATTACAGAGAGCACCTATACTATTTGCACATCAGACTAATCCCATTTAAAAAGGCAGTCCAAACCCCAAATGCCGGCAAGTTCCCTCTGCACAAGAGTTAACGCAACCCCGGTTGATCATTTTGGCCGTCTTTAGGTCTTGTCAACCAGGTGTAGTTGATACCTTTCTAGGCACAGTGAGCACGGGGTCCACCTCTGCATAACCCCTTTAACTTAGAGAGAGCCTGTGTAAATGCATTGCAACAAAAACAGAGATAATGAGACCTCAGAGAAAGGGCAAAAGATCGGGGAAAACTCAAAAGCTTTTCCTTCATTTAGTCCTCGCTCTGGTCTCATACATGTTATTGTTCACTTGTGCCATTATAGAGAAAACCTTACATTTGCATATCGGAAAGATCCCGCCCATAAGGGCAGTCCAGAACTGAAAGTCTCAAGAGACACAGCAGCCCTGGACAATGGTGTTGGCCATAAGCAAAGCTTTATGGGCTAAATCACATTGCTTTGTAATGCAAAATGGAAGTAAGAGATACGAAAAATTAAGGGGGTAATGGTAGTGATACAATCATTAATTGATTTTTGTTTTAAGAAGTCAGCTAGTTGAAGGAATCTGACAAATAATGTGTAATTTGCACCAGGCATGGAAATTATTATTCACCCTATGGGGTACTGCAGTTTCTTCATCCTAATCCTTCACTAAATCTGTTCATGTATCACAAACATTGTGAGTGGCCCAATTATCATGTCTAGTTTAGCTGTTTATCGTTTGTAAAGCATTATTGGCAAGAAAACAAACAATTCCGTTTTGTATTTGCTGATAGGGATTAACCCCTTAAAGACGCATGACGGACCCAGTCCGTCATGCTGGGGAAACATTTAATGACACATGATGGACTTGGGCCATCATGCGCTAAATATTAACCCCAGATCACCGCGGTGCTGGCGATTGCAGGGTTAACACTGTTGCTGGGTGCCTCCAAGTCAGTGGCAGACCAGCAACAGCAAATCGCGATGTCCCAGCCCATGTGATCACTGTGACAGCCCGTCACAGCGGTCACAATGCAGCGGGGATATTAGATCCTCCTCCCTCCACCTCTGTTGGGTTTGTGAAGTGAAGAGAGACGGATCGTTGTTACATTGTGTGCCCAAAAAAAATTAATTGTCTGAAGAGGTTCCAAACCCCTTTACCCTGTTCTTTAAAAAAAATAACCCTCTCTCTGCTGATTGATCATTGCCAGCAGTGTGTAGGTGAAGACATGCTGCGATTTATGCACTTTAGTGATAATACAAAGTGCCCCTTAAAAGGTCATCCACAGTATGATCTTCTATATAAAATACGCCCTCTAATTGCTCACTTAAACAAAAAATTTGCCACTATATATACCCCAAAAAAACATATAAAGACCGGGGTCTTCAGTTCCTCCCATCAAAAAGATCCCAATATGGGATCAAATTTTATAAGTTGTGTGAAAGTGACAGTGGCTACGTGTACACCTTTCGTGTACACGAATGAAGGGATATCCAACTTGATCCCCCAGGTTGCCCAGATATAGTAGGGACAAGTGGGAAAATTGTCTGGGACCTAATCATGCCGTTACTAAACAAGGGATATCACTTATATATTGATAATTTTTACAACAGTATACCACTTCTAAAAATACTGTACTGGTTTGAGACCTATTCAGAAGAGTCGCACAGGTTTCCCAAAGGCTCTAGAAGAAAAAAATGAAAAAGAGGGAAACAGCAGCTCTCTGCCAGAATGAACTGCTGGCACTAAATTATCATGATAAAAAGGAGGTGTTCATCCTAACCATCATCCATGGTGAACGCACTCGCAAAGTCGCAGTTCGTGGCAGAGGGGAAATTAAACGGGTGCCAGTCTGCATAAAACATTACAATCGGCATATGGGGGGAGTTGAAATGTCCAATCAATTGATGCAGCTGTATTTGATCATGTGAAAGACCAGGGCATTGTACAAAAAAGTGGGCATATATATAATGCAGGCAGTAATCCACAATGCCTTTGTAACTTTTAAAAAGGCAAATGCTGAGCTGAAATGCACATTTCTTTCATTCCAGTTTTAGCTCATTTCTGGATTGCTTGAGTGCCACAGAGGGGGACCATCAGTGGAGCCCAACAGCAGAATGGAGGCAGGTCACTTCTGTTTCAGGATTCCATCAACCCCAAAAAGAAAACCCCACAGAAAAGGTGCAGGGTGTGTTACAAGAGGGGAGTTAGAGCTGAGACCAGTTACTACTGCCCTGATTGTCCCTCTCAGCCCGGCCTATGTATTGGCCACTGTTTTAAAATTTTCCACACCCAGGCAGAATAAGTAGACCGGTTTTGGGGTGTGATTTTAGTCATCTGTCTGGTTGTTTGGTTACCAAATCTTGGCTTTGTCTCCCGTTTATCCTGTCTTCTCTGATCCTTGACCTCGGCTTGCCCTATTGTTGTTCTGCTTCTCTTTACTCCTTTGACCTCGGCTTGTAACTTGGACTATTCTCTGCTTGTATAGCCTGGTCATTCTAAGGACCTGTATTACAAGTTTCTCTCTGTGTGTTCTCTCTCTCTGTGGTCTGTCTGTGTTTTTGTTCCGGAATCCTTGACAACGTTGTCCGTGACGCAGATGACTGGGTACTACCCCCTGATAAGTTTATGCCAAATATTCCCCCTTTCACAGCAAATAGTATACACTTGTTCATAATTTGAATTGATGAGCTGCTTGTATTTAAAAATAGAAGTGGCCTTTGAGAGGTAATTTGCAATCATGAACTGCTAAAATGTGACTTAGGCCCAGCATCCTCTTTTGAAAAATATGAAATTGGTGTGTCTCAAATGTGCCCCTTCAACATCCACATATCCCTGAAAAAGGTACACATAGGGTTATTGTTGTACTAAAATGACATAGCTGAGCAACATATTAGGTGTTATACTGCTCTAGCACACATAAGGATAGCAAAATATACAGTAACATCTCCAAGTGTGTGTCAAAAAGGCAGAAAAAATGCTAATTGCTACTAGACTAGTTACAAACTAGAAAAAAACTTATCCTACACTAAGGTTTAAAATATGGCTTTATACCCTGTGTTTCTTTTATTTAACAGTCAAACTGATAATGCCACATATTGAAACATGGGCCCATCAAATCCATAACTCAAAATTCTTCTGTAAATACTGAAATGGACAGGTCTCCTATATGGCACTGTAGCTTCACGAAATAGTGCCAAAGAGTCATTGGGGGTATCGTTTTACTCAGAAGATTTAGCTGAGCATAATTATGGAGCTTTGTTCATAGTGGCACATATCAAATATACAAAATGCCCATCAAAAATGTAATACGTATGTAAAAAATGCCAAAAATTATTTTTTACCACAAACTTTGAAACATATTGGTGAAAAATGGGGGCATGTTAAGGCACAATTTGCACCATATGAGATACCCTGGAGTGTCTACTTTTACAAATGGTTCACCTTTGTGGGGGGTTTTTGAACAGTCAAACTGATATCATACCCCAAACTGAAATATAGGCTTATCAAATCCATCTCTCAAAATTCTACTGTAAATACTGAAATGGACAGGTCTCCTATAGGGCACTGTAGTTTCTCAAAATAGTGCCAAGACATACAATGGGAGTATCATTGTACCCAGCAGATGTAGCTGAACACAAAATAAAGTTTTGTACAGGAATGAGAAGATATTTGTTATAAGTTTGGTGTCAAAAAACAAAAAAATAAATGTACTACAATATTTAGCAGAGATTGGCGGTGAAATGGCTAAGTAAAAAGTGTCAAAATAAACTAAGGTAAATAGCCTTTGATATCTACTTTATATAAATATACATTTTTTGTGTGGCAATTTTGTTTTATTTTATGGATATTAAGCTTACAAGACAAACATACCAAATCTTTTTGAATGATTCATGAAGACTGAACTATTTTATGACTTATAGAATGAGTAAACAGAATTCTAACCATAGTGTTAGAAAAAAAACAGTCATGTATATTCCATGTCCTTTAGCTAAACAACAAGGGGAGATGGTCTACTCATTCATAATTATTTTGTTAATTACTCATTCATGATTTTTACAATAAAAATTTGGTAAATGTAAAAGGTTTCTGATTATGCAGAATATATAATATTGGTAATAGGAACTTTATGTTATATGATCAATGTTAAGTGTATTCATCTGTATTTACAAAATAAATTTGGAGCAAAATAATCACGTTGTATGTGTCAGATTAGTCCAAATAGACCCCACATTTTTTGTGATACTGAAATGGTGTTCATCCAATCAGAAGGCTATATCGTTCTTACTGTAGATATATATTCTCACTTTAAATCTGTGAAATCAGACACCACCCATGACAAATTATGCAGTTCTATTGCTTTTTGCTGTGCATGATATAGAAACATTGGAAATTGAATATAGTACAATTTTACAGCAAATGTCTAAATGGCGTCTATTAGGAAATTAGTTTAATATTACTGCTAAATGCTCCTCTATTGACAGATAAAAAACAAATAACTAGTCTAGTCTGCCCATTGTGTAATCTATAACATATTTGTTTTCCAGGATAATGTATTATACACATCCCAGGCATTCTTGAATTTCTTCGCTGTGTTATCATTGATAAATTCCCATAATAGACTATTCCAGGTGACTAGGTGGAGAATTGCATAATACTCCACAGGGCTCCACATAGGATCTGCAGCTTGGTAGAACTGACTCATGAGCTCCGATCTTGGCTGGTCTAGTCCATTCTACACTGAATAGAGCCAAGTGAGAAATATTTAAGCCAGCAACAGCATTTTTTTTTACATATGGTATAGACGGGCAACTCAAAATACAGAGATAAAGAATACTATAAGCATTAATATCTATTTTCTTGCCCGTTATAAAAAATATTCTGCACTGCATGCAGTAATCTACCTTATATCATGTCCCATTTTAACTCATTATCTTTCTCTTAAATATTAAACGTTGCAACTTTTTGCTTTGGAGTATATTCTTTTAAATGAAAACTATAGGCATCCAGACCACTTCATCTCATTGATGTGGTCTGGATGCAATGTCCTTGTCACCTTAAGAGACAATCTAATGTTTGCATTGCAAGTCTCTTTAACACTGTGGTTAAGAAAGCCTCTAGTGGCTCTTCCATGCATGAATATTAGGCCCTTCAACAATGTGACATTGCTAGAGGAGGAGATGGGTCCAGTGCTGAGGGACCTTGGTAAGGTAGGTAGGTAAGTGTTAAAACTGCTGTAACCCTTTCAACTCCATTGGTGGAGAGGGACACTAAAGAGTTAGGAAAGCTGTTTTGCATATTCTTTTAAAGGGGCTTTCTAGGCAGAAAGTTGGTAGGTTGGTGGGTTGTGGTCATCCTATTAGTGAGTGCAGAAGAAAGGGAACATGCCACAGTGTTAAAGAGACTGAAGCAGCAAGCGCATTTGCATAGAGCACAAAGTCAGCTTGTTCTGGTGAGTAGAATCATTCCCTTCAGGCATTTTGCAGTAAACACAGTCTTATCAGAGAAAGTGCAGTGTTTACATTACAGCCTAGTGATAACGCCACCTCTAGTAGCCACTCCTCATATGGCTGGTAGAGGAGCTTCCTGGGGCAGTGCTGCACAATGTGACTGCGATTCAGTGTCTCCTCCCTCTGCATGGAGACACTGAACTTTCCTCATAGAGATGCATTGATTCAATGCATCTCTATGAGGAGATGCTTATTGGCCAGGGCTGTGTTTGACTTGTGCTGGCTCTGCCCCTAATCTGCCTCCTTGACAATCCCAGCCAGTCCTATGGGGAGGCATTAGAGAATCACTTCTGATGATGTCAGCCAAACAGGCAGATCACGGGCAGAGGCAGCATCTGGAGATTTGACTACAAGTAAGATTTTACTATATTTAGGGAGGCAAGTGGTGGTTTTAATACTATAGGGTCATGACACATTTGTGTACCTGACCCTATAGTGTTCTTTTAACTAATTTCATTGTCAGCCAGTACACAGAAGTTTTCCCTCTTAAGTTTCAATACTTGAGCAAGAGCATGTGCAGAGTAGTAAAAAAAAAAAAAACAAGTTTAATGGGCCTGGACCTGCAGCTCCGTCAGCCCCTACGTTAATCCAGCCCTGATTAGCATGACATCACTGGAGAAGAGATGGTGCCAGCACCGAGGTCCCTTAATCTGGTTGATAAAGACATTTATGCCCACATAGATTATCCTGTTTATTTAACAGTACACCCTAGTGGCATAACATGAGCAGTGTGCATATCATTTTGGGATAGAATGCTTGAATATCAGATAGTAAAGACATCAAGGGCTGTCATTGGCCCTTAAGATGTTAAACTTATGGCTCCCATTGTATTGATTTAAATTTGGTGAACCCACAAAGTTGGTAGGATGGTGGGTTGTGGTCATAATGTCAATACTATAGAAATGTATGAGGTAGATATATAAAAAATATTTAAAAAAATAAAAGAACAACCAGCAGTATGAGAGTGGAAAAATCACAAAGTGCATTGGACATGAAAATCCAACAATACACAAAACCAATGCAAAAAAAAACATAAAAAGCTAATTCTTCAAAACTATAGCTATATCTTCTTTTCTCTAGCCAATCAGGATTCTGGCCAATTAAAACAGTTCAGGTAAAATTGTGTTCAATCCAGCCTTTTATCACATTGCAACAATGAAATGGAGGAATGCAGTTAATCAGAGCAGAGCATGCATGAATTCCACTGAAAATCAGTTCTGCACCAAATAAAGAGTTTAGTCGACTTTCTTCACTTTCTATCAGCTCAAAGGCTTTTCCTATATAAACTAGTCAAATTAGGGACCAGCCGTGGATACGTACTGTAAAGGTACACTCTAAACACCAAAGCCACTGCTGCACACTGTAGTGGTTGTGGTGTCTGGAGTACTCTGGCACCCTCCCTCAATGTAAGTAGTCAAATTGTTTTAGGACACTTCCCACCACTGTGTAGCCTGAAGAAGAGCCAGAAGCTCCTAAATTTCCGTTCCATTTCAGTTTTCCTGCGCTAAGCCATGCAGCTCTTAAATAGTTTGGCTATTTCAAATAAGGCAGCTTCAGGACACTTCTGGCACCATAACCACAACAATAAATTGCAGTGGTTATTGAACTTGAAATGTTCCTGTAACTAATACTTTATAAATAAATAAAAGTTATGACTTTGAGTTCACGTGATCTATATTTTCCTTCTGAGTTCAGTACATCTAGAAATCCTCTGTGTTCTGTTGTTCATGCATAGGATAACTTTTGCAGTCAGGTCTAACCATACTTATGTCCATTTGTAAAGCATAATGTGCATTGCCAATCTTGAAACTGTTCCACTTGCAGCTTAGTGCATTATTATGCAACCTAGTATGTCCTTGTAAATGTGCCGTTTGTGCACCTGGTGACTGTGCCCAAATTATTTCTTTGATAAAGTATATATTTGTATTGTACAATGATGGGTAAGGTAATGGACTGACAAGAAAGACCTTAATGTACAGATGTTCTCTAGAACAGTGGTTCCCAAACTTTTTAGGTTCAAAGTGCCCTTAATATTTAAATATTAACAATTTTCTAGGTTGTATATATGTACAGCGCAGCAGCATATACTGGGTCCCTGTTCGGCAGAAATGCTTGCTGTTTAAGCGCAGATCCAGAACCTAATTTTGGGAGGGGCACTGGTAGATTATTTAAAGAAACAATCCAGGCACAATAACCACTACAGCTCTTTGTAGTGGTTATGGTGTCAGTAATGCCCTCCCAGAGTAAGTAGTCAGACTGTTTAAGAACAGTTTGATAACTTACCTGGGTTCTGCAGTAGAGGATAGGGGCAGTAGTGTGTGTGTGAGGGGTGCAATATGTGTGTGTGTCAGGGGTGAAGTGTGAAGTGTGTGTGTGTGTGAGAGGTGCAGTGTGTGTGTGTGAGGGTTGCAGTGTGTGCGTGTGAGGGGTGCAGTGACTGTACAGGGGTGCATTGTGTTTGTGAAGGATGTAGTGTGTGTGCGTGAGGGGTGCTGTGTGTGTGTGGGGCAGTTTGTACATGAGGGGTACAGTGTATGTGTGAAGGGTACAGTGTGTGTGTGTGGGGCAGTGTGTGTGGGGGTGCAGTTGTGTGTGGGGGCAGTGTGTGTGTGTAGGGGTAGTGTTTGTGTGGGGGTGCAGTGTGTGTGGGGGGCACAACGTGTGTGAGGGGCACAGTTTGTGTGTACGGAGGGCCAGTGTGTGTGTATGGGGGGGTAATAAGTGTGTATGGGGTAATGTGTGTGTATGGCAGGCAGTGTGTGTATGGGGAAGCAGTGTGTGTATGGGGGAGGAAGTGTGTGTATATGGGGTGCAGTGTGTTTATATGGGGGAGCAGTGTGTGTATGGGAAGCAGTGTGTGTATATGGGGGTAGGGGATAGGGACAGTAGCGTGTGTGAGGGTGCAATATGAGTGTGTGAGGGTGCAATGTGTGTGTGTGTGAGAATTGCAGTTTGTACATGTGAGGGGTGCAGTGAGTGTACAGGGGTGCATTGTGTTTGTGAAGGATGTAGTGTGTGCGCGTGAGGGGTGCAGTGTGTGTATGTGGGGCTGTTTGTGCGTGAGGGGTACAGTGTGTGGGGGGGGCAGGTTGTATGAGGGGTACAGTGTGTGTGGGGCAGTGTGTGTGTAAGGGTGCAGTATGTGTGCGGGGGGGGCACAGTGTGTGTGAGGGGTACAATTTGTGTGTATGGGGGGCAGTGTGTGTATATGGGAGCAGTGTGGGTATATAGTGGGGGGCAATCTCCCCTCGGGTCCTGCAGAGCCGGCAGGGGAGAGGGATGCACAGTTCCCGGTGCTATGATCATTTGATCATAGCACCGGGAAAATATCTTGTGGTGCCGCAGCACACAGTTTGGGAAATGCTGCTATAGAAGCAAGTCCTTAGATCCTTAGATGTTATTGTAAGATTACTCCAAAGAGTTATAGGAGAAACACACTATTTAAGCATCAAATTTGGCTTTACATATTCACAAAAAGATGGTAAAGACGTAAAACATTTAGCAAATCTTGTAATATTTAAACAGACTAATAACATAATTATCAAGGTGAGCAGCATTTAGTTGGCAGTGGGCAACATAACGGATGTAAAATACCAATACAACAGCCCTTATGAACACTGTTAATCCAGTATAAATTCAATGGTGCCAGCAATTCATTTCACAGTCTGTGAAGCATATTGTGGGAGTCTTGTGAGTTCTTGTTGCTAGTATTTCTTTTCACAGTCCCATTTAAGGATTTTCAAACACTTACACGTGTGTGATCACCAAAAATATTACTTTCCTATGGACACTGTTACTACAAACTAAACTCTGACGACTGTGTACGAATAAATAATATTTTGTTAAAATTCCACTTTGCAACTAATTCCCTCTTTCACATTACTTACCAATGGTTAGTAAGCAAAATGTCAGTCATGTTTACCCCAGCTCTGGCTGTTTACAATGCTCTATATTACTTGACATCACATGCAATGCTTTAATTGTACCTACAAGATCATAGTTATAATAATAGCTGTCAAGACATATAAATTGAACTCTAATGCAGAAACATTAGGGCTATCATGCAGAGTAGTTACAGTACATGTAGAGATGAACTATTCCTTGATCACAGAAACTAACATAAATAAAATGTGAGGTTGATTGATCCTGAGGGATTGCCATTGCTTACTTGATTTAAATGTTCAAGATTGTATTTTTCTGTATATTGCGAAGGAATATTTCAGCACAATATCAGATCTGTGTGTCTCTCTTAACAAGTGTATAGTTTTAATTTATTTTCTTATCCCAGCATAACGGAACCAATCACATGGCAGTTTTGTTAAAGCATTTTTTTTACTGAATGTTTGTAAATAGTAGTCCTACAATCATATACATAAAGAACGTGTGTTAAAGTTATATGATCTTTCTTTCTGCCTATTTTTTTTCAACTAAATACTTATTAACATTTTGCAAAAGATAAATATCACAAAAACCCATACAATAACATATCTTCTTTGACATTGTATAGTACAATACAAGAGTTTAAACATAATTACAATGGTTCATCACATTGGTGGTGACATAGGTTCTACGAACACATTGTTGCCATTTGACATAAATTCAATGAATAGATTGTCACCAAACACAGTTGTCCTTTTTGTTCTATTGTTACAATATCACAGTCAACCTAGAACCATAGAACCCAACACACTTTATTTCCTTGCAACAGTTTAAAGGGCTTGGCAGTGTGTACCTCTTAATCATCCTAGGATCTATAGGATCTTTATAGAATAGATGTGATTATAGATTGCAAACGCGGAAAGCCGTTAATAAAAAAACTCTTAATTTTTATCTTTAAAAAAATAAATAATTTTTTTTACCATTCTCTAAATAAATCTACAAAATCTACATTATCTACAGCAAAGAAATTGCCTCTGTTAATAACAATTAATTATTAGATTTTTTTTCGATACCCCCCAAAAAAATTCTGAGAGCACTAAAACCACTAACAAAACAGTTAAAGTATCAAAAACAGATTTGTTAGAAAACTAGACTGTGGTAAAACCATCACTGGAAAGCAAATTTAACAGCCTTATTGTCATCGACAAAACTTCTTCATATCAAAGAACAGGTAAATCATTCAAGGTGAGTGTGAAAAACGCTCTTTCCCACGTACAATTGCCACAAACTCCTGGAGGAGTGTGGAAGCCGGCCTCCTGCCCACCGACTATGGTCCAGGTCTGGGACACTATTTAGGAGTTACCCTGACAGCCGCCATTAGCAGCTTTCCCTGGGTGCCCCTGGTTAGGCACTTCCCCTCATGCGAATGGAACCGAATGCTAGCTCTCGGGCCAAACCCATGAATAGTCCTCAGTTGTACTTAGCTGCGACCGCTATGGAACTAATTTCAGTATGAGGACTTTGTGGGTTCCTGGTCACCTCAGCAGGACTTAGCCACGAATGTTATGGAACTGTTTTCGGCATGAGGTGACCATGGGCTACCCTGACAACTTGGTTCGCGGTGTGAACGCTACCTAAGAGCCAGGTGGAGCACCCCGTATTGCGGACTCAGGAGCTCCCAAAAGTTGACCGGCAAAAGCACCAAACGTCCTGGAACTATTTTGGGCATAGGACCATGTGTGCATTCAGTCAGAACTTTAACACTGTTATACACTGTGGCGTTTCCCCTGCACTACATAGATCTCAGTGCTATTTGGAGAACTTGGGTTCTTAGATCAGGGCTATTTGGGGATGTTATTATTTGTGGGGTTATTATATGTTTTTGTCATGTTTTGGGGTACTTTTATGTTTTTATATTTTTGTATCTGTCTCTCGCTTTCTGGAAGATAATTAGCTTACCGGTCTTTAACGCAATCATCTCCCAGGCCCAGAGATTCCTGGGAGGGGCTTGTGCTGAATACAATGGAGACCCCTTGCTAGGGTCTGTTCACAAAAGGCAGAGTTTGGCTCATTAAAATTAGTTGTACTCCCAGAACTATGTGTCGTCTAGGTGCTCAGCACCTTGTAACAGCTCATGGAGGATTCAGCGGGGAAATTCCTTGTAAGGACTAGAGCTACCAGGACTGTGTGTCGTCCAGTCCCTGGGAGGGAATAGAGCTTGTCCCCTATGCTGTTCCAGGATGGAAAGGCTTCAGGAGGACCCCAGTCAAGCCATGGTGACTGGGGCAAATGCACTGAGATTTCCCTGTTTCCAGCTAGGAAGCGGTCCTTGGCGGAGGTACCCAGCCGCGTTACAGGGAGCTCTGCTACAGTGAGTCATTTTAACTTTTGACTCTGGCTATGATATATATTTGAAAACACTTAAAATTCAGGACAGGTTCTCAAAGCATCACAAAGTAAGTATAAGAAAATAAATAGTATTGAGGATAGGAACAATAAAAGTGTTAGGAATACAGGATTGTATTTCTAATGATTCAGTGTCCCATTAACTCTCTAAGGAATGGTTGATGGTAAGCTGGTAATGAGACAAAAAAAAGCAATCCTCAGGCTGAATTTTGTAACACTCACATCAACTCACCATAATGTCAGTGTTTTGTGAAAATCCACCATAAAATAAACAAATGACTGTATTGTATGACTGAATAACATTAATAGAAAAAATAAAATGGGTCCAGGCACTTAGGATTGCTGCAGGAAGGCAGGTGTATTGGAACAAAAAGTGCAATGTTTCCACCTATACAGAGGCCTTTATCAAGCTTTATCAGGCTTCATAAAGGCCTCTGTGTAGGCCGAAATGTTGCACTTTTCGTTTCAATAAACCTGCCTTCCTGCAGCAATCCTGACTGCCTGGACCTGATTTATTTTACCTACTAAACTGGGTTTTGCCAACCCTGGCCCTGATAAGCACCTGGATTCCTAAGTATGAGTGCGATGTCCTCTGTTTGTGAATAACGTTAACAGTCATTAAACCGAGTTAACTATAGGTGATGGGAGTTGCAACCAGATATGTAGAAATTCAGTTTACATAGAAAATTAAATAATACAAATGTTAATTTAGTTATTTCACGCAAAATTTTAAAATGCAATTGTTAACTCACCATAACTGACTGAAGTCAGTTAAATAAAAATTGCAATAAGATTGGAAAGTACAGCGTAGAATGGCAAATCTCCTTCTCGTTACATCTTGCGATGGTTTTATTGTCAAAATCTTTTGAAATCTGATTGGCATGATAACCAGCAACTAAATAACTTCCTACGCTCAGTAAGAACAAAAGAGTCAAAGAGAAAGGTCAGCATAGATCAGTCATTATCTCATTTTCACTACCTCTCCAAACCTGAATGTACCAAAGGATATAATTATATTGTACATGATGGAGTAAACACTTTCACTATAGCTGAATGTCATTTTCTTTTCTTTATTACTTCAGCTTTTTTGTTTCCTAAAAAGCACAATATGAATAAATTTAACTCCGTGTCTAAAGAAATTATTGAAAAAAAATAAAACTTATTTTCATCGGTTTGTAAAACATGTATATGCTATAAAGCAACCGCTTTTTATTTTTGTTTTCCCTTTTCTGTATTTCCTTATAGATGCCATGCAGTATTTTGTAGGTTTGTAGGCAGATTTGCTGTTTTTTTTTATCCTGTTAAACACAGGGTTGCCAGATGGGCACAGGCACACCCTAATACAGCCAGAGCCTTTTTTTTAGTAGATTAACCTTAATTGATTATTTGACATTTGTTAATAATAATAATAATAATAATAAAATGACAAACAATCAAAGTACATTTTTTTTAAATCATGATTCCAGTAAATGTCCTACGCCGTGTAATTGGTACAACTGAGACTGAAGTTGAAACAGCATTTGTGTCATGTAACTCTGTTCATTCCCGTGAAATTGCGGGGGAGTAGTTTGTTTGTAAAGCACACTGCAGAGCTGATGTGGAGAGGAAGAGAGTTGAGCTTACAAAGAGAATAGATTAGAGAAGGTCACCAGTTGGGGTTCACTGACAGACAGTCTGCCAGCCTTCCTTACTAGTCAAATTGACTACCACACCTAAACTGAGCAAGTGTGGCGCTGTCTGTGCTGTATGTGAACCCTTTGGAATGATATGGATTTCTGCACAACTTGGTCATAAAATGTGATCTGATCATCATCTAAGTCACAACAATAGACAATCTCAGTCTGTTTAAACTAATAACACACAAAGAATGAAATGTTGCCATGTTTTTATTGAACACACCATGTAAACATTCACAGTGCAGGTGGAAAAAGTATGTGAACCCCTAGACTAATGACATCTCCAAGAGGTAATTGGAGTGAGATGTCAGCCAACTGGAGTCCAATCAATGAGATGAGATTGGAGGTGTTGGTTACAGCTGCCCTGCCCTATAAAAAACACACACCAGTTCTTGGTTTGCTTTTCACAAGAAGCATTGCCTGATGTGAATGAAGACTCGCACAAAAGAGCTCTCAGAAGACCTACGATTAAGAATTGTTGGAAAGGGTTATAAAAGTATCCAAAAAGCCTCGCTGTTCAGCAGTCCACGGTAAGACAAATTGTCTATAAATGGAGAAAGTTCAGCACTGCTGCTACTCTCCCTAGGAGTGGCTGTCCTGTAAAGATGACTGCAAGAGCACAGCACAGACTGCTCAATGAGGTGAAGAAGAATCCTAGAGTGTCAGCTAAAGACTTACAAAAGTCACTGGCAAATGCTAACATCCCTGTTAGCGAATCTACAATACGTAAAACACTAAACAAGAATGGATTTCATAGGAGGATACCACAGAGGAAGCCACTGCTGTCCAAACAAAACATTGCTGCACGTTTACAGTTTGCACAAGAGCACCTGGATGTTCCACAGCAGTACTGGCAAAATATTCTGTGGACAGATGAAACCAAAGTTGAGTTGTTTGGAAGAAACACACAACACTATGTGTGGCGAAAAAAAGGCACAGCACACCAACATCAAAACCTCATCCCAACTGTGAAGTATGGTGGTGGGGGCATCATGGTTTGGGGCTGCTTTGCTGCGTCAGGGCCTGGACGGATTGCTATCATCGAAGGAAAAATTAATTCCCAAGTTTATCAAGACATTTTGCAGGAGAACTTAAGGCCATCTGTCTACCAGCTGAAGCTCAACAGAAGATGGATGTTGCAACAGGACAATGACCCAAAACATAGAAGTAAATCAACAACAGAATGGCTGAAACAGAAGAAAATATGCCTTCTGAAGTGGCCCAGTCAGAGTCCTGACCTCAACCCAATTGAGATGCTGTGGCATGACCTCAAGAAAGCGATTCACAACAGACATCCCAAGAATATTGCTGAACTGAAACAGTTCTGTGAAGAGGGATGGTCAAGAATTACTGTTGTGCACGTCTGATCTGCAACTACAGGAAACGTTTGGTTATTGCTGCCAAAGGAGGTTCAACCAGTTATTAAATCCAAGGGTTCACATACTTTTTCCACCTGCACTGTGAATGTTTACATGGTGTGTTCAATAAAAACATGGCAACATTTCATTCTTTGTGTGTTATTAGTTTAAGTAGACTGTGATTGTCTATTGTTGTGACTTAGATGATGATCAGATCACATTTTATGGCCAATTTGTGCAGAAATCCATATCATTCCAAAGGGTTCACATACTTTTTCTTGCAACTGTATACTCGAGTATATACGGTAGTACAAATCAATTTCGTAGGTACATGTTGTGCTTTATGGTATGCTTTTAGATTGTGAGCTTGTTTAGGCAGGGCCTTCTTCACTTACTGTTCCCGTATATTGTACATGTTTCATTAAAATTAAATGTTTCTTTTGTTTTCTATTGTACAGCCTTTTGGAATTTGCGACTGAATTTTAAAATTTTGGGCAAAAGAGTATTTGATATTTTAATCAATTGAACTCTTCCATTTTTAAGTCTACTTTGTGCAATTTGGGTACCATTTCACTACAACACGAGCCAATTTTTTCATTTCTCTGTCAGCCTCCTCATGTTCACTGGTCCAGTGAAGGAACACAAATTCTATCAGAGTGGTGCAGGAGAGCGAATCCTGCATCCCTGCTTCAGTCCATCACATGCGCAGTCAGGCTGCAGAGTTTGGAGCCAGCTGCTGCTGGGTGATCATGTTATCAGATGACGAATGGCATCATATCAGGTGTTTCAAACCGCCGAGCTGCCCCATCTGGTAAATGATTCGAGAAGTCTGGCCTTGCTTGATGAATGGAGAAAGTGACAATGCCAATCAATGTGATCCCCACAACCTCTTTTCTCTCTGTAGCCGGCTCTATAGCAACCATCAAGTATTTACCACTGGTTACACGTCCAACTCTATTCTCATTCCAGAGAAATTAGCTACATTGCTTAACCTGCATACATAATCTAAATAAAAGAAGCGTATAAACTAAAAAGTGACCAGGGGAAAAACTGGATTTACAGTATTAGTGTTAAAGTGAACTTGCCATTAAAAATACAATAATAAATATTCCTGCTTTGATACTTCTACATCATGCTTGCAACAAAAATCATGCTTGAAATTTGAAAAATGAACATCAGACAGAGGAGAAGGGACTGAGATAGTGAGTTTTTGCAATGTTTGTTTTTCCAGCTTGTGGCATAAAACAATCAATAGATTGGACAGGATTGATCCAAAGACATCAATGCAAAATAGGCACAAAATGTTGAATTTACACATTGATAGGTAAAAAAGGGCTCAGGTCAATGGTACAAGTATTGAATATTTAGAATATATAATGGAGTACCTAGATGTAAAACAGTCAGGTGGCTGTTTTCAAGGCTTAATCAAATAAGACCGGCGGAAGACTAAATATATGTTTGTTTTGTTTTCTGTTTTTCCTGTTTCTTCCACTTCTATTTAATTATTTGTTGTGTAATGTGTTATTATCAATTGTGCAGAATAAGTCGGTGCTTTGTAACTAATAATAACGCTGCAATAATATAAATTGTAATAGTGCAGCTTGCTTAGAACAGAACTTATCTCTGCCATTCTACTATGGCTATGATCAGGGGCAGACTGAAAGCCTTTGGGGCCCCCGGGCAAAATTAGATCCCAGGCCATTTGAAGGCCAAAAATATGTGCATTTAATAAATGTTAAATATAACTCTCATATAATACAGCATTCCTTTTTATGTGTATATTGTGAAGACCTGTGTATCAATGCATGTTTGTATTTGAGTCTGTGTGAATGCACTTGTGCATTTCAGGATGGCTACATGTGCTTTTTTTGTATATAGTGTCAGTGTGAATGCAAATGATGTGTATTGAGTGTTAGTGTGTGTCTGCATGTGCAGGGGTGTGGAATATTAAATAAAATCTACTTGTCAAAGGAGGGTGACAGGTGGAAGAGTGTGGGAGTTAGTGACAGGTGGCAGAGTGAGGTGGTGCCTGGTGGCAGAGTGAGGGGGAGACACAGTGAGGGGGGTGACTGGTGACAGAGTGAGGGAGGGGGTGACTAGTGACAGAGTGAGGGAGGAGGTGACTAGTGACAGAGTGAGGAAGGGGTGACTAGTGACAGAGTGGGGAGGGGGGTGACTAGTGACAGAGTGAGGGAGGGAGGGGGTGACTAGTGACAGAGTGAGGGACCTAGAGGATGACTAGTGACAGAGTGATGGAGGGAGGGGGTGACTAGTGACAGAGTGATGGAGGGAGGGGGTGACTAGTGACAGAGTGATGGAGGGAGGGGGTGACTAGTTACTTTCCCATCTTCCCCTTGCTCTGTGGTTTCTCCCCATCTTCTCCTTTTTATATCCTACCTCTCTCTCTGCTCCCTCTGGTCTCTCCCAGGCTGCTGCTCCTTCAGCTCACTGGCTTTGAGAGGACTCTGTGTGTGAGGAGAGTACAGGAAGTTATGTATTCCAGTGTGGAGTATCCCTTGTCTTATTGTATTTTTTTTGTGTCTCCTTTTTTCTTTTTTACTTTTTTTTCTTTTTGTGGCTTTGGCATCCAGCCCTTTTTACTGACACATATTGGTGAGCTATTAAGTGTCTATTATTTTTATGATTATAATATGTGTATTTTGTGATTACTTATAGGTATATAATTTTGATTGTTATTTTCACATATGATTGGATACTTAATATCAGTTACACCTTTATGTATATATATGGTTCAATTCACTTGTGGTGTTAGCTTGATAAAGACCTAAGAAAACGTTGCTGTGCTTTCCTGACCTAATAAATCTGCCTATAGCTTTTATTCTGTGAGTGGCTGAAAATTTTTCTTGTTTTATCATACGTGGTTTGTATTTGCTGGTCCTGCTTCGGCGCACCTGGTTTAAGTGGAGTTGAGTGCGGTTCCTTTTCTTCTATAGCTCCTATAGCTAGACACAAATGCCCATACTAAAATATAGACTATATGCCAATCATAAAAGCCAACAAAAACAAAACTGAGAATAGCTGTGCTATATACAGAAATAAATATGTGGCACCACAATAAGAAATCTGGTTTTCCTGTTATATCTCTTTCACAAGAGATTGTTTTTATAAAATAATTTCACATAAGACGTTAAAATAAACATAATACAGGAAAGGATTACACAAAAAGACTTTTAATAACTTTCTAAATGCCCAGGGCTAACTGGCCCTTAGGCACTGAGGAGCTGAAAATACAGGAGTTAAAAGAATTCTATTCAAACCTGTATTCCTAACACTATAGCTTTCTCTGGCTCCTGACTCCCTTGCCGCCTCCATGACCAATAAAGGGTTAAAAACTCTTTATTTACTTTCCCAATACCAGGGCCAATGACCATTGGCACTGGGTCGGAACTCCGCCTCCTCCGATGTCATCCGATGGGGGGACCTAATGCGCATAGACAGCCACTAAGGGCAATAGGGACACTGTACACAGACCACTTCAATTAACTGAAGTGGTCCGGGTGCCTCCAGTGTCCCTTTAAGGTAGAAAGGGTAATACAATTGTTAACCAAGTTGGAGCGAAAGAGAGCAGAATGACAATGATCGGTGAGAAGGATAGCAAACAGTGTCTAGAATGGCATTAAAGAAAACATGCATGGGATGTGACAGCAATACATTTAAGATAAAATTTCTAGAAAGCTGAAACATCTCTCATGTTGTGCTGATACCGTTTTTATTACCAGTTTCTCCTGTGTCTGTGATTGTGCTAAAACTATCCAATATGGCTTTTCTAGTCGACAGCTCTTGTCACACTATCGCTCCCATAATTCCCTAATTACCAGTGACTAGCAAATAGTTATGATAGTTGTAGTCTTGAATAAGCTGTGAGAAAAGGATATAGTTTGACACTGAAGGTTAATTATAGATGAGCTGGAGTTTGTTAGTGTGATAAAGTAAGGAACATGATTTTGAAATGACTGTCGTGGACTTATAATTAATGAACGTGGTGGGAATTTTAAGAGATACTGATGGGTTTGAGGATTTATTCCAAAGTCAAACTCCACAATTTACATACAGCAAGTAAATGATGTTTTGATATGAATACAACTTGGCAGACCGATCAGGTTCAGCCCCATATTATGTTCAACCCACATCTCAGCTTATAAAATTCCAATGTATTACTAAAAAAACAAAGCGTTACTTTCCCATCTTTAGACCAATGCATAAAATGAAACAAGCATTGCAGTTACCACTAAATAAGCAAATTTATAATTGCAATGATGTATAAGAAGGCTACTTAGCCTGAAAGGCTTGGAGGGCTACATATACTTCCCTCCCACAATAATGTCACCGTATTTTACTACCCAGTCTATATTCCGTTTACGTGATCTCCATGCATATCCTCTTTTTCTCTCGGTTATAATGCACCATAGCAGGCCGAAAGAGTTTACATTGAATTGTAAACTAATTGGGGGCACTTATAGAATATTAATTTATTGATGGTATAAAGATCTACATTTTATAAAATAAAATTTACATTAAAGAAACACTCAACACAAACAAAAAATATGTATAGTTTCTTCATGGAATCTTTAAAACAAAAAGAGAAAAAATTCAGGTTGTGCCTTATGGTAAATTAAACTGTCAAATATACCTAACAGTACATACAGTCTAGAATAGGGTTTCCCAAAGTGTGGGTTGGCTGATTCCCAGTGGGTCGCCCTGACTCACATCTCCAAGGTGACCTTGGGCCATGAGACTGATTAGTTGTGCCCTCGGTCCATGAGCGTGGGCCCAACCCCAAGAGGGGGCACAGCGGCTTGCCCTCTATGCCTTTGAGCCCCTCCATCAGTCTGCCTGAGAGAGAGCCCACGACCTACGGTCTGCAGCTCCTCCGGATGCAGAGCTGTAGACTGTGTGATAGAGGTCTCATGAGCACCATGGCAACACTCTGGGGGTTCACAAGACCTCTATCACATGGTCTGCAGCTCTGCACCAGATGGAGCTGCAAACTGGAGAGTTAACCCACCGGACCACCAGGGAGACACTGGACCACCAGGGAGAGACACTCGACAACCAGGGACTTTATTATCTTAAAAATAAAGGTAGGACACAGTCCTTCCACCCTTCCCCTTCCCACACTGTAACCCCTTCTCTCCCTGCCCCCCCCCACACTGTAAGCAAACGCAAACATTACATACAAACACACCCCTGTATTAAAAACACTAAAATGATATACAAACACCCCTTCAAAACTCACAAAATACACACAATACAATAATGCATCCCTGCATGCCATACATCCCCAAATAGCTCCTGGTCCCAGCTAGGACCATTGCAATCGGATGTACAGAGCCCGAGAAATCATAGTGTAAAGTTCAAGGGTTGAGCTTTGTACATCCCCGCAAACAGTTCTATAGAATCACTCCATAGAATCACTTGGTTTAGGCCGGTCGATTCAAACTTCGCTCCTAAACAAGACTGCGACCAATCCGGCGAAAGGGCACGAACACACAACAACCAATCAGCACTCAGGGAGGGGAGGAGTTACTCGCACCGACCAATTGGAAGAAAGGGTGTGAACCAGTTTGAATGGTAGCTCCCTCTCCCATTGGTCGGCACAGACTTCTAGGCTGCCAGCAGGACTCTGCGGCTGTGAAGCTGCCTCATGGCTCCAGAGGGTTGGCTAGGGCTCGCATCTCTCTCCGGTGTTAATCTCCACTTTGGTTGCACCAGAGAGAGCGCTCTTTGGGTGGTTACAAGCCCGGACTCATAGCTCCTGGGTCAGGGCAGATAGGGCAGGCAAAAAAAGGGGCTGGAACACCTAGTGGAACAGGGATAAATGCAGTCTTTTGGGGGATACAGTTTGTGACACAGTTTATTACAGTGTTCTATGGTCAGAAGAAACCTAAATAGAGCTTTTTGGCAATAAAATCCAGAGGTGGGTTTGGTGCAAAGAGAGAGGTAGCCATATGGAAAGGTACCTCATGCCCATGGTTAAATATACTGGTGGCTCTTCAATGTTTTGGAGCTGTTTTTTTCCAGAGAACCTGGACATTTTGTAAGGGCACATGGCATCATGGACTCTATGAAATATCAACAGAAATTAAATGGACACCTGACTGTTTAAACCGAGAAAGCCTAAAATGGGCCCTGGTTGGAACTTCCAGCAGGACAATGATGCAAAACATACATCAAAATCAACACAAAAACCAGAACGATGGAAGAAATACACGCATCACTATGCACTAAATAACCCCTCAATATGACAATTTGGGAAACCTGGCTATACTTTCTTGACAGGCAATAGGACGCACGCTGATAATTTACATTAACTACACCAACATCACAGTATGATGACTCTCCCCCTCCGTGAATCCCCCACCTGAATCCCCCTACGAAAGCGGCGACTGACCCCTCTTGCACTCTCCCGGACCCGTTTGTTACTACATATATGATTTGTTTACAACTACCGATCAAATGCTCTTATGCCCTCCATAACTGGAACACTATTATCCCACCCAAAAATACAGAATAGTTATTTTTAAAAAAGTGTTCGCCTTCATGTTAGCCAGTACCGACTACTGTTAATCTTGTATATTAGACAACTAGCTATTGCCAAAACACCCGAGAATTAATGTACTGACGCATCCATGGTCATTCCCTGCAATGTAGCTGAAACTTCTGTAACCATGCTATGCCTGAAAATCCTATTACTATGATCCACGTTGCTGTACCAACTTACGGAACATCTCCCGTAACTGTGATGCATGCTTCCAACTTACTGAACACAATTTAAAAAAAAATAGTTAACTGACCACAAAATCAAGGTCCTGCCATTGCCATCTCTGTTCCCTGATGTGAACCCCATAGAAAAAACTGTGTGATGAATATAGAGGAGAGTCCACCAGCGTAGACCTCAAAATTTGAAGGATCTGGAGAGATTCAGTATGGAGGAATGGTCTCAGATCCAATGCCATGTATTGTCCAACCTTATCAGGCATTATAGGAGAAGCTTCAGAGCTGTAATCTTGGTAAAGAGAAGTAGTACAAAGTATTGCCTAAAAGGGTGTCAATAATTGTACCACACATATATTTCACAAACATTTTTTTTAATATAAATCTGTTGTGTTTCCAATTGTTTGTTCGTGAGAGCAGAGTATTTTCATGTATTTTTGAGCAAAAGGTCAAAAGGTTTAACAATAATTTTTCACAGCTTTCTTTGCTCATATCCACCAAGGGTGCCTGTTTTAGTGGATGACACTGTCACTAATATAAATAATGCTTCCAATTTGGATATTGTCTTATATTTACAGTTTTCTGGACAATTCCTGGTGGTTTTGTGGATAAATTATTGTATATTAATGTAAAAACACAGAAGAATACGGTAAACTTGTTTATAATTTGCCATATTATATTTTTGTTGTGCACAAATGCTGTGTTTCCAAGAATTTAATTTATGAAGAAATGGTATATAATAGTATAATGTTAGATGTCCTTTCATCATCCTGTTACCTTTTAACACGCTCTGCATATCAATTCTGAAAATGTAATTTAATATACTAGTTTTAAGAAATAACAACAAAGTAGACGAAAAGAGCAGAAATTGCTTCTTACAAAGATTTATTGATTTTTATAGGCATCATTACATTCACAAGTGTGAAAAATTATCATATATTTATGACCTGTTGACTGGAGCCGCTTCTATAGATTATCAGAAGCTCAAGAGATTTCACGTTTAATTGTGTTATGGCAGAACATGAGATTGTTGTCAATTTCCCACCATTTAACTGTTCTGATATAGTTAAATATAGCGGTGGTGCTAGAATGTTCATGAATCCATTCCAATAAAACCCACATGAATGTTAAATGTCCCTAGCCGACACACTACCCGTGTAAACACCGTGTTAGGCTTGATAGACCATCAATCAAATCACCTTCAAATACATTTTTCCCTCTGATTATTCAGTGTTTAGAAATTATTTCAACCTGGATTTCACAAAATGAAAGTGATAGGAATGTTTAATACTCTTGTTTGAGATACTTTCTCTTAATGCTAACATATTAAAATGTATTCTGTTCAAGACTTTCAGTTAGGCATCAATTGGCAGATGTAAAGTGACTGAACATTAACACCATAGCGTTTTATAGTGATACTATAACTACTTTTGCTAGCAAGATGGAAACAATGAATAATTCAATATTTATATAATATATATAGTATAATACCTATTTTTTCATGTAAATGTGAATACATTATTCCTTCCATTAAAAATAATGAACATGCTCAGTTTCTCTTTTCCATTTAAAATTTAAATGTCTCATCCCCTACGCAATATATGGGAAGGAGTTCTGCTATCCGACACTTCTATATTTAACCCGCACCCTTCTGAAATGGAAGGGAATAATGTAGAGAGAGAGCCATAGGTCTAGGCCTTCTAGCGACATTTTGTCATTTTTCGCTTTTTTGGGTTTTTTGGGGTGTTTTTTATATGTATAAATCACTGTTTTTGCATACAGGCATTTTTGGGGAAGGGGATAAATTAACAGTTGCAGGATGTTTAATACATGTGTATAAGGATAAATCAATACAAAAAATGGTAACATTAAAAGGAGCAGACTATCACAAATTCAGCATTCAGTCTTAATGTTTGCATTGTTCCTTTAATCCTCTCAATGCCAAGCGCCCTCAGTAACTTACATTTTTCTCCAAGGTAAAAGGCCACAAGCTACATAGTGTACGATGCAAAATCAATAAATGTATTATGGTTCAAAAGACGAAATAAAGATGCAACATTTTGGCAGTGAAGCCTTTATCATGTATCTATCATACATGAGCAACATGTATTAATCATTTCTCCACCACTGCTCTGCTCCATCTCTGATGACAGTCTCGTTTCCTGGCCAGTTGAAATTTGTGCTTGTGTCGTGATTACCACAAATGCACCAATCAAAAGAATGCTTCTTGTAAGGAATGACAAATCAGGAACACATTTTGGCTATTGGCTTGACTGCTGATTTCTCGTACGGTACAGGTAGAAGCATGTGGGTAACCATTAGTATCAAGAAAATACTGATTTAGCAGAAAATATAAAATATTTCAAAGTTTTTTGTTTTACTTAAAACTTTTTGCCACTGTTGCTTGTTGCCTGTGCCGTGAGTGGGTACACAGAGCAGATTCCTGTAGGTTCTCCTGCAAAAAGAAAGGGATTTCGGGTTTTTAAATTTTCCAGCAACTAGATTTTTTCATAGTGAATTTAGCTAAAAAAATTGCTGTTTGATAAATATGCGAATTCTATATTTTACATAAGATTCACATGTGAGAATTACTGGTTTTAAAGCAAATATAGAATTGTACCAGACAGGATTTGACCATTCGATTGAAATAACCAAATTCAACTGGATTGCCTTTAGGAAATATGAGGATTGCTAATTCTGTTGTAATTTGGTTATTTATTCAATTTTTTCTCATAGTGACCAAACTAGGTTCTTAGTGAACAAACGAGTTAACAATTACAAACAAAACACCTTCCAGTTTTTTTCAGACCACACAAAATCATGTTTATTAATTAAAGAGGAAAAGCAAACTTTCTTTTTAAAATTGTCATAATTCATGTCTCCATGCATCTGTCTGTATTCCATAGAAAGAAGCAATATAGATTGTCTATATATATCCCAAGGTTTATATTACGCAACACATTTATACCCACACAGTATCCTTGCAGTTAATGTGCCTTCTGTTTGCTGTAGAAGTATTTTTGTTAACTTTTCTTTTACACATTTGCCTGGTGTCATTGAATGAATATATAATAGACAAACCCAAGGTGACAGAATAGACAAACCCAAGGTGACATTATTCTGTTCTCAATGTCCTGTTTTTCTTGCTTTCAATATTATTGTAACAAATGTAATGAAAAGCTAGTTTAGTTAAAGGGTTACTATAACCTTTTTTTTTAATTTTGGGGAGGGGGTGTTTTTTCCAGTATTAAATGCCCTACTGGGCACTGTGGAGAGGGTTCAACTCTCAATTTGCAGTATAACCTGCAAAATTAAGTTTTACTCACCTGGAATCCAGCACCGGGTTTAGCCCTTCAATGCCCCCTTCCACATCACTGGGGCCATGCGTTGTCCATTCTTAGTGATTGAACCCTTTTGCGTGCTCTGGGTCAGCAGGGAAGGAAAGTGGAGGGAGGAAGTGGGGAAGACGAAACTTTTAAAAAAATTAAAAAATAATTAAAATGTGCAACAAAGGGATGCTCAATGTGGGAGGGAGAATTGGAGTGGAGAGTAACCGTCCTCTTGCAGGTGCTTTACCTGGAAAGGGAAGATCATTATATTTTTTGCTCCGTGCAGTGCGCACTGACGAAAGACTCATTTTATTCACATCATTGACATTGGCAGCTCAAAACTGGGAGTGTGCTAGGAGTGTAACTAGCCACCAGTACAATTATCTCAGAGAGAGAGAGTGTGTGTATGTGTGTGTGTGTGTGTGTGTGTGTGTGCGTTCGCACACTTGCGTGTGTGTGTGTATTAAAGTCTGGAAATGCTTTTAAGAGACAGGAATTTAAGGGACATACAACATCGTATTCACTAGTACTTCAATTCATTAAAAGTAATGAATGAAACTACAATGCAAGCTAACGGAAATTGCTATGTTGCATACAGAAGCAAAGAACTTTATTACTCTGCCATGAATGGATCAGGTATTTGCACAGGTTATTGGACAGCTTTGAGGGAGACTGAAAAAGACAGTGAAAACTCCTATGATTATGTACATGCCAGGACCCATGTTTGGAATATTTTATACTCACAGGGTTATTCATTAGATACACATTGCTTATTCTTGAGGCACAAACTGCCAAGTTATTACTATAGCGGAGTTGGAAAATGTGTCTAGATCAGCTGTTTTTGACTCGGTTTTTCCATTCAGATTTAATTTGGAAAAATGTAAAGTTTAGTGTCATAATGAGCATGATCATGCAAAGTATTCAGCCTTTCTAAGTAATTGTTGGCTCAATTCATTATAAAAGAGCATGCAGATTCCACACCTTGACAGAAGGCATCATTTGTAGTGACACAAAGACATCTTTACCTTTGTTATCAGTATTCAAGCAGAGGTTTTACCTATTAAACATTAGCAAAAAAATCACCAGCATCATGAGTTTAGTTCAGAACACTAACAAACATGACTATAATTATCAATTATACAAGAACTGTCACTTAGTTTCTTTTTCCTTCATCCTAGGAAACATTATTTGCTGGGTGAATCTTACTTACCTCTCTGCCTAACTTTTGCCTTTCAGCACTTGTTTGTCCCATGATACCTCGGGTATGAGCACATGGGCATCTCTGAGAGAAATTCTTTAGGTGCATCTAGTTTTATCAATAGCAAAGCGCATGCACCATGCGTTTGGCACTGTGAGAGTTGGCTAATTTAAAAACATTGCTTAGCCTTGGCTGGCAAGGGGCATACATTAACATACAATGATAGACAATGATTTATTTATCTTTTTAACTTTTAGCGCAACCAATCACTAAACTTTTAATTATCCATTTGGCAATGCTAGAAGTGAGGAAGTGACTGTTCCTCTTAAACATTAGATATACGTTTTGCCTCTTAATTTGTTTCTAAGAGAAAATTGCTGTGATTTTAAAAATGCTAACTGATTTAATTTGTTTTAGAAAACAAATGTTAGCAGCATTTTAATCTTACAACTGGACATCTGTAAATCATCTTTTGTTGAACGTTACAAATAGTTTATATGCTGGCAATACAACAATTCACGGTAACTATTGCAGGTTCAAATGCTTCTGAAAGAAAGTCTAAAACTAAGGATGAGTATTAAATAAAACAGATGTAGGTTCTGCACTCACTGGGAAATTTGGAATACCCCAAAAAAGCCGGATTATAAACAAATGATTTACACATTACAGTGGAAAATCCATCTATTCAGCAGACATGTATGCTCCTACAAAAATTCCTTTAGAAAATATTTCACATGTCAAATATATATTACAGGGTGATAAATCATGGATATTATGAAAGAGAACAGATGCAATGTGCATTGTTATCGACTATGGATGTTCATGCTACGAAACGTGATATCGGGGTAATAAGCGATGGTGAATTTGGTAAAAAAGATACCATTATCATATTTGTTCCACAGCTAACATGGTACCGCTCTATAACCCTATAATAAGTTCATGTCCAGAGTGATTAGGTCCACTTGATGGGCTAGCATTCCTGATTTTTCCCATGGGAGAATGACTTTAAAAAAAATAAAAAATAAAAATAGTAAAGCTTAAAAAGATTAAACATATGGATGATATTTCTTTAGATTGTAAAGTAATTTGGGCAGGGACATCACCTACTATTCTCGTATGTCAAACATGCTTTGATAGAATTAAACTGTTGCAGAATAATTTTGGTGCTAGATACATATTTCTAATTATAATTTTGGTGGTTCTAGATCTTTACATCTAAAAATATATTAAAATAATAGGTATAAACATATTATCCTCTGCAAGCACCTCTTGCAGTTTAGTGTGCAAACAATGAACTGTTCTATTCAACAAAACACTCATATGTGCCAGTGGAATTGATAGAAAATTAAATAGCTTGTAATGTTAAAAGGCTACTCCAGACAGGAGTTGACTCTCGTTTTATTCACATCTTGTATAAAAAAGGTTGAAAACTAGTTAAATATAAAATGTCCTTGCCTTTATGATTCTTGCACTTGCTGCAATGTCCCTCCTTCTGCTGTGCGTTCTTACCACATGAGCAAGTAGCTCCACCAAATATGATGTTCCCATAATGTCAAGAGAACAGGGTGCACTTGTCATCTATTTGAATTCCAGACATGAATGCATTAGTTCAATTGTCTTTTATCTTTGTCACCAAGGACCTCCAGGAAGTGAACCGGAGTGTGTCATCAGGGCCTGGGGAAAAGGTGCACTCTCATTTGGCAGTGCGGGACAGGATTTTCCATTCAGAGAACCAAAAGGTGGTAGGAAGCATTATTAACAGTAAAACATGTAACGAATTAGCTCTATCAACCTTGCCACCAAAATATTTCACATTTTAGTTAAGTACTCTACTCCTCCTACGCTCAGTTTTGACCCTTTGTGGTTCATAGGGGCTTATAAGATGTAACTCCAATATGGAATAACTCTTTGAGTACCAAAGGTTCAGCATCTGTTTAATCGAGTCCATGTTGGTTAGCCGTTAATATACACACAAATACTCCTACAGATATTGTGATAGTAATCTGTTGATGGGTCTCAAGGTCTCCAGGTCTCTTAAAGCCCTTTTTAGTTGGTGGAGGAACTTCCATTAGAGGCATTCCATAGCCTCAGGGCGAGAATCTAGACAATGCATATCTCTAAAACCACTGACCAGCACTCTGCAGCAACTGTATTAATACTGTACAAAAACTTATGCGGGCAAGGAGAATGTGTTAGCTTTCTCATGTGAAATTTCTCAATCGGGGCTACAGCAATTTATAACATTTTCCATTAATGCAGTTATAGGGATAGGGGCCACCTTGCATGATAAGCTACATAAAGATAACAGATTATCAAGAACCTTGGAATCTTTTTTTTTTTTTTTTATTATTCTTTTTTTTTGCAGTGTAGAATTAGGTATACATGCTTGGACATACTATATCAAGAAAAAAATAATAACATCTGATGGAATTTGCACCAGGAAATTTATTCTTATCGGTTTATTTAGGCCAGATGACTGGCGAGTACTAAAATCATAAAATAAAAGTGCGCATGCTTCAGTTTTTTTAATCTTTAAGCGGACACTGTTTAACCCCTTAAGGACACATGACATGTGTGACATGTCATGATTCCCTTTTATTCCAGAAGTTTGGTCCTTAAGGGGTTAAATATACACATATTTATTTATTTATTTATTAACAGACGGTTTAAAAATATCGGCTATGGTTTCGGAAAAAATGACAGATACTCTTTGAGATATTGTTGTTTTTGTTCCCTTCTAGGATGGGGGATGGGAGAGTGGCTTGGAGGGGCTGAAGCCCAAGATGTGGGACTCTTTAACGTTCATCACTCCGGAGTCATGTTTGAGTGGTCTCCCGTGCCCAGACCCTAGATTTCAGAATTTGATTGACATAGTTCATGTATGCCTTGCTCCTGGTCGCTGGAAAGCTTACATGGCCATGTGGGAGCAGTGCATGTGGTGTGGGGATAGGTAGCATGGGTTTCTCACTCAGAGGTTTTCCTCGATTCTTTCTCTGCTGTCTTTTTTCCATAGTCAGGGGACTCAGCTGAATGGACTGTTTCCATCTTGCCCTTTTTTTTTTTAACCTTATGGGTTGAGTGAATGTTACCAAGCACTTTCTCATTCAAAGGTTTTTGGGGAGGTTGACGACGTAAGAGACTAGTACACACTAGACATCCTGTTTTTGTTCATTTACTACAGAGACTGTGTCATATCCTAGGATCGGTGTGTTTTCCAATGAATTAATCTCTTTTGTTTAGAGTGGCATTTTCCCTTCATTTTTATGTGGAGCTCAGGGTGTGAGAGTTAGTAGCATGAACCTTTAGTTAGGTTTTGGCTTTACTTCTTTCTGATGTGATCTGTGGGTGATATAGGGTGTATAAAAAATATTTTGTCAGTCTAAGACAGATCAGGCAGGTTTGGGGCTGGTTCTTAGGGCTTGTAAGACTGAGGGTGTATGGTGTCCAGTATCTTTGATGTCTCAGAGTGCAGGATGTTTCTCAGGGAGTAGCCTGTTTCGTCATGGTTGTTTCTGGTTTATGTTAATAAATTAGCTCTAACTCATTCACAATTTGCTAGTGTATTCAGAGCAGGAATTAAGGCTTTGGGTTTGGATGCTGCGGTACTTTCCGCTCATATATATATCATAGCTGCAACACAGGGAAGCCTTTGGGGTTTTCCTGCAGATTTCAGCAATACATTCGTCCATATCTTAAAGACAGTAATGTTGGCTTTTGCTTTGTAGGCCTATACATTCATTTATTTAATGGGTGGCCCAGTGAGAGGAGTGATGGTATGGCTGGAATCTACAGCTTCTTTGTATTAAGGATAGGTATAGATAAGGAGGGATTAGAGATTTGCAGTAGAGTCAGGTGTACCTGGAGTGTGTGGCTCTTTGCGGTTTTGTCTCTAGACCTCTGGTGCGTCTTATTCATGCAGGTGGGAATGACTTGGGAAAAGGTAAGATGGTGGATCTGATTTATACTTTTAAGCACAATCTGGTGCAGTGTTTGGCATTGTTTAGCAATCTTCTGTTGATTTGGTCTGAAGTAATTCCCTGCTCCAATTTGGAGTACTTTTCTAAACGTGGAGGCTTTGGGACACAGTAGGCTTAATTTCAACATGAAAATATTGCAGTATCTAAGGCACATTGGTGGTTTGGGTATTCAACATACCAAACTGGAAGGAGATAACAGGGATGTTATGTGGCAGGATGTGGTGCATTTTAACCTGATTTAGTTAGATATTTTTAACATAGGGTTATTGATCAGGCACTGGCTTTGTGGGGGCCGAGCTCTGCCCCTCAGTCAGTGTATTTGCTGAGGTAGCTGTTTGTTCCTTCACCATAGTGAAGCAGTGAAATATTGCCTGGGCAGGCCTGGGAAGTCACAGCCTGTTTTTCAGTAAGGAGCTATTGGGAATTAGGTTTAATGGTAGCTATGTGCTGGGAAATACACCAGCTGACAGTATGTCTGGTTGGCTATTCTTTAAATAAAGCTGTGGCTTTTGCCATTAGGGATGTGCATGGGCAAAAAATGTGGTTCAGTTCGGAAATTCAGGTAAGTAAAAAATGTGTCTGTGTTGGAAGTTTGGACCAATTGCATTCGATTCAGTTTGGCACTTTGTTCGATTCAGTTCAGCAATTCGGAACTTTGGTAATTCGGACCCTAACGCTAACCATAACCCTAAACCCTAACCTTAAACCATAATCCTAATCCTAACCCTAAACCCTAACCACTTGTTTTGCCACTTTTAAGAAATCTGAAGCACATCGGAACTTCGGCAATTCGGAACTTCGGCAGTTCAGTTCAGCACGTCGGAAATTCGGCAATTTGCCAACTCGGCAATTCGAACTTCGGACATTCGTAAGCATCCGAATGTCTGAATTTCACGAAATTCACCCAAATGTACATTCGGAACAAAACGAATTGCACATGTCTAGTTGCCATTATCCACTTTAAAATGTGTTAGTATTTATTGGGGAAGAAAGGGTTAACAGTGGGTTAACATTTGTCAGGATCGTGACAGGGATCCAATACGCAGAGTGCGGACAGGAAGAGGTACGTATACCGGACCTTAGAATGGCCGGACTAACGTATAGACAAGACAAGAATGGTCAAAAGATAAGCCGAGGTCGAGGGAGTCGGAGGACAGGTAAGCGAAGAACAAGCCGAGTCTAAGGAGAGGAGAGAGAAGCAGGACAAAGTACAAGCCAGGTCAAAACCGAAAGACACAATAAGAGGAACGCGCTGAGTGACTAGCAAGCTAGAACCACGACAGGGCAATGAGTAGTAGTACAGGCTTCCTTTAAATACCCTGTCACCTTAATTGATGACCACGCCCCCAAAAGGTCCGGAATTGCCGTTTCTGGCGGTTCACGTCAATGATGACGTCATGACGTCGACTATTGGCCGTCGCGTCATAAAAGAGGGAGGAGCTAGCGCGGCCGGCGTGAAAACGGCTGAAAATGCCGAAATGCTTGTGCATAGGAGCCCCTTTGGAGGAGAGACTGTCCAGGTGCCTGGCCTCCTCAGAGGTGGAAATTACAGGTACCATGACAGTACCCCCCCCTTTTAGATACGCCCACCGTTCGGACGGGACCGGGCCGGGAAGGAAACCGAACGTGGAAGGCTCACAGAAGACGAGGAGCATGTACATCTTCACAAGGAACCCAAGACTTCTCTTCAGGGCCATAACCTTTCCAATCTACGAGGTATTGCAACTTTCCCCTGGAAATACGAGAATCAAGAATGGACCTGACAATGTATTCTTCCTGACCATCAACCTGAACTGAAGAAGGGGGTGAAGGGTGTGAAGAAAACCTGTTACAAACAAGAGGTTTTAATAAAGACACATGGAAAGAGTTGGGGATACGTAGAGTAGAAGGCAGGTCCAGCAGATAAGAAACCGGGTTGATCCTCCTCAACACCTTGTAAGGACCAATGTAACGAGGAGCAAACTTCATGGAAGGGACTTTCAAGCGAATGTGTCTGGTACTCAACCAGACCCTATCACCCGGAGAAAAGACAGGGGCGGGCCGTCTACGCCTATCAGCATGCATCTTAAACACCGCGGAGCTACGTGTAAGAATTTGTCGAGTCTGATCCCACAACTTTCTCAGGTTGGCTATATGCACATCAACCGACGGTATACCATGAGAAGGTGATACTGACGGAAGAATAGTGGGGTTAAAGCCATAATTCAAGAAAAAGGGGCTATTGTGAGTGGAATCACAAACAAGGTTGTTGTGAGCAAACTCCGCCCAAGGAATCAGACCGACCCAATCGTCCTGGTGTTCAGAAACAAAACAACGTAGATATTGCTCAATTTTCTGGTTAGTGCGTTCGGCTGCCCCGTTAGATTGAGGATGATAGGCAGATGAAAAATTCAGCTTGATACCCAACTGGGAACAGAAGGATTTCCAAAAACGGGAAACGAACTGGGAACCTCTGTCCGACACAATCTCATTGGGAATACCATGTAAGCGAAAAATCTCCCTTGCAAATATCACGGCCAATTCGGGTGAGGAAGGAAGTTTCGGCAAGGGAATGAAATGAGCCATTTTGGTAAACCTGTCGATCACCGTGAGGATAACTGTGTGTTTATTGGAAACAGGCAAATCAACAATAAAATCCATAGCTAGACTAGCCCAAGGTTTGTTGGGAATTACTAAGGGTTGCAATAGGCCACAAGGGAGTGTCTGTGGTAGTTTATTCTTAACACAGACCTTGCAGACCTTGACAAAGTCTTCCACATTCCTCCGTAAACTAGGCCACCAGAAGTCTTTGGAAATCAGATAACAAGTTTTGTGGATGCCGGGGTGACCGGCAAACTTGCTATCGTGAAAGCATCGAATTATGTCCATTTGGAACTTGGGAGAAACGAAAAACCGTCCCTCAGGGGTACGTTCCGGAGCAAGAGATTGTTCCTTCATTATATCTGCTAGCAATGGAGAGTGTATTTTGACATTGGTGTTAGCGATAATGTTATGTTTCGGAACAATAGGAGACAATGTGTCTTCCGTGATGGTAATAGGTTCGTGTTGACGGGATAACGCGTCTGCTTTAGTGTTCTTAGACCCAGGTCTGTATGTGAGTACATAGTTGAAATGTGTAAGGAACATTGACCAACATGCTTGCCTGGCAGATAATCTTTTGGCCTCTCCAATGTATGATAAATTTTTGTGATCAGTCAAGATGGTAACAGGGAGAACAGTGCCCTCTAACAGATGTCTCCATTCTTTTAAAGCCATAATAATAGCTAAGAGTTCTCTGTCCCCAATATCATATCTCCTTTCCGTGTGTGATAATTTTTTGGAAAAAAAAACGCATGGGTGTAAAGGTTTATCCAAACTTCGTCTTTGGGACAATACCGCGCCTATACCTGTTTCAGACGCATCAACCTCAAGTAGAAAGGGTAAGGAGGTATCAGGATGGACTAATATAGGTGCTGAAGCAAAAGTCTGTTTGAGTGTTTCGAAAGCAGATAAAGCCTCAGTAGACCACGTTTTGGTATTGGCTCCTTGTTTAGTCATATTAGTGATAGGAGCAATAACAGAGGAGTACCCTTTAATGAAGCGTCTGTAATAATTAGAAAATCCAATAAATCTTTGTATGGCTTTGAGTCCCTTGGGTAAAGGCCAATCTAAAATCGATTTTAGTTTAATTGGGTCCATCATAAACCCGTCCTTGGAAATTACGTAGCCTAAGAAAGTTATCTGGGATTGATCAAAGCTACATTTCTCCAATTTACAATACAATCCATGTTGTAAAAGTTTCCGTAATACCCTTCTGACTTGTCTGTGATGAGAGTCAAGGTCCCTAGAATGTATTAGTATATCGTCCAAATATACTATAACGCATTCGTGTTGAAATTCTCTAAGAACCTCATTAATCAAGTCTTGGAAGACGGCCGGAGCATTGCATAACCCAAACGGCATTACTGTATACTCATAATGTCCATAACGGGTATTGAATGCTGTCATCCATTCGTCTCCCTGTTTAATTCTTATCAAGTTATATGCTCCTCTCAGGTCTAGCTTGGTAAAAATCTTGGAGCCCTTAAGTCTATCAAAAAGTTCATTAATCAAAGGAATAGGGTAGGCATTCCTGATGGTAATCTTGTTCAATCCCCGATAATCTATGCAAGGACGTAAAGTACCGTCTTTCTTTTCAACAAAGAAAAAACCCGCCCCCGCCTGAGATGAAGACTTTCTAATAAATCCTTTGTCTAGATTCTCCTTGATGTATTCCTCTAAAACTATATTTTCTTTAGTAGACAGAGGATACACCGTACCCCTAGGAGGCATAGTACCAGGCAAGAGTCTAATAGTACAGTCATAGGACCGGTGAGGAGGTAAAGTATCAGCCTTCCTCTTGTCAAATACCGACTTAAGATCCAGATACTGAGATGGTATCTGTAAGTCTGTGGATTGAGAAGAGTTGGTAGAGGAGTTTACTGGGCAAACAGAAGTGACTCTCAGCAAACATTTCTCCCTACAACCAGTTCCCCAAGATACGATTTCTCCACATTCCCAGTCAATCTGGGGGTTATGTCTCTTGAGCCAAGAATACCCCAGAACCACTGGGACAGCAGGGGAGGATATTAACAGGAGGGATATCATCTCCTCGTGGAGGATACCGATGGTCAGTTTAACGGGTTTAGTCTCATGAAATATTACTGGTTCAGACAAAGGTCTACCATCTATGGCCTCAACGGCCAAGGGTGTGTCTCTCAGTTGAGATGGGAGACAATGCTCCAGAATCTAACAAAGCCATCGTAGATATAGCGCCACTTTCCCAAGCTAAAGAGACAGGAATAAGAAGCCTATGGTCTTTATCATTATACATAGAGGACAATACAGAAACACCCAAGGCCCGTCCTCTAGGGAAACTTAGGTGCGAGCGTTTCCCGGGCGTTATTATAGCAATTAAGACGCAGGTGGCCTCTCAGCCCGCAGTATAAACAGAGACCCTCCCTTCTTGTGTATTGTCTCTCGGCCTCAGATAGGCGAGTATTGCCTATCTGCATAGGTTCTGGTGGAGTTGGGTTGAAGGAGTCAGGATTCTGGAAGGAAGGAGCAATTCTTATAGGTGGTCTACTGGCTCTTTCTCGAGTATTCTGCCTCTGTCTCATGCGTTCATCTATTCTGGAAATAAATGACACAAAATCTTCCAAATTTTCTGGAAGTTCTCTCGTGGCGATCTCATCTAGAATCTCATCAGACAACCCATTCAAAAATACATCCATAAAAGCTTGTTCATTCCATTTCACCTCTGCTGCCAGTGATCTAAACTCTAGCGCATATTCTACCAGAGTTCTATTCTGTTGTTTAAGGCGTAACAGAGATCTGGCTGCATTAACCTTCCTTCCTGGGGGATCAAAAGTCCTTCTGAAAGCTGTGACAAATGCAGTATAGTTGTAGACCAAAGGGTTATCATTCTCCCAGAGGGGATTGGCCCATCTAAGTGCTTTGTCTATTAGCAGTGTTATAATGAAACCTACTTTAGCCCTGTCAGTAGGATATGCCCGGGGTTGAAGTTCAAAATGTATGCTTATCTGGTTTAAAAAACCACGACAAGTATCAGGCGAACCCCCATATCGTAACGGGGAAGTAACATGAGAAGACGCGCCCACTGTGGCTACTTCCAAACCCGTACTTAGAGGATGGCTAGCGGAGGAACGTATTTCTTCTGACTGGGTACTGGGACGTGCTAACAAGGTTTGCAACGCTAGAGCCATTTGGTCCATTCTATGGTCCATGGCCTCAAATCTGGGGTCAGGGGAACTAGCACCTGCAGGATCCATATGGCCCTGTCGTAATGTCAGGATCGTGACAGGGATCCAATACGCAGAGTGCGGACAGGAAGAGGTACGTATACCGGACCTTAGAATGGCCGGACTAACGTATAGACAAGACAAGAATGGTCAAAAGATAAGCCGAGGTCGAGGGAGCCGGAGGACAGGTAAGCGAAGAACAAGCCGAGTCTAAGGAGAGGAGAGAGAAGCAGGACAAAGTACAAGCCAGGTCAAAACTGAAAGACACAATAAGAGGAACGCGCTGAGTGACTAGCAAGCTAGAACCACGACAGGGCAATGACGCATCAGGGCAATGACGTACAGGCTTCCTTTAAATACCATGTCACCTTAATTGATGACCACGCCCCCAAAATGTCCGGAATTGCCGTTTCTGGTGGTTCACGTCGATGATGACGTCATGACGTCGACTATTGGCCGTCGCGTCATAAAAGGGGGAGGAGCTAGCGCGGCCGGCGTGAAAACGGCCGAAAATGCCGAAATGCTTGTGCATAGGAGCCCCTTTGGAGGAGAGACTGTCCAGGTGCCTGGCCTCCTCAGAGGTGGAAATTACAGGTACCATGACAACATTAAGAAAATATCTTGTCCCAAGAGACAAGATGCAATGCCAGTCTGCTGTTGCAAAAGCTAGTAAGGTGATTTGTTGTATAAAAAGGGGTTTTAATTCACGTTATCCAAATATAATTTTGCCTCTTTAGAAATTAATGGTAAAACCCCACCTTGAATATGCGGTGCAATTATAGGCATCAGTTTTAAAGAAGGATGTTGCAAAACTAGAAAAAGGCACGAGCTACAAAACTAGTAAGGAGGATGGAAAACATATAAGGAAAGGCTAAAAAAAAACTGAAATTGTTTTATTTATAAAAAAGACGCCTCAGAGGAGATATGATAGCACTATACAAATATATAAAGGGTCAGTACAAAGCGCTATGTGCTATCCTGTTCATTAACAGGAATATACAATAGACAAGAGGACACACATTGAGACTGCAAGAAAGGCATTTTCACTTACAGGTTTCTTTTCATAAAGAACCATAAAGGTGTGGAATTCTCTGCCTAAAAAGGTTGTGTTATCAAATTCTATAGATTTAAAAGAATATAGAATTTTAAAAAGACTTGGATGTTTTTTTTTTTTTGCATAAATAGAATATTCAAGGATATAATTCATATGTATGTAATTAATTAATTGAAAAATAAAACAAACAAGCTTCCTTCTTCATCTATGTGATTGGGGCAAAATGCATTGCAAAGTGAAATAAGAAGAGGAAAGACCCACAATGAACTGAGGGGAAACAAGTTTAATTTGTCTGAGGAATCACATTTTAAATGAGAGTTTTCAACTGTATTAGAATAAATCATTTTTGTATGGTATAATGCTGTTGGGCACTTGGTTTTATTTTCTAATATATTGAAACTAGAATGCATACCATGATCTTAACAACTGGAGATATCTCATCTCTTATAAATGCTGTATAACTCGGAACCGGGCACAAGTGGTATATGTGAGTGATGCTAATAAATGGAGCTGGAGGGATACCAATAGTTTTACTTTATCTGCAGTGTTATTGATTATAGGATAGGATCTGCACTGTATGTGATGCATATTTCATACATTTAATAATTTTTATTCACAAGCATCTGCAGAGAAATGTAGAGAATACTGCAATACGTATATGGTTTACTAGCACACTATACCTTCCATACTGATCTATACAGGGCTAGCCTAAGAGCCCATTGGGCCTGGTGCTGACATTTACAATGGGCCTAATTACAGAATGTTATTGAGAGAAAACACTAACACAGTCATACCTTACAAGTGTTATGTATCTGGTGGGAAACTCATACAATGCAACTATTAGAAAACAAATACCCTATGCTAATCAGCAAAGTTAGACATACAATATGGAGCAAAATTGCAAATAAAAAATAGTGCATTGCATAAATGTGTGTATATATTTTACATGGGGCAGATATGCTTTAATAAAACCAAGGTGTACTTTTTGTCTGTTTGTTGAACCATTTATGGGGCTAGGCATTTATTATAGAAAGGCAACTCTGCTAAATAACTTACATTCATTGTCTTGTATTACGACCTTAGTAAAGGACATAATGCATAGCATTTTTTCTTTTCCTCACATGTCACTCACTGAGTTAACCTGTGACCTAACTGAGCAAAAGATACGCAGAAAAAAAGGAAGATCGATTGCACTCATCCAGGGAACAACAAGGTACTTAGCCAGGACGGGCACATCCCATACATGTAGCATGTACTAAGGAAGAGGCTTAAAGCACTCAATGTGTTCACTTTAAAGCAGTTTTATTTGATCATCACATGCACCATCACTAACTGAGCATCAAGAACTTAAAGATACAGGCCACATTATTAAAACAGAGTCAATGTACACATCCTCAACTCCAGATTACCCAAAAGGACACCTTAAAATACTGCAAATAATGTGGAACATAAATGCAAATATTTGCAAGCAAAAATACAGAAAATATTAGTTGTTTTCTTTAAAGCACAAACCACCAACGATACCAACAACAAAAAAGTAAGAGTAATAAAGAGAGTAATAGACACATAAAACCCTAGACGATCCCTTTAAAAGTATTGACTCGAATGTATTTAAAACAATGCAAGGGAAGTTTGTGATAGCTTATCTGCTAACATGCTGTGGTCATAGGAAATGTGAACTGAAGGTGTAAAAATGTGTAATGCATTTAAAACAATTGACAATCATAATCAGTTACAGTCTTGAATTTATTTAAATGGGGTAGATTATCTTCTTTTTTTCTTCAAGCCTTGCAGATATGAGATCCTCAGACAGGTAATTAACAATCTAAAAGGACAAAAGCTGTTGGAAAGTTAATTATGTGTGATTATCTTACAAAAGAAGGTGATTATGCAGCTGAATGACAAAAGCAAAGTATTGAATGGAGACAAAAAATACCATAAGATAAACTGATAAAACCATGGCCACCCATTGCTAAATTAGAAGTAGCAAATTCTAGTTTGTTGTTTTTCATATAACAGCACTTTTCACAAATGTAGACATTGGTAACTTCAGAGATTAAAATACACAGTTTTCATTGTTTTAAATCCTAGCGCATTTTATTTTAAGAAACCCAAGTAGACAATGAGGCTGCATAGATAAATATGTTTTATTCTAGGGATAGCATTGCAGTTCTACAGCATTGTGTTCTTTAGCAAAAATAAATAAACCAAAAAATAAGTAAATAAATTAAATAAAATGGATAGTGAAAAACATTTGTAAAAATAGTTATGGAATAGTTATGGAAAGAATATTCACTCGATGTAAAAAGTTTGAACACTTTTAACTATATCACATTGTACGCAAATTTATTTTTGATATTAAAATGCAAATCTGTGTAGAAATGGGAGTTTTGCGAATTTTTATTTCTAAACAAAATGTTATTATCATTTTCCGTGAATGCCTGCAAACATTGGTCTTCAAGTAAAAGCAAAAATTGTAACAAAATTCTGAAATTACATTGAATTACTTTTTCCAGTTCATGCAGCCAATGTTTCTACCTTTCTACCTTTAAAGTAAGATAATGAGGAATTAGGGAGTTTTTGCTATATAATATCTGAACTCCAAGTTAATGATATATATTTTTCTAAATAAAATACATTTTGTGACCCATGTGTTGAAATATTTTCTGATCAATCAACTAAAAAGTGTATGTGTGTTAAGGCTATTCAGTTCACACAAGTGAAATCAGTGTTGATGTAATTCTGTATTTGCCTAAATTTTTAGGTTGCATTACAACAATCAATATAAATAATACTCTACCTCAGTGGCTCCCAAACTGTGTGCACACAGGGGTGCCACGGAATATTTCCTCGGTGCTATGATTATAGCACCGGGGAAGTATAAGTGCTCAACAAGGACCCGGTCGAGTGCCGAAACCGGGGCCCTGTAACGTCGGCTGGCTGGGAGGAAATGACAGCCTGAGTATGATTGTATGTGTGTTTGTGTAAGAGTGTGTGTATGAGTGTGTGTGTGTATGAGTGTGTATGTGTATGGATGTGTGCGTATGAGTTTGTGTATGAGTGTTTGTATGAGTGTGTGTGTATGGGTGTGTGTATGAGTTTGAGTGTGTGTATGAGTGTTTGTATGTGTGTAAGTATTAGTTTCTGAGTGTTTACTTGTGTATAAGTGTGTGTATCAGTGTGTATGTATGAGTGTGTATGTGTGTGTGTGAGTATGACTGTATGTGTATGAGTGTGAGTATGAGAGTGTGTATGTGTATGAGTGTGTGTGTGTCATGGTGTTTGTGAGTGTGTGTGTATATATATGTCAGTGTGCTTCTGTGTCTGTGTATGCGCACACATCTGTGTATGTGCATATTTGTGTCAGGGTATGTGTTTTTATGCCAGTGTGTGTATCTGTGTCATGGTGTGGGCATGTATCAATGTTTGTGTGTGTCAGGGTGCATGTGTGTATGTGTCAGTGTGTATTTATGTGTGTGTATGTGTCTATATGAATTAGTGTGTATGTGTCTGTGTATTTTTTATGCATCTGTGTGTTAATGTGCATGAATATCTGTGTAAGTATGTATGTATGTATGTGCATACATCCAAGCAGTCAAACACCAGCACAACATACAAGCACACTCCTGGAATCTAACACACATATTACATACAAACACACCCCTCCATTCAAACTAAAATATATATATAGATATATACAAACACACCCCTTCATTTAAACACTTCACACAAATCTACATCCACATTTAAAAGTGAACATTACATTCAGACACACCCCTGCAATCAAACACAAACATAACATACAAACACAAACACAATAAATGTATACAAGCACCCTTTCAAACACCCACACTGCACATTACACTATAGCGTCAATAAATGCTGCAGCACTGTACAGATATACAACCTAGAAATTTCAACTTGGGGTGCCTTGGAAAAATACTAAAATATTAAGGGCACCTTGAACTTAAAAAGTTTGGGAACCACTGCTCTATCTCCTTTATACACCTTCTGGAAGATTATTTGCTAATTGAACTGGGCTCTTATTCTACAACCAGCTTTAAAGGGATATTCCTCAGCACCAAAACAGCTTTAGCTTAATAAAACAGTTTGGCATATAGTTTATTCACCTGCAGTCTCACTGTTCAATTCTCTGCCATTTAGGAGTTAAATCACTTTTGTTTCTGTTTATGCAGCTATAGCCACACATTTCTTGGCTGTGACTCACAAAGCTAACATTAAAAAAATCAATCAGACGTGACAGCACAATGTGTTTACTTTAGACATTTTTATCTCTTGCTTTGCTTATTGAACTTTATTCGTACTTATGAGGCACCAGTAGGCTCCAGAAGGCTATTAACAGAGCAGGAAATAAGAAATTCTAAATTAACAGGAAGTTTAAACATTAGATCTTTCTGTACAGAAAATCCGTAGGCAGACTGTGTAGGTCAAATGCAGGGGAGGTGTGATTAGGGCTGCACAAAGAAAGGGATTTAACTCCTTTATGACAGTGGATTGAGCAGTGAGGCTGCATGAGCATGATCTGTATACCAGCTTTTCACAATTGGTATTCTGCGGAATCCTAGAGTTCTGAGAGAACAAAATTGGGGTTCCACCACCATTGGCCTATCTGTTGGCCCATGCTCTTAGGGCAACCCAATGAGTATCACTAAACAGGGGCCCTTCAGGCACCACTGTTGTTTAACACCACAACCGGGCCCCTGTAGTATCGGATGCTGGAAGGAAGTGACAACCTGTGCACGGGAGGGAAATAGGCACCAGCTTGGAGTGAGCTGCTGCCACCTCGGACACCAGCCTCAGCCAGCAGCACTAGAGGAAGCACCCTTCAGTAGAAAAAAGATAAGCTAGCAGGAGGGTGACTAAACATGATGACCTGTATGTGTGTGTATTTGTGTGTCACGGTGAGTATGTGTCACTGTGAACCTGAGTGTTTGTATCTGTCAATGTATCTTTGTGCCAAGGTGTGTGTATCTGTTTGTCAAAGTGTGTATCTGTGTGCTAGTTTGTGTATCTGTGTGCCAGTGTGTGTATCTGTGTGGCATGGTGTGTGTATCTGTGTATATGTTCAGTGAGTGTATATGTGTGTGTAGCGGAGCTGCAATCCTGAGACCAAATATCTTCGCTGAAGTCCTCACGAGCTGGAACAAAGTGCTGCTTAGTGAATATATCCCATTCCCCCAGTAACTGGATGACACACAGTTCTCGGAGTACAACTGAGATTTATTGCGTCACACTTTTTTTTATGCATAGACCCCCAGCATGGGGTCTCCATACAAACAAATACAAACCCCTCCCAGGTGTCCCTGTGTCTGGGAGATAATTGAGCCTAAGATTGGTAACTCAATTATCTATCAGTTACAGAGAACAGACAAAAAATACAAGAAAATAAACACAAAATTACATTCAAACTATACAAAAACCCCACATGTTATATCCCCAAATAGCCCAGATCTGAGCGCCCAAGTTATCCAAATAGCGCTCAGATCCATTTGGTGTAACGGAATCGCTATTCAGGTAAAGTGCTGACCGTCCAGGCCACAAGGTGGTAGTCCAAAATAGTTCCAGGGAAAACGAGGCAATGGCTGGTCAGCTTTCAGGAGTTTCTGTATGAATACTACCGAATGCTCCCCTTGGCTCTTAGAGAGCGAATGTTCCCTCAGACGAACTAGTTGTTTCCCTTAAAAGTGCTCTCCTGGCTTGTCTGTGAGCAGAGAAGGCAGAGGTACAGTTTCTCCGGGGTTCGCGAACTATGGTATCTGAAATTAGTTCCAGGCGCTCAATGACCAGGTACCGCTGCCTTTGTTTGGGAGACAAAATACCACCCAGAGAGAGCACTTGAATTAATGAGTTCTTTTGAAGTTAATAAGTCAGGGGGTAGTCGATGTTCAGTAGTATAAAAGGGGAAAAGGAGGTTATGTTTGGGACACAAATAGATACGGGCAACCGAATGATATAGGACAGGGTCCGCCACAGTGTGTAATTGTAATTGTATATGTGTGTGTATGTGCCAGTGTGTGCCAGTTTGTGTATGTGTGTGTGTATTTGCCAGTTTGTGTATCTGTGCGCCAGTGTGTATCTGTGTCAGTATATCTGTCAGTGTGTATAGGTGCCAGTGTGTGTATATGTGTGTCAGATTGTCTGTCAGTGTGTGTATCTGAGTGTGGGTGTATTTGTGTATATGTGCCAGTGTGTTTATCTGTGTGCCAGTGTGTGTATCTGTGTGCCAGCGTGTGTATCTGTGTGTGTATCTGTCAGTGTGTGTATCTGAGTGTGTGTATCTGTGTGTCTGTGTATATCTGCCAGTGTATTTATCTCTCTGTCAATGTATATGCCATTGTGTGTATCTGTGTCAACATGTCAGACTATCTGTCAATGTTTGTATATGTGCCATTTTGCGTATTTGTCTGCCAGTGTGTGTATCTGTGTGTCATGGTGTGTGTATCTTTGTGTCATGGTGTGTGTATCTGTGTGTCAGTGTGTATCTGCCAGTGTGTTTATCTTCCTGTCAATGTGTGTGTATCTTTGTGTGTATGTGCCATTGTGTGTATCTGTGTCAAGGTGTGTATCTGCCAGTATGTGTATCTCTGTGTGTATTTGTAGGTCAGACTATCTGCCAGTATGTGTATCTGTGTGTCAGTGTGTGCATCTGTGTGCATGTGCCAGTACACACAGATGCACACACTGACAAAAATACTTTCAGTTGTGGATTGGTATTTAAAATGGAATGTCTTTTAGGGAGTCATTCATACCTCTTGTTCTGAGACTATGGTAGAGGAGTTGTAATGTAGTATCTCAAATATATCTTAAAGGGACTGCTACAAGAAGGTCATTAGTATTTTTTTTAAATTATTTTATTTATGAAACTGAGTAAACTTTAAATATAAAAAGGGAATATCTATTTATTCTACAAAGAAATCCTTGTGAAGTGAGAAATAACATTAAGCAGTTTAAGAATGACTTGGGTAGATCAGCTCAAAACTGAAGTTTTATTGTTCTTCATTAAAGATAGACTACCAAAAAACACCTCTTATTATCATTTGATCTTTATAAGGTGCTATGATTTTACAGAAATTCATTATTTATCCTTTATCTTAATGTAATCTAAATTAGTCTAAGCAGTAGTTTAAAAAAAAATCTTGATAACTATAAAAGTGTGAGGTGTCCAGTTCTGATTCTCCTTCACAGTTTGGTATGGCAATTATCCATCATCCCAGAATGTTTGGATGATTTACATGTGTTCCACCTTCTTCTAATGAAGAAGTTTCTGTTTCTTTGTACATATACCATTTCTCATAGATTTTCTACCTCCAATCATTTCAATCACCCAGAGGAAGGCTGTAGATAACTATTCATCTTCTTAGTTGTCCTTTCAAGGTTCTACCTGTGTAGTAGGTGGTAGGTGTATGATCTATGTTACTTGGTTGCATATTAACTATGTTTAACACCATTGTCCTGATCCATGTTTGTACTAGATATTGTCCACCCGCTGCCTGCACTGGCCACTTGGCTAATTTATATTTTTTCATGACATTTGGTTTCCTGACTACGACTTGACTTTGAGAACAATAAATTTAATTCCCATACATATTTGCAGCTCTTGTCCTCGCCAAACAGTCATACTTTTCCTCTCTCATTAGTTCATGCTCCTGCAATCCCAGACGTCTCTTTGACACCTTTAACTCACTTCTGCGCCCTGCTGCGGCCACCCCTCAAACTAACCTTACAGCTGACAGCTTTGCATGCTACTTTACCAACAAGATTGAACAGCTAAGGAAACAATTCTCCCCTCCTTGCTGTTCTCTTTCTCAACCACACATAAATCATGCCTTCCCTACCCTTCAGACTTTCTCCCCGGCTATTGAACAAGAGATGGCTGCGCTTCTCCTTTCTTCTTGGCCCACCACTTGCCCGCTCGATCCTGTCCCATCCCACCTCATCAGATCTCTCTCCCCTTGTCTTGTGCCTACCCTAACACACATCTTTAGCTGCTCTCTCTCTTCTGGCACTGTTCCTGCTGACCTTAAACATGCCACTGTAGTACCTATCCTGAAAAAAACATCTCTTGACCCATCCTTCCCCTCTAACTATCGTCCAATATCCCTGCTCCCTTTCTCATCAAAGCTTTTGGAAAGACTTGTCTTTACCCGTGTGTCTCGCTTTTTCAATTCCAACTCTCTCCTTGACCCTCTTCAGTCTGGCTTCCGCCCTCTCCACTCTACTGAGACTGCTCTCATCAAAGTCACTAATGACCTAATCGCAGCTAAATCCAAAGGTCACTACTCCATATTAATTCTCCTTGACCTCTCTGCTGCCTTTGACACCGTTGATCATGCTCTCCTCCTTCAAACTCTTCAATCGCTCGGTCTCTGTGAGTCTGTCCTCTCTTGGTTTTCCTCCTATCTCTCCCAACGCTCATTCAGTGTCTTCTTTCCCAAGCATACCTCCTCCCCTCATCCTGTCTCGGTTGGAGTTCCCCAAGGCTCTGTCCTTGGTCCCTTTCTATTTTCTCTTTATACTGCCTCTCTTGGCAAGCTTATTGCCTCTTTTGGATTCAACTACCACCTGTACGCTGATGACACTCAGATATACCTCTCCTCCCCGGACCTCTCCCCTGCTGTCCTGCAACGTGTCACTGCTTGCCTTTCTTCCATCTCTGACTGGATGTACTCACGCTTTCTGAAACTCAATCTCTCTAAAACTGAACTCCTTGTCTTTCCTCCTCCTAATACTGATCCTCCTCTCTCACTCTCCCTTCAAGTCAGTGATATCCACATAAGTCCATCCTTGCAAGCACGCTGTCTTGGTATCTTACTTGACTCCGGACTCACCTTTGAGCCTCACATTCAGTTTGTTGCCAAATCCTGTAGGTTCCAACTCAAAAACATAGCCCGCATCCGCCCCTTTCTTACGCAAGATGCGACCATAGAGCTTGTCCATGCTCTAGTAATTTCCCGCATGGATTACTGTAACCCTCTCCTGATTGGTCTCCCCAAAAGTCGTATTGCCCCACTACAGTCTGTAATGAATGCTGCAGCTAGACTGATTTTCCTCTCTAGTCTGTCCTCTCACACATCACCCCTCTGCCACTCCTTACATTGGCTCCCTGTATCCTATAGGAGTCAATTCAAACTGCTAACCCACACATTTAAAGCACTGAACAATTCTAGCCCCTCTTATATCTCCTCAATGATAAATAGGTATGCCCCTCCTCGTTACCTCCCCTCTGTCCGTGACCAACTCCTGACCACTGCTTGCACCTGTACAGCCAACTCGCGCTTGCATTAGCTCTCGCTGGTGGCTCCTTTCCTATGGAATAGCCTGCCTACCGCCATTAGACTCTCCCCAAGTCTTCAATCATTTAAGAAGAGCCTTAAAACCCATCTCTTCAGGAAAGCTTATGGCCTCCCAGAGTAACCTCTACCTTACATACCTGTCTCTTGCTCTCTCCTCTAGGGCAGCACTCTACCCTCTCCTCCAGCTCTGCTTCACTCCCACCCTATTTGATTGATGTTTCCTGTCCTAACGTGTCTTATACCCCACCTCCTATAGACTGTAAGCTTGTTTGAGCAGGGTCCTCTTAAACCTATCGTTCCTGTAAGTTTTCTTGTAATTGTCCTATTTATAGTTAAATCCCCCCTCTCAAAATATTGTAAAGAGCTACGGAATCTGTTGGCGCTATATAAATGGCAATAATAATAATAATAATAATAATAATACCCAGGTATCATGTTTATTCTTTTTGGAGCAGTCTGTTTTAAGTTTAGGTGTTTACAATTTTCTAAAACACCACTAATTCATTATCAGGTTGTTGTTTTTTGGAGGGGGTTGTTTTTTGCTTGTTTTTTAAATTGTTTTATTTCCAAAAATAATCTCCCAACAAAATGTTTTTGGACCTAATTTGCATTACATATGCTAGCTGTTAGTGCCGGAGAATGTAAATCTGTGTTTACTTGGTTAGTATAGGAAGTTTTCAATGTTTATCATTGCAGTCACCAGTTAGCTTACAACAAGCAGTGCCATTGTAAATAAATTGTTAATGCAACGATTCCTCAAATTATATAGTATGATATTGTTAATACACCATATAAGGAAAGGTTGGCTGGAGTCCTACTCACACATATGAGAGCTGGTATGGACTGGCTCTCAGTTATTTGCACTTTTTCAAACAAAGATGGTATCTCTATAAGATTTCACAAGTTGGATCCTGAAAGTGGCTTCCAACTTCTATAGGTATTTTTAAAAAGAGAGAGTCTTGTTTGGAAGCCTTGCTTGGAAGATCCTCCACCTCATTTATTCTTACATTGTTACCATATTAGCATTTGTGACTACAGCATTGTTACCATTTATGCCACTGCCACTTAACTTTCTGTGCACACAGTTTTTTATTATTGTAATTCAATGTATTCAACCAATATTTAATGTACACTGTTATTAATATTTTGGGTGATAGAATTTGGCTGGTAAACTTTTCAATGGTATACAACAAATGTTTACTCTACCGTCACCTCTACCCCTCTTTCCTTTGCTCCTCCTCCTTGGCTGTAAATACCTTCATATAACTGTTTCATCTCCATCTCCGTTCTTTAGGCCTCACTCCACACACCCAGAAATAACAATACAGAATCTCTCCATTTTTTTCTAAGCACTATGGCTACATATTCAATCTTGGTGGAGTGATCATAAAGGGGAACCATCTGAGAAAGGCTAGGATTTGGTGAAATGCATCACATGATTTTGGGATCAAACAGGGAACACTGGCCAAGAGCTGTAACTGCAATACACCATGCAGATACAAGTGTGGAGATAAAATCAAAATTAAAGTACTTATCTGAGAATCGGCATAAGCCAACTTTCTCACCATTATGTGATGTAATCGGCTAGCATTTTTATTACTATGGTTCTATTAAATTATGTGTTTGCGTAGAGATGTGGACAATGTATATATTGGTGAGGAAGGTGTCACCACTCTGCCCTACACATTGCCTGTATGTTTGGAGCAGCATTTATGAGCTCTGACAAAACATGAGTATGTTTTTTTAACATATATATATATGTGTGTAAGGTTACTCTACACTAAAATGTGCCCTCTGGTTTTATGCTCTCTCTTTTTATATTTACTGAGAGTTGTTTGAAGTTGCTTTCAGGATCCATCTCAAGAAATCTTAGAGATACCATCCTTTATTAGTGAAAAGCACAAACCACTGAGAGCCACGCAATGTAAGCACTTATAGGTGTGATTAGGACTCCCGTCAACCTTCCCCTATCTGATGTAGTAACAATATCACACTATATGTTTTCTATTTTCTTTCTATATGTATAAACTATAAAAAAAAATCATCTCCCAAAAAAAGAAAGCTCAGTATTTAAGGGGAGTGTTATTTATTTATACATGTTCTCAGCAAGAGGGCTATTGTTACATAGTTACATAGTCACATAGCTGAAAAGAGACTTGCGTCCATCAAGTTCAGCCTTATTCACATTTGTTTTTTGCTGTTGATCCAAAAGAAGGCAAAAAAAAAACAGTTTGAAGCACTTCCAATTTTGCAACAAGCTAGGAAAAAACATTCCTTCTTGACCCCAGAATGGCAGTCAGATTTATCCTTGGATTAAGCAGTTATTACCCTACATTGAAAGATTATATCCTTGAATATTCTGTTTTTGCAAGTATGCATCTAGTAGCTGTTTGAACATCTGTATGGATAAAACCACTTCTTCAGGCAGAGAATTCCACATCTGATTGTTCTTACAGTAAAAAAACCTTTCCTTTGCCTTAGACAAAATATTCTTTCTTTCAGTCTAAACGCATGATCTCGTGTCCTATGTAAAGTCCAGTTTGTGAATAGATTTCCACACAATGGTTTGTATTGGCCCTGAATATATTTGTATAATGTTATCATATCCCCTCTCAGGCGACGTTTTTCTAAACTAAATAGGTTTAAATTTGTTAACCTATCTTCATAGCTGATATGTTCCATTCCTTTTATACATTTTGTAGCGTGCCTCTGCACTTTTTCTAGTGCCATAATATCTTTCTTTAGAACAGGTGCCCAAAATTGCACAGCATATTCCATATGTGGTCTTACCAGTGATTTATAAAGAGGCAAAATTATATTCTCGTCCCGAGAATGAATGCCCTTTTTCATGCATGACAATACCTTACTGGCCTTGGCCACTGCTGATTGACATTGCACATTGTTGCATACTTTGTTGTCTTTAACAATTCCCAAGTCCTTTTCGTGTGTTGTTATCCCAAATTGGCTTCCATTAAGGGTATATGTTACTTGTGTATTCTTTACGCCGAAGTGCATAACTTTGCATTTTTCAACATTAAATTTCATCTGCCGTTTGAGTGCCCAGTTCCCCAGTCTATCTAAATCCCTCTGCAGCAAAGTAATATCTTGCTCACATTGTATTATTTTACAGAGTTTTGTGTCATCTGCAAACACTGACACATGACTTTCAACGCTGTGTTCAAGATCATTTATAAACATGTTAAATAGAAGGGGTCCCAGAACAGACCCCTGAGGGACACCACTTGCCACCTCTGTCCAGCTTGAAAATTTACCATTAATGACAAGTCTCTGTACTCTGTTTTTAAGCCAATGTTCTGCCCAAGAACAAGCATTTTCATCTAGACCGATTTCCTTGAGTTTGAACACTAATCTATTGTGTGGAACTGTATCAAATGCCTTGACAAAATCCAAATAGATCACATCCACTGCAACACCCTGATCTATACTTCTACTTACTTATTCGTAGAACGCAATCAAGTTAGTTTGACATGACCTGTGCTTCATAAAACCATGCTGATTTTTGCTAATAAACATGTTCTTCTCAAGGAATTCTTGAATATTATCCCTTAATAACCTTTCAAATATTTTCCCAGCCACAGAAGTTAAGCTCACAGGTCTATAAGGCAAGGATTTGAACCCTTTTTGAATATAGGAACCACATCTGCCTTCCTCCAATCCTCCTGAACACTTCCTGAAAGAAAAGAATATTGAAAGATTAAAAACAGAGGCTCACTTATTTCTACACTTAGTTCCTTAAGTACTTGTGGATGGATACCATCAGGCCCTGGAGCTTTGCTTATATTAACTTTCTTTAGTTGCTGCAGCACCTTGTCTTGAGTTAACCAATTACAATTATTCTGCAAGTTTTTCGTAGCAATCATTTGCACATCTGTTGTCATGAGTTCTTCCTTAATATATACGGAGGAGAAATAGTTATTTAAAATTCCTGCCTTTTCCTGGTCTTCATTAACTAACATCCCTGTTTCAGATTTTAGTGTACCTACACTTTAATTTTTGGGTTTTTTAGAATTTATGTACTTAAAAAATGCTTGGGGTTGGTTTTGCTCTCTTTAGTTATCATTTTATCAAGTTTGGCAAATCTAATTGCCTTTTTGCACGCATTATTTGCTTACTTATATCTTTTATAAGATGCATCTGATTTGTCCGGTTTAAATACTTTAAATTCCCTTTTCTTATTTTGAATCTCTTTTTTTACTTCTCTAGTAAGCCACATTGGTTTTAATGTGTTTCTTTTATATTTATTACCCAATGGTACATACTGAGAAATGTACCTTTCTAATATTTGTTGGAAGTTGATCCATTTATCCTCAGTGTTCTTTTCACTAAAGAGTTTATGCCAGTCAATATATTGTAAAGCTGCCCTTAACTTATTGAAAATGGCCTTTTTAAAATATGTTTTAGTATACCCCATGTGCTTTTGTTTTTTTGAGTTTATTTCAAAGGACACTATATTGTGATCACTATTTCCCAAGTGCTCACCTACTTGAATATTGGTCAAAAGGTCAACGTTGTTTGTTAAAACCAGGTCCAGACAAGCATCCGTTCTAGTTCGTGCTTGTACAAGTTGTGACATGAAGGTGTCATTTAACAAGTTTAAAAACCTAATTCCCTTTGCTGAGCTACTTGTCCCTCTGTCCCAATTTATGTCCGGGTAATTAAAATCTCCAATAATTAAAGTGTTACCCAGATTTGCAGATTTCTCAGTTTGCTCAAACAGCTGTTGTTCCTCGTCAATATTAACATTAGGTGGCTTATAACATATCCCAACCAATAGTTGGTTGCCCTTCTTTTCCCCCAAGCAGATATTTACCCATAAAGCTTCCACATTTTCCTAATCGCATTCCACTTGCTTAAGATTTGGCTTTAAATCATGGTTGACATACAAACATACCCCACCACCCTTCTTGTTTTTCCTATCATTCCTAAATAGCATGTACCCATTTAAGTTAACTGCCCAGTCATGTGTCTCATCCCACCATGTTTCAGTTATGCCTATTATATCATATTGTTTAGTGTATGCTACTGCCTCTAGTTCCCCCATTTTGTTATTTAGGCACCTTGCATTAGTAAGCATACATTTAATATCATGAGTCACTTGTACTTTTTGTGAATTATCAACATTACGTACCTTTTCTGTTCTGAGCTTGCCCCTCCCCCCATATCCACCCCCCTTACATTGAGCTAAAGCCCATCTCCTTTCTGTCCTATCTCCATTTTGTAGATTGTTATGACCCTCCCCCTACTACTAGTTTAAATCTACTACTAGTCTACTACTAGTTTAAATTGAGTCAAATCTCCTCCAACCTTCTAGCCATCCTATCCCCCAGCACTGCAGACCCTCTCAAGTTTAGGTGCAATCCATCACTACTATAAAGGTTGTACCCAAGCACAAAGTTGGCCCTGTGCTCTAAAAACCAAAAACCCTCCTTCCTGCACCAAGACTTAAGCCACGCATTGACCTCTCTAATCTCCCGCTGCCTTTCCACTGTAGCGCGTTGCACAGGTAATATCTCAGAGAATACCACCTTGGAGGTCCTTTTCTTAAGTTTGCTACCTAAATTCCCTGAAATCATTCTTTAGGACCTTCCATCTTCCTCTCACTTTGTCATTGGTACCAACATGGACCATGACCGCTGGGTCATCCCCAGCCCCTCCCAATAATCCATCCACTGTCAGCAACATGCCGGACCCGAGCACCCGGGAGACAGCAAACTGTCCGGTTGAGCCAATCAGAGCGGCAGATTGCCCTATCTACTCTCCTAATGATAGAGTCCCCTACCACCACAACCTGTCTTGCCTTCCTTACATTTTGATCCCCACCCGTACTAGAGGGGCTGTTACTTCGGCTGTTAGAAGTAACAGCTTCCTCTAATACAGCTACTCCCGAGTTGATGCTCCCAACATCTTCACTCAAATGGGCAAATCTGCTAGGTTGCACTAAATCAGGACTAGCTAGCCCTTTCCTCTTCCCTCCCCCCTACTTCCTTGCCCCACTGTCACCCAGGTACATGCCTGTTCCCCATCTGTCTGATCTCCTCCCTCTCCACTACCTGTCCCCACTAAACTCTGCTCAGTGAGCAGCAGACTCCTCTAAGGATTGTCAATCTTCCTCAAAGTTGCAATTTGCTTCTCGAGATCTCCAATCTGAGCTTCCAGAAAAGCCACTCGCACATAACCATCACAGAGGTATGGACCCTGGACCGGTACATCCAGGCATGCATACATGCAACAAGATGTGCATTGAGTCAAACCACCAATCTTGCTAACACTAATTTCCCCAGATACAGAACAATAAAACAATTACCTTGTTAGCTTTGTAACTGCGGCTGGTTCCCTTATTTACCACTATAATGTCTTAAAGCATAGAACTTAGTAGGGCTAACCGTACAGATATCTTAGCCATAATTTTATATAGTTAGTGTAAGAGATCCTCTATTTAACATATATAAATAATTGAGAATATAATATAAAATAAGGATTGTCTTGGAAGCAATAAAGTTTTGTCTTTTTAGGTATTTATTATATAAAAATATAAATATAGACATATAAAATCCATTACAATAATTTATAGCAGAGTTTATAAGATTAAACTAAATGCTTGCAAATATCATTAATAGGTTAACATACCCTTCTGAACATGTCATCATGTCAGCCTCTCTGTCATTTTAAGATGGAGCAACGTCTGTCTCCAAGTCTCTCCTCTGTGTCTTAACATTTAAAAGTACACCTATTTATACCTTAGGTGTCGTCATTTTAGGTTCACTGTAGTTCATATATGAAAAAGTAACTTTTTTACTTTATTCATTTTAGGACCTCCCTTAACTTGGCAAAAATACAAGTCTATAACTAAGGGGTATACGTCATGTAAATTTTCCTGACTTAGGTCAAGATGGCATCTTAAAGTCTGAACATTATCTACTAAGGTTACCACAATATATTACGTACTGAAAGAGTCGTAGCATAGCCTTGAAACTTGTTTATACATTATTGTTATTGTAATTCGTCTGGGACAAAATGGCGCAAACATATTATGCACTGAGGTTATTCCTTAAAGAAACATCTATGAAAAACATTATGTTCCATTTCTATATTCCATTGACAGGGTCAAAGTTTATGTTTATGTTTGCCGTCTACGGCGAACCCTTCGGCGAACCGCTCGGCGAACTGTTCGGGACATCACTACCAAAGAGTACTAATACTTTTTGTCTGTGTTCATGGTAATTCTTTCAGGAACAAGCACTTATTAGGGGGGTTTATCAAAGTACAACAGGTGCTATTTTAGGTGCAAAGTGCTAAATTTTGAGAGACATTCTTTTGGTTTGCATGGTGATTGGTCCATATTTAGCACTTTGCCCCAGAATAGCACCTGCATGTTCCGTCTTTGTTTTTTTAAATATTAGCAGAGCAGTTTTTTTAAAACATTGCATACATGGGTAACACGTTAATGTAATATAAATAATTTTTCCTATATGTAGCTGCTTAAAGATATATACAAATAACACTGTATGCTTATATTATTATTATTATTATTATTATTATTATTGGTATTTATATAGCGCCAACTTATTCTGCAGCGCTTTACAATATTATGAGAGTGAAAACTGTAACAATAAATGAGACAATTACAAAATGTTACAGGAACAATAGGTAGATGAGGACCCTGCTCAGACGAGTTTACAGTGTAGACCAGTGGTTCCCAACACAGTCCTCAAGTACCCCCTACCAGTCCAGAATTTATGGATTACTCTCTTGTGTCTAAAGTTTTCTGAAAACACCTTAGACACAACTGGGTAATCCCTAAATCCTGGACCGTTAGTGGGTACTAGAGGACTGGGTTAGGAAACACTGATATAGAGGAAATAGATCATTTTAATTTGCTTATGCTATGCAGAAACATGGTGTGTAAACATTACATGGAATGGAATGGATTATTTACTAAATGTGCAATGCTACAATCTTTCTAGCAAACCTAAAAAAAATTTAAAAAATAAATTCATAAAAAAAAAAAATCTAAGAAATTAAAATACATTTTGTAACTTTACGATTTAAATGATAATTTCAGGTAATAACCATATTACACAGTAACTTTGTAAATATTGCAGACATGGAGAATGAAATTCTTGGCTCTGGTACGTTACACAGTTTGAAAGCTCAGCTGTTTTACTGCAAGGAACGCCTGCCAACTTTACGCAGGGTATGCACATTTATTACACGTATAATTAATAGGCCCTGTGCTCGCTAAGTTTTTGGAACGCAGCGCACTGCCTGCCCAGGTAATGCCTTCTGACAACGTTTTGAAGAATGGTTATGTCATCTGGCAGCATTTTAAAATAAAAGTGTGTTTTTTTTGTAATCCGTAGCACTGCCATATGGCATTTGAAAAGAATCAGTCGGATTGCGAAGCATGCATTGGATAATATCCCACAGCACTTGGAAAAGAATATAAGTCCCTTGCCAAAATGTGGACTCTGTTAATCTCCTATTATTTTGAGGAAACCAATTCATCTGTATTAATTATAAACAAATTTTAATTACTTCAGTAAGAGCTCATTATGTACATATTGGTTGCCAACCCAAGCATTTGAACTTTGTGATGCCTGTAATAAAAAAAAGATAGGCTTACAAATAATGGTGATTCATTTTTATTGAACAACATAAACGTATTGCATGTTTTGTTTTGTTTTAATTTGTGTGAATATAGTTCTTACCCAACAGAAATATTATGTAATTAATATCAATAAGGATATCAAAGTAAAGAATTATCCAGCGTAGAGAAACCTATGCTTTAATGTATTTACAGAGAAAATGAGATTTTTTTTTATAACAGAATTTTAATCTTGTATTAGAAAACTGGCCAATATTAATAATACTTCAAACATTCTGAGAAATGTCTGCACTTTGTTAATTTTACACTCAGTGGTAGAATGTTAAGTAAGACTTTACTATTATATATATTTTCACTGAGAATGCACACAATATATACCATTTGAAAAATTGTGTTTTAGAAAATTGTAGATTAATGCAGATTTTAATATAAATTCATTCAATTGTGAAATTAATTCCTTTGGTTTTAGCTACAATGGATTTTTTTTTTAAACTGAAACTTATAATAAAGGCACCATTATATTAATGCATGCATTAAGGTATAATACATCAGTTAAATGTCTTATCTTCTCTAGTGTACTTCTTAATGTTTTTTAATGTATAAATATTTTAACAACAGTTTAATTTTAGGAACAGTAATAACACAGTAAAAGTGTCTTCTATCTTTCTTATTAAATTGTTGAGCTAATGCCGAACTTGTGTGCCAAATCTCGAGTTTCCAAATACTTACAAAGGAGGAATTAAATGTCTTTCTTTAGCAGGGTGAAAAATTGAAAATTGAGCATTCTGCTAAGAATTTTGACACGTAAAATGTAATGTTTGAAAAGTTAATTATAAATGATAAATCTACTGTAAATATAAGTGGACTTTATTACACTTATAACATGCTTAATTAAAATTTATCCTTGCGTCAGACAATAAAGATAAGTACAATGTTCTAAGAGTAGGCATAAGCATGGGAAAAAATTTTGTTTTGGATCGGCATTCCGAAATTCGGGACTTCGGCAATTGGGCACTTCGACACTTCGAATCTTCGGCAACTTCGCCACTTTGGCACTTCGACACTTCGGAACTTGGCCACTTCGGAATTTCGGTAACTTCGGCACTTCGACACCTCAGAACTTTGGAACTTCGGTACTTCGGAACTTCTCTTGCGGCAGCTTTTTAGATAACTCCCTAATTCCCACGGTATTAGGGAGTTATCTACCAAAAGGCTGAAAGACCTAAATTGGTCTTTCAGCCAAATTTACTAAGTAAAGATTAATTTCAAACTTTTATATAAAATCAAGGAGCACAGATACAGACCTATCATTTCTTACAAAAAATGTGGCCATATAATCTATAAAACTTTTATCTCCTCAACACGTCTCAAGTGGAATAATATCCATCTACTTTTTCTTTCCACGGTTACAGGAACAACTTAGAATATCAAGAAACGAATTTTCCCCCAGTAACTGGATGACACACAGTCCTGGAGGTACAACACAATTTTATTGGCCACACATGGCTTTTATGCATAACCCCGTGCAAGGGGTTTACCACACAAACCCATCCCATCCCATCCCATGTACATAACTGCAGTCTATACATTAAATTATGAAAATTACCTCATATTACACGTCAGTAAACCAGGAGAAAATCAGCTTCCAATAAATTCAGTATTTTCCTCAATGCATTGCTTCCTGACAGAGATTATTTGCTGTTTTTATACATTGTAACAGTCTATAGATTGCTCTTGTCTGAGCAGGCTATATGGGGTTGGTACATGTTTTACATAATTATTGTGCTAACAAATGAAACAAAAGAACTTAGTAGAAGAGGGCGTCAATATTCCTTCATTTTTGGAATGGAACGTCTTCGTTCTATTCATCATTTCTATTTCAATTTTCACTTCAAGTGGAATAATATTCATCTACTTTTTCTTTCCACGGTTACATTATTTTAACATTACTATTTTCCATTATTTTATTTCACATATTGTGAGTGAGGCTTTTCCTAAATTCCACACATTCATGACCAATTCCTTTATGACACTTTGCTATGTGTTTCTTCTTCCATAATCTAATGCTTTCTCTCTACCCATTTATAATGTATAACATTTTTCAAAGAGGACAGATAGGCCCACTTTAAAAATTGGTAAATTATAAAAAAAAAAAAAATGGTAGAAAAGAAATGTAAAGTTTTTGTAGCGGACCACAGGAAACCCGATCGGTTATCTCCGCTAGTCTCCTTCCTTCAGCCGGTCAGGAACCACTTAGAATATCAAGAAACAAATTTTCCCCCAGTAACTGGATGACACACAGTCCTGGAGGTACAACACAATTTTATTGGCCACACATGGCTTTTATGCATAACCCCGTACAAGGGGTTTACCACACAAACATGCAAGGACCCATCCCAAGATCCTCGCCCTCCCTGGGGTCCCAGCGCGGGAAGGGACTCTGCTTTCTTTGTCCCCAAGGTCAGCCACTAAACTTACAGGGTTTTCCACACCAACTGCCAGGGGTCTTCTTCCCCAGAGCCTCTGTGCCTGGAAGTCTAGGCACAGGAAAAAGGGACTGTCCGATTTGTCTCCCAGGCACAGAAAAGCCCACCCACGGGAAAAGAGCTGGTCTCTTTGTCCCTCAGGCTCAAAAAGTGCCCACACCAATCTCAGGAACCCTCGACTTGGTCAGTCGACTAATCTCTGTTCGTGAAACCCAGAAAAGGGAAACGTCTCCTTTCAGGATACGAATGCTACCCCCTGACCGCCACTCGTCTATACGAACGGCGGCAACCCAGGGAAGCACTCATTAATTACTTCCCTTGTGGTTTTACACCTAGGTTGCGAGTGCCAACGTTCTGATTAATTGGTGTGAACGTTCCAATGGGGCACCGAGGAGGTCCTTGTTCGGGAGAGAAGCGAGCCGGGAAACAATTCACGAATGCTCCCCCTGGTGGTGTTTGCTTGTACGAATGGCAGCCACCCAGGGAAGCACTCATTAATTGTTTCCCTTGTGGTTTGCAGTTTTGACACTTATCTTGCGAAGTGTGAATGTTCTAAACTAATATTTTAAATGAGTTATCGGGGTGGTCCCCGTTCGGGAGGTGAATTAAATCCATTTGTGGAAACACTCCCAAATGGGGAGCGGGCCAAACACACGAAAATACAGAGGGAATACTTGAAAAGAACAAGGCAATTCACGGACCAGCAGTGGTTCCACCAGTGTTTTGAGTATAATAATTTCCAAATAACTAGTTCAAACCAGTCCTCCTGGCCCATCATAGTTAATCATCCTCTCACACACATATTATCCCATATATATAACATTGCCCCCCAAATATTGTGTTGCCATATTACCATGACATTGCCCATACCATACTACCCTCAAATTGCAGTCATGTTGTCACTCTGGAAACATACAAATGCTCACTTACACACATTCGTATATACACTCTGATACATGTGCACATATACATACGCTGAGACAGAGACACACAATGAGACACATATACACACTGACAGATGCAGACACACAATCACAGTGTATGCCTGACAGAATGTATTGGTACCTGTGTATGCCTAAAGGTGTGTGTCAGGCAGAAAGTATCCTTGTGAGGTTGTGTTGTGTGAAATAGGAGTGACTGTATAAGTCTGAGATTTACTGTCTGTGGTGTGTGCCTATGTATAATTGTGACTGTGTTTTTATTAGTGTGACTCTGTGTGTACGAGGGTGATTATGGCAAGATACCTGTGACAGAGTGTTCTGGCGCTATAGTGGTCTTCTAATGAGGAACACTTGCTTGTTTGTTTCTGTTCATTGTTTCATAAAAAAAGTATCAAATCGATTTGAAATTTCTTCTGCATGGCTAACATCTGAGCCTAAGAAAAGCAGTCAATTTGTATATAGTAGATTTTTACCCATAGACATCTAAACAGATTAAATCATGTACATTTAGAGAATTTCAATTTTATCTTCATCATTGGAGGAATAGAAAGTTTAAGGGATTATATATTGCTCGGGATAAAGTGGGGTCTGTGTTAAAACAGAAGCTGAAATACAATTTTTCGCACATATTATGAAGACCAATTACCATGCTTTTACATATTTTTAAAGAACCTGATAGCACTGGACTATCAAAATAACATATATATGTGACCGTATTGCTGAGTAAAGTTACATGAAACATCTACACCAAATAGGGCATTTCAGGCTGTATATAAATCCCTGTAGTAAATTCAGTGTCTTCAGAGCCTGTGCTCTGTCTACTACCTCCCTTGTTACTGTACAATCTGGGAGATATTGAGTACCATTTACAGACATTATGTAAACATTTAAATTAACAGAATTTAACATTGGCGGAGAAATGTGTAACATACCATAGAAGAGCGCAAAATATTTAATTCAAATACCTAAAATAATAAAAGGAATAAAGCGAATAAAGGGAATAATAAAGGGAAAGAAAATATCCAAAATGAAAAAAAAAAACTAAATATATGTTTATTCTGTAGGAATCAATTAAGAAAATATCAAGTTGTGTTGGAAAAGTACTCTAAATGTATGTAATATAATACAATGTTAACTTTAAAAAAAAAAAAAAAAATTAAAAATGACCTTTCAGAAATTCATTCGGAACATGCAATTCCTTTTTTTTCTGTGCATATTTGGAATCCAAATCAGCTTCCTCTGTCGCAAACGCAAATCACTCTGAAATGGATTCACAAATTCAACATTTATCTCTGAAATTAAAATCATTTTAGTAAATACCCAAATTGTCATTTCTGAATCTGAATGTTTCTGAATCTGAATTTCCTATTGATCTGCCTTCGGTTGTCAACACGCTACAAGTCACTTTGTTCTCTGTATGCCATAAAATCAACAGACAATAATTGTGATTGTTTAAGATTGTCAACTATAGTCTACCTACGCCCATACATTGCATTAGTAATCATACCAGCTCCCTGAAGAGGCAGAAATGTGATACTAAATGAATAAAAAGCTACCAGAAAGGGGATCCTATTGGTTCAGAGATCAGGGATATAACAGTTTGTGTTACAGATGGTGGTGTATCATGCTAAGCCATTTAGAATGCAAACACTCTAAAGGTGTCATTATTGGTATTGAGAGATTAGCAAAGTAGACCTCACCTCTTTGCCATTAGAACTGTAATCACTGTGCCTGCAACTTGCTATTCTAAGAGCTCCTACACTTGTTTAGGTAAACAGTTCTGTGAATGCTTATTTTATTGCTGTCATATAATGGGCTACAATTGTATATTGCAGGTGGCATCACAGCAGGTGGGGATGTTAAGAAACCGAATGTGTCTGTGTGTGTGTGTGCATGTATGTATGTGTGTGTGCAGATCTCAATGTGAGTTGCCTGACAGCAAAGTTTTTCCCCATCTATAACGGTTAATGAAACACATATTCCTTCCAGGAATTGCAACTGTGTGACATTTCCTGCTCTGCGGCTCGTATGTTAAGACAGCAAAAGTGTCAATTCGAGTTTACAGTCTATGAAAAATTGCTATATGTTTGAAAGCAGGAATGTTATTCAATAAAAAAAAAGAAGTTTTGCTAAATTTGCAAGTTGAATATCATTTATTAGATTTAGATATTGCTGTGAAAATAAATTTGCACAATGTTTGTTACATTATTTTTGCAGTTAATGAAGACGCAAATCTTGTTCAATTATGCTAAAATGAATGATGTCCAAGAAAATATCTAGTTAGCCCTTTAAGAGTAAGAGTTCGAGTACGTAAACACTTTGCATACACTATCGCAGCAGAAAATAAACTGCAATTTTGTTATTGGAACTTATTCATTATAGTTGAGTTGTGCTGATTTGTTGGTTATAATAGGTATTTGGGAACAAAAACTCCAAGAGAGAACAATTACTAAATAGCAACCACTCCAATTTTTAAAAAAACGAAATGGACAAATAAAAATAATAAACTCCAGTGTGTACTCACAAAATGTACTCTTTGGTTATGTCTGAAAACTAATGTGTTTGCTACGGCAATTGCAACCAATAACATTGTACAATTAATTTACTGTGCAACCAGAATGGTGTGAAAGGCTGGACAGTTCTCTCTGGTGAGGAATAAATAGAATCACGTAAATCATCTGAAAATCGAAGTATCTTGCAGCCTTAAATCAAAAGAGCTAATTTTAATGCATTGTATTTTAACAAATTTTGCATACTTTTTGTGATTGTATTGTGAAGGGTTTTTTTTTTTTTTCTGTGGACTTCAATTCAGGGGAATTATCACTTCCAAAGATTTTTAATATTAGGTGAACTTAACCCTGTTTTTTTACAATGATGTGTTTTTTAGTGTGGAAGTAAAGTTAAATGTAGGAACCCACACCTCTTTGTACGGCAACTGGATACCTCCATCTTAGCGCTCAGTTAATCTTTGTTCTAAGTTGGTTTTTAAATTCTTTATTTTGGTTGTGCAGAATAATACAAGAATGCCTGTAATGCCATGACAGCAGAGACAGGCGCGTTTATGTCAAATATAGTATAACATGGCATGACATTAAATAGATTAGCACAAATTTTAAATGTAAAATAATAATCAAGAAAATAGGACATCTTTCAACGTGGTTCTAGGAGATTGAGAGACAGGTAGTGAAAGGTCAATGCTGGTAGACATGCTAGACTATAGAGCTTAGAGATTGAGTTAAAAGTGAGTTAGATCAGCATAGAGACATAAATTCACCACAGATTATGCAACTGAGTGGTGCCCGTGCCAGCCAGATCACCATGTTAAGCCTGAGATCTGCCAGGGCTTCCACCTCCTTCCTCGTTTGAGGCTGGACAGGAGGCTTTTGATAGGTAGATACCAGCATTGTGGGAGTATCAGGTGCTGTTCTGTGTCAGAGTGCCTCTGTGTAACCCTTTGGCAAGTAGGCATATGCAGTTGCAGAACAGGCTTTTGCAGCATCACGTGTTTGGGCAATGTGCGCCGTTTGATCCGCCGTCTTGTGGGAGCTCTCACCTTGTGTGAGGTCGCAGATGCTCATGAGGCACCTTAAGGTGAGTGGGAACTTGTCGGTGATGCGGCAGGCCGTTTCATCCTGCGTTCAAGCTGCAGCTTGAAGTTGTGGAAGTGCCTGTCCAGTCGAGTGAGTATATCGCTGGTGTTGAATGGTTAGTGCCTCGCGGTGTCCGCCATTGCAGGAGAGTGTCAGTGCGCAGTTCAGCGGGCCTGGTGTATGCTTCGTGCCTGGGTTCTGGTAAGTCAGTGGTGGCCCCTGCTGGTGCAGAGGTGGGGGAGAACAGGTCTTGCTGCTTGTTCAGACTGTGTGGTTCCGCCGATGAGGTCGGCCACAGCTCCCGGTCAGGTCCACGCTAGGCTGCAATAGTATTAGCTTGGTGTCCCACACTAACAAACAGTGAGAGTTCTCCGGGGAGGTTCCCTGTCGTTCCCGGTCGCTATTTCTGAATATAATTTTTTCCAAATAATCTTTTTTAGTTTAAATATAACCATTAAGATTTAATTTACTAAAATTTCCAGTTTAGGCTCAAATCTATGCTGGTTGCAATCAGTTACCGACAAGTCGATAATTTCTAAAATGGCTATTATTAAAGTTAGCAAATCATAGCTATTGTCATGCTTCAAAATTCAACTGCTTGAGGTTGGAAATTAATTTGCCAGAACTTTTAATGCCTCTTTAAAGATTAATAGGAGACAAGAAATGCTAATTAACATCATGGTAAATGCTAGACAGTAACATGAACCACCAGGTGAGATGCAGTCACTAATTCATTGAACTTTTCACTGCAAAGTAAAAAGTTGAAATTAGCAACTGCAAACTTCCAATAAATCCTATGGAAGAAAGAAGTAAATTTTTAAAGATTTTTTGAAGGAGTGGAGATTGGGTGAAAGTCTAACAGAGAGGGGAAGGGCGTTCCATGGGAACATTGCAGCCCTAGTGAAGTCTTTAAGGTGAGCATCAGAAGTAGAAGTACGAACAGAGGTTAGATGCAGATCTCCGGCAGAGCGTAGGGACCTAGATGGGGCATATTGTGTATTAGTGAGGACAGGTATGTCAGAGTAGCATTGAGTACAGATTTGTAAGCAAATATCAGGATCTTAAATTGAGTCCTATATCTTATGGGAAGCTAATGTAGGGACTGACAGAGGGAGGAGGCACGGAAGGTGTGGGCAGACAGGAAGATGAGCCTCGCCGCCGCATTCATTATAGACTGTAACGGGGCAAGTTGGGAACACGCCAAACCACTGAAAAGCTCTTTTTTACTATTTTGGGATTTCTTTGTAATTCCAATGAAATAAAAAGATATTCATGAGAGAATCTGAGGCTACTTTGTCTCATGTAATTGACACTTTTTTCCAAAAGGTGGAGTTTCCGCTGCCCTCTCCCATTAGCCATTGATCAAGATAACTGATAGTAATAGGCATCATCTCATGAGATGCACAACAGATGTCAATAGCCCTTACCATGTATCTGTAAAGATATATATAGGATGGAAGGTCCCATGGGAACATTATTCTTAATTCTTAATAGCATTAATATAGCGACAACACAATCTTTGGTGCTTTACAATTATAGAAAGGAAATATGAAGAAGGCACTGCTCAAGTGAGCTTACAATCTATGGGGATTTGATGTAAGCAGATATATATGCTTAGGTATGTTGCCCTTACTGGTGAGGTGGTGTGTCCAGGATTCAATACGTCAGTGATGTGCCAATGCTCTATCCAGCCAATATATGGCTGACATCCACATTTGCCAGTTTTCACTTTTGTGCAGAGTTGTGGTGATGGTTCCTGACATATAAAGCATGCAGGAGCGAAAGATGTATGGCAGCAAAAAACGGTAACACCAAGAGGAACAACTTTGTCTCATGTGTTTGTCAATCTTTGCATTTTTTAGCTTCCACTACTATTTTCCATCATGTTGGGATAACCACAATCCTTGTCAGAAACAGCCATCACCTTGTGCAATGTGCTTGAACACCTATTATGCACCTTATAATGCATTTGTAAAGTTATCTATTGAGCAGTGGCGTACATACCGGGGTACCCGGTATGTACCCAATGTGGCCAGCCTCTTCTCCTGGGGGGCCCAGAAGCCGGCCACCTCAGGGCCCCCCGAGGCTGGCCCTGGTGTCACCCGGCGGACGGGCTGGCGGGCACACGAGGGAGTACTCTCCCTTAAGTGCTTCCTCTTTAGCTCCCTCGCACACCGCACTGATGCCGGAGCCGGTATATGACGTCATCTTCCGTCTCTGGCATCAGTACGCTGGGCGGCCAGTCAGCCTGCCCGCTGACTGGCCGCCGAGCAACACCACTGGACCCCAGGGAATCCCCTCAGCACTCCCAAAGGTAGGGAGGCTGGGGGATTCCATTTTTTTTAAAAATGTGTGTGCGTGTGTGTGTTAGTTTGTGTTAGTGTGTGTGTGTGTGTTAGTGTGTTTGTGTTAGTGTTAGAGTGTCTGTGTGTGTGTGTGTTAGTGTGTGTTCTGTTAGTGAGTGTGTGTTTTGTAAGTGAGTGTGTATGTGTCTGTCTGTCAGTGAGTGTGTGTGTATCTGTCAGTAAATGTGTGTGTCTGTTAGCTAGTGTGTATGCGTCTGTTCGTGAGAGTGTGTGTGTGTCTGTTAGCTAGTGTGTATGCGTCTGTTCGTGAGAGTGTGTCTGTGTCTTCAGCACTTACCTTTCTCCAGCGCTGGACTCCCTTGGCACTGGGGATCCCTCAGCCACGATCTGCCTCTCAGCTCCGAATGCGCATGCGCGGCAAGAGCCGCGAGCGCATTCAAACCGCCCATAGGAAAGCATTACTCAATGCTTTCCTATGGACATTCAGCATCTTCTCACTGTAACTTTCACAGTGAGAATTGCGGAAGCTCCTCTAGCGGCTTTCAATGAGACAGCCACTGGAGGCTGGATTAACCCTCAGTGAAACATAGCAGTTTCTCTGTAACTGCTATGTTTTCAGCTACAGGGTTAAAACTAGAGGGACCTGGCACCCAGACCACTTCATTGAGCTGATGTGATATTGACTTTATTAACAGATCAGGTGAGAAGTGGCCAACAGAGAGAGAAAAACTAGTAACAGTAAAAAGAACCCTCTTTATTTATACATTTATATATTAAATATTTAATATATAAATCTTTATTTTTTTATTTTTTTTTACTGTTCCTCCTTTCCATCTGTTTTCGTTTCTCCTTCTCTCTTGATCTGTGAACCAAATGTGCCTATAAGTGTATTGCAAAATATATGCATAATATTTCCATTTACACTGAAGGGCTCATGTTCGTGTCCTTTATGTTCATCCATATAGTTTTTCCTGACTCATTATATATGTGCGACAATCATCCAAACTGAACCTTTTTTTAATTCATTCGGCCGAACCGAATTTTCAAACTGTGACTAAAATTCTCTTGACAGTTCTCCACATTTCCTACTTGTGTTTATAACACTTACGTGTCTATTTATCAAAAAAAAATGAGTGATTGAGTGATGATGCTTTGGGTACCACTAAAGATTATTTCCAACAAGATTTTTTTTTTTTCCCCAAGACATTTTTTCAAGTCATTGTGTAACAGAGGGATTGCTGACCGTGACCAACGTTTGTTGAATATCATAGGTAATGTAGTTCTTAAGAAGACCAACAAAAGCAGATTCTGCAGCATAAGGAACAGGTTTTCTCATTAAAAGCTCCATAAATTTGGAGGTAATATAATTTAAATGAATGCTTTTGTCACTTTGTGATGAAATTGTATTACGTTGCTGCTGTATTTGGGGTAATTGTGATGCTGTTACATCCATAACTTCTTGTTGCGGACAATAAAGTAGATTAACTTAATCAGGATTGGCTCATTTTCTTTTCCTTTGATCTGATAGGTTGCATTAAATAGTCCACCTGAGTTAATCTACTTTATGATTGGCTTGTTTTCTTTTTCCTTTGATCTGATAGGTTGCATTCATTTGTCCACCTGAGTTACTCTTCTTTATGATTGGCTTGTTTTCTTTTTCCTTTGATCTGATAGGTTGCATTCATTTGTCCACCTGAGTTAATCTACTCTATTGACCGCAACAAGATGTTTACTAACAAAATACTATATACCTTGTATAACCTCACAGGCTGCTGCCTTTTGTGACTGCTGTATGTCTATTACAAAACAGTTAAATTACTAAAAAAAATAATAAAAGCAGTGGGAGTGTTTCTATGTGTGAGATTGCTGGGGGATACAAGTCAGTTTGTGAGCAAGCTTCCAAGCACATGTTCGATACATATGAAAAAGTTGATTCAAACCTTTTAATGTCTGCTGCTGTTTTGTATAGTGATTAGCTGAATTGTGTGTTTTTTTGTTTAGTTTTCACACTTCATACATTTTTTTAAAGCAGAATAATAAAGAAAATTCTTCTTTAAAAGAAAAAAACATGGTATGGTTCAGATCCAGTGTAGACAATAAGGAAGACCAGCACTCCATGAGTTAGGGTTTAGGGACACATGCCAAGGTTATCTTTCAATCACCTCACATATATTTTGGAACATTGAAAGATGCACACCACCAAACCTTAGTCATGTACGCAGATGGAATAAATCTCTTGAAACTACGTTTTGGTGTTGCCATCTTTTTCTTGTTCCTGACTCAGATCCAAGTTCACAACAGCAGAGTTATTTACTAAAGTGTGATTAGTGAGGAATTCAAAGTGAATTTGAAGTGAAATTTCAAATTTTAGGCAAAAATAGATGGAGTAAAAAAAAACCTCCCAGTTAGCTATGTTTAAATATTTTCTACGTTGGCTTAAAATTTGAATCCACTGTGAATTTAGTTTGAATTAATGCTTAAGAAAATAACCTTTATGTAGCGGACTTCTTCCCCTCTCTTTTCATTGTCCATACCCCCTTGTTCATATCCCAAATAAAGAAGAATTTCCTCCCTTTTATACCCCTCGAACACCGACCACACCCTGGCTTGTTTATTTCAAAGAAGTAATTAGCTCAAGTGCATTCCCTGGGTGACTGCCATTCATATCACCGAACACACGTTCTCTAGTGAATGGCGGCCAATTTGTCTCCTGAACACAGGAACCGGTACATCGAATGTCTGGAAATCCATTCAGCCACGCGATCCCGCAAACCGCGGGGAAAACTATACCACTGCCTGCTCTGTGCACAGACGAGTCAGGAGAACGCTGTTCGGGAGGAATATACTATCGACTGGGGGGAGCATCGCTCCCTAAGAGCCAGTGGGAGCCTTAGTTCGTGTTCTCACAGGAACTCATGAAAGTTGACCAGCCAATGCCTCTTTTTCCCTGGAACTGTTTTGGGCTACCACCTAGTGGCCAGCCGGTCATAACTTTACCTGAATGGCGATTGCATTTCACCCAATGGATCTGAGCGCTATTTGGACAACTTGGCTGCTCAAATCCGGGCTATTTGGGTATATAAGACTTGTGGTCTGTGTAGTTTGAATGATTTTGTATATTTTATGTTGGTTTTGTGTAAATGAGAGATAACCGGTCATTGCTTCAATTTTCTCCCAGACACAGGGATGCCTTAGGGGTTTGTGCTGTTTTTTATGGGGATCCCATGCTTGGGGTCTGTGCATAAAAAGCAGAGTGTGGCAAAATAAACCTCAGTTGTACTCCCAGAACTGTGTGTCGTCAAGTTACTGGTGAGGGATAGAGATATTCACTTCACAGCACCTTGTTCCAGTGTTCCATCTGTGAGCTGGACTGGTTGAAAGAGATTGTGATTAAGAGAATGTGATTGTAAAAAATGGTGATAAGAAATGGCAGTGATTGAGCAGGAAGAGAATTGGAAAGGGGCAGTAGAAGAAGAGGGTCAGGCATACTTTAGGCAGGGAGAAATATGTAGAAGTTAAAGGGTTGAAAAATGTATCCACGCAAAATATTCAGGTGCCTGAGGGACATTGAAGTGAGTAGGGAAAGGTAGGAATGTACACCCACATAATTCAGGCAACACCTAAGGAAATACAGAAAGGCTGCTGATGAGAAGGGAAAAGGTTTAGCTGTGAGCCTGCCAACTCGCATGCAGGTTTGAATCCTTGGTCATTGTTTCAAAATGAGTTAGGGGCCACTGACATGGCCACTAAACCCTGCCACCAATCAGTTCATGGGCCCTCCTGCCCATTGGCTCACACGCCTATATTTTTTCATGCACAAATCTTTATCTTCAATAATTTTATCGAAAAAGACATATATTTTTATGTAAGAACTACATTACATATTTAGTAAAATATTTAGTGCTTGGCATAGAGCCCTCTTAAGCAGGATAAAAGAATTACATTTGCTACGAGTCTAATTTCATAGGTTAATGCCACAAACACTTCAATTCACATTCTCCTCATTATTTCTCCAAGCGTAATGAATTTAGTGCCACTTAGCAAAGTAGGGAAAATAAGTATGATTCCAAATGTAGTTTTTATATCATAACAATATTATAGAAAAGACAAAACTATATTTCTTTTTATATTAAGAGTTGCCAATTTTAAAGTGAAAATGGAGGGTATTAATTACATCTAATTATGTTAATATGTATCTTGGCATGTTACGTGCAATGCAGACATAGGATTCACTGTCATGGTGCCAATTTAATAAAAAAATGTTAATGCTAAATAATTGCATGTAATTGTACTTAATTAAACACGCAATTAACATTGTTACAGAACATATTTTTTAATGTTTCTCATTTGAAACATTTAGGCATTTTCTGTTTACTTTCATCATTGAATTGTTGTTTATGAGAAAAATTATGCTGAAGCCATTAATTTGAAAAACAAAAAGTATATATCTTTATGTTTCACATTAGGATTTTGTTTTAAGTACCTTTTTGAAATTGCAGCGGATATTTGACAGAAACAAGTTTTGCTGCAGGAGTTGTATTTAATGTAGGCCATCAGGGTAAAAAATAAATCATTAAATTATAAAGTTAATAGGAATTCTGTAATTCTGATCTACCCACAATTATACATTTGTGCCTTTTGGAAACAGTTGATAAATATTTCAAGCTCAGTTAACTAATGCAACTGAACATAAAAGGGTTAATTTTCTGTGTAGCATTAAAGCATTGCCTTAGAAATGCAGGTATCAAAATTCTGAACATCTATTTCTCTCAATGTGCTAACCCGTCCTAACAGGATTATTCACCAAAGTGAGCATTCAAAGTGAATTTAAAGTGAATTTAAAGTTAAATTTGAATTTAAGATCAATATAGCTGAACTGTAATATTTCTCCTGGTCACCTATGCTAAATTAGAATTACACTTTAAATCCTCAAATTTGTATACAATCCTGTCAGAAACGTAAAAAAAAGCCATATACTATCATTACAGAGCTAGCTTACATGTCACTACATTACAGGGTTACTACAACCTTTTTAATGTTTTTTTTTTTTAAGTTACAATGCCCAATTGGGTATTACTATTAGGTCTTCCCCCACCTTAAACCCTGTAAAAGTATTTTTACCTACCTGACTCCCATCGCCGGCAGAGTTCCAGGTGCTAATCTGTCAGTCTCACCTTTTTACATCTGTGAGCAATACTGTCCTGTCTTCCTCCAATCTCTAATAACTTTGATTGGAATATTAATATGGAGGGCTGTTCTGTAATATTGATGGAAGGAGATAGACTGTTATTGAAGATTTGAATACATCCCCTTCCTTCCAAATTATAAGCTTGTTTGAACAGAGTTTTTAAACTTGGGTCTAATAAAAAAAAAGAAATATTCAGGCAAACCTGAGGTTTCTTTTAAAAGGCAGTGGAGACGACGTTTCGCCTCCTCTCTGAGTCTTTATCAAGTCTAAAGGCTCAGAGAGGAGCGAAACATTGTCTCCACTCGCTTGTTTCAAATAAAGACTGCCTTTTAGAAGAAACCTCAGGTGTGCCTGAATATTTCTTTTTTTTTTTATTTGATGTCTTCAGGGATTGACCCTCTTTCTCTGGAGCACACTGCAGAAAGTAATTCGCCATTTTTTAGTTTGTGCATCTTACTCTTGTTTTTTTTAACTTGAGTCTGTCAGCATTATTTTTCTTAGTCATTTATTAAATATCCCCACTGTATAATTGTAAAGTACTGCAGAACATTATTGGCAATGCATATCCACTAATAATAATATCTGGGGTTTCATGGTTGGATACCCCTCTGTTTGAGTCAGGTAAGTATTATGGGGATTGCGTTTAACCCCCTAAAGACCGATAACGGTTCAGGACCGTCATTAGAAACATCCCCCTGAGGACTGATGATGATCCTGAACCGTCAAAATGACTTACCCAATCTCCGCCGTTCCGGGTATGGTGGGACTAACTGACAGCCCAGACAGTCCCCGCTCAGCAAATTAGGACCCCGTGGGCCATGTGATAGCTCTAACAGAGGGGTCACCTGGCCGTAATAGGTGTCCATGTATCTGCCTGCAGAGGGACTGCCTGTGCCGTGAGGCAGTCTCCCTGCTGCTGGAAAATGAAAATATAAATGAAAATATGTTAGTAAATAATAAAAAATAATAATAATATATGTATATATATGAGATATATACATAATATATATGAGATATATAATAATATATATTATATCTATATATGTATATATATCTTGTATATATAATGTCATACTAAGTGTATGTTCATATTAATATATACATATATTAATATAAAAATACACTTGTAATTAAATTACACACACATATATAATATATAGTAACTATATGTATTGTATATATATTATTATAAAATATAAATAATAAGTAAATAAAAATAAATACAAATATGTAAAAATATTAAAAAAATAAAAATTATATATTATATAAATATATGTAATTTTATTCTAACTGTACTTTTATAATAATAAATATATATATATATATATATATATATATATCAAAATACACTTAGAATGAAAAAATATATATATATGTATATATAAAAATAATACGAAATATGTATATATATATATATATATATATATACATAATTACATAAATAATTTAATAAATATACACGTAGACTTCAAATATATAAATATGTAAATAGATTTAAATTCTACGTGCATATTTATGTAATATTTTTACATAATTAAGTCATTTTATTGATTGCAATTTAAGGGACCTGCCTGACAACCCAGGTTGAAAGTACAGAGAATTTAATTTGCTAGCACTGTATTTAACCCTGTAACTTTCTATGACACCCTAAAACAAAAAAAGCAAAAAAGTACGTAAACACTGGGGTTTTTTAAACTCGGGACAAAATTTTTAATTTATTTAGCAGTTTTGTCCAGTATTTTTTGTAGATGAGTAAAAGATTTTTCATGTAAAAGTCAAACAACATTTTTTTTTTTTTTTAAAGTTAATTATATGACATGATACAAATAATGGTATGCAAAAAAAGCCCTTCTTGTCCTGAAAAAAAACAATATATAATTTGTATGGCAACAGTAAATGAGAGAGAGGAAAATTACAGCTAAACACAAACACCACAAAAGTGTTAAAACAGCCCTGGTCCTTAACGTACAACATGGCCAAAACAATCCTGTCCTTAAGGGGTTAAATAGTTAGGCAAGAATCACACTCAATGAATGGCCAGCGGGATTGACTTTGCAGAAGCCAGGTGTCATCACTGGCCACTGGAGGCCCAGGGGACCCAAGTATGAGGGCAAACCTTTACAAAACACTTTTTCCCATTTCCGGTAAACAGGGCCAGCATACTCTTGGCATCATAACTACAGCGGCTGGCTGGATTGGCTATGAGATTTGGAATTATTTATTTGTTTTATTACATGAGAGAAGAGACCACATCAAAACTGGCAAAAAATGGCTGTAATATTAACACAAACTTGACATATACAATAATGCATTAGCTTGCAATGTCCTACAATTTTTAACAAATTCTACCATTATACAGGGCATCCCTTCCTAATACATATTTAGCGTTACGCAACTGTAATTTTTTCCTCCTTCTGGCAACAACTGAATGAAAAGGTAGTTAATTATTGCGAGTGTAAACACTAATAATACTGACAATAAGTCACAACACTGTTCTGTTAGGGCACATAAAATCACCTCCCTGAAAATGTAATTTTCTACAGCCAAGTCTGTTAGGTGATAAAGTGAATTGCTTGAGGTCACAATGACCTGGTACTGTGACATTGTTAATTTTAACAATGACACATTTGTTTTCTAAGCACTGTTTTTTCCCCCCAAGTAAATGATACATTTGTGCGACATAAAAGAATGAGCTGGTTCTACCACAGTAATGTCAAGTCGAATTTCTTGCAAATTATCTTAAGCATGATTTTCTGTCAATGTTTTCAACTTTTACAAAATTTAAAAAAATCACTTTTACTAAAGCATTTTAGAACATGTGTAGTCTTTTCTACAAGCAGACATTGTTATTTGACATTTATAAATAAAGTACTAAAAATCAATAAGCAAGGAATACTGGATACACTCATCTTGTATTTCTATTCTGGTACAATGAATGTAGAATATATGATTATATCTGCATATAAAATACATATCAGGAGTACTAACTCTACCAGAAATTGTGAAGAATCAAAATGCAATTGCAGATTTAAGGCCTTAATAACTGAATCTAACAAATGTGCCATCTCAACTATTTTATCTGCTCAGTTGTTTGGAAGAAAGAATTGCAATTCACCTATTCATTCTCTAGAATAATTCCGTTACAGGATAACCCAAATTATCTCTTGTGTAGTCTGCTGAAGAAGGATGACTGGTTTAGCCAATGTGCCACCAACCAGTGCAATTTACATATTTTACTCTTACTCTTTAAAAAGGCTAACAAGGCATTTGCCTTGGGTGGCACTTTCGGAGAGGGTTAGGGGGACGGATGCCCTGTTAGCCTCTTACATGGGCCAACTGGCCACCTCAGGGACCCCCTGAAGCGTTTAGCTACTCACACTGCAGGTAGCGAGGGAGCACTGTCCTCTGAGCTCTTCTTGCTCAGCTACCTCATTCCCGCAGTGATGCTGGGAGACAGAATATGACCTCACTCTGGCTCCCAGCATCACTAAGGGGCTCACAAGGGAGAGGAGCAGGAAGATCAAAGCTCCCTCGCCATCTCCATTGGCTGACTGACCGCCTGCCTGCCCTCCTGTTCTGGCATGGCTGCCTTCCCAGCAGCATTCAAAACAGCAGGAGCCAGCCCAGCCACCAGCAGCAAGCCCAGCAGCAGCTAGCCCCACTGGACACCATGAAAGAATCCACTCCAGCTCTCCCAAACGTAGGGAGGCTGGGTGGATTAAAATAAAAATGTATATATATATATATATATATATATATATATATATAAAAATTTGTAAGTGTGTGAGACAATGTGTGTGAGTGTGAGCATGTCAGTATCAGGGTGTCTGTCAGTAGTGTGTTTCTGTGAGTGAATGTGTGTCAGTGTGTGTCTGTGAGTGAATGCGTGTGTCTGTCAGTATGTGTCTGTGAGGGAATGTGTATATGTGTGTGTGTGTGTGTGTGTATGTGTCTATGAGTGAATGTGCGTATGCCTGTCAGTGTGTGTCTGTCAGTGAATGTGTGTGTGTCTGTCAGTGAATGTGTGTGTGTGTGTATGTGTCTGTCAGTGTTTGTCTGTGAGTGAATGTGTGGTCTCTCAGTTTGTGCCTGCGAGTAAATGTCAGTGTGTTTGTTAGTGAATGTGTGTCTGTCAGTATGTGTCTATGAGTGAATATGTGTATATGTGTGTGTGTGTGTGTTAGTATGTGTATATGAGTGAATGTGTGTTTGCCCAACAGTGTGCATCTGTCAGTGAATATGTGTGCCTATTAGTGTCTGTCAGTGAATCTGTGTGCCTGTTAGTGTGTGTCTGTCAGTGAATGTATGTGTGTCTGTGAGTAAATGTGTGAGTGTGTGTGTCTGTCAGTGTGTGTCTGTGAGTAAATGTGTGTGTGTCTGTCAGTGTGTGTCTGTCAGTGAATGTGTGTGTATGTCAGTATGTGTCTGTCAGTGAGTGAGTGGGTGAGTGTGTATGCGTGTGTGTCTGTCTGTCAGGATGTGTCTGTGAATGAATGAATAGTGACCAGTGCCTGTTGCTTCTGTCAGTGAGTTGTGTAAAAAAGTATCTACAGGATGTTACCAACTGCACTAACAGGTCCTATTATTTTTCGCTACTTATTACTGACTGCAGTTAACCCAAAAAACTAAACACCAGCCTCTGGCCTAGTGTAAAGAGGTTAATGGCTGCTAAATGCCTATAAATTATTTTGAAACAAAAAGTCTTCTTCCAACTCTGTAGCTAAGTTTTACCAGTAAGCGGCTATTTACCTGTCGCTACAGACCACACAGCATGAAGTGTACATACTTAGTTCAGCTGTGTTTCTGTGCTTTACCAGCATGCTGCTAAAATGTGAGGGATTGGTGTTTATAGAAGCAGCCATTATTAATTATAGAGTTCAAAGATTTATCAACATTTTCTGGATTTCTGGTGGTTATTTGTTGCTACTACAAACTACTGGATTTTGTTAAAGGCACACTATAGTTATCAAAACAACTTTAGCTTAATGAAGCACTTTTGGTGTATAGATCATGCCCCTGCAGTCTCACTGCTCAGTTCTCTGCCATTTAGAAGTTAAATCACTTTCTTTATGCAGTCCTACTCATACCTCCATGCATGTGACTTACACATCCTTCCTAAACACTTCCTGTAAAGTGTCATCTAATGTTTATACTTCCTTTATCACAAATTCTTTTTAGTTTAGAATTTCTTATGTGCGGCTCTGTTCATAACTTGATAGATCCTGCTGTAGCTTCCTGTGTGTAATTGAATATCAATTTACAGATCAGGAGATAACACTTCTAAATTAAGTAACATCTAATTGAAAGTGAAACCGTTTTGTTTTCATGCAGGCTGTGAGCAAGAGGAGGTGTGCCTAGAATTGCATAAACAGAAACAAAGGTGATTTAACTCCAAAATGGCAGTGAACTGAGCAGTGAAACTTCAGAGACATAATCTATACACAAAAACTGCTTGTTTTGGTGACTACAGTGAGGGAAAAAAAGGATTTGATCCCCTGCTGATTTTTAAACATTTGTCTAATGACAAAGAAATGATCAGTCTATAATTTTAATGGTAGCAGTATTTTAACATGAGAGATAGAAAAACCAAAAAATCCAGAAAAACTCATGTCAAAAAAGTTATAATTTGATTTGCATGTCAATGAGTGAAATAAGTATTTGATCCCCAATCAATCAGCAAGATTTCTCTCTTAAAGGAAGTGCTCCTGATCTCAGCTTGTTACCTGTATAAAAGACACCTGTCCACAGAAGCATTCAATCAATCAGTTTCCAAACTCTCCACCATGGCCAAGACCAAAGAGATGTCCAAGGATATCAGGGACAAGATTGTAGACTTACACAAGTCTGGCATGGGCTACAAGACCACCGCCAAGCAGCTTGGTGTGAAGGTGGCAACAGTTGGTGCAATTATTCGCAAATGGAAGAAACACAAAATAACTGTCAGTCTCCCTCGGTCTGGTGCTCCATGCAAGATCTCACCTGGTGGAGTTTCAATAATCATGAGAACAGTGAGGAATCAGCCCACAACTACATTAGAGGATCTTCTTAATGATCTCAAGGCAGCTGGAACCATTGTCACCAAGAAAACAATTGGTAACACTACGCCGTAAAGGGCTGAAATCCTGCAGCACCCGCAAGGTCCCCCTGCTCAAGAAAGCACATAAACAGGCCTGTCTGAAGTTTGCCAATGAACTTCTGAATGATTCAGAGGAGAACTGGGTGAAAGTGTTGTGGTCAGATGAGACCAAAATCAAGCTCTTTGGCATCAACTCACCATATTTGGATGAGTAGGACTGCTACCTATGATGCCAATAACACTATCCCCACCATCAAACATGGAGGTGAAAACATTATGCCTTGGGGGTATTTTTCTGCTAAGGAAACAGGGCAACTACACCGCATCAACAGGACGTTGGACGGGGCCATGTACTATCAAATCTTGGGTGAGAACCTCCTTCCCACAGCCAGGTCATTGAAAATGGATCGTGGATGGGTATTTCAGCATGACAATGACCCAAAACACACAGCCAAGGCAACAAAGGAGTGGCTCAAGAAGAAGCACATTAAGATCCTGGAGTGGCCTAGCCAGTCTCCAGACCTTAATCCCGTAGAAAATCTGTGGAGGGAGCTGAAGGTTCGAGTTGCCAAACATCAGCCTCAAAACCTTAATGACTTGGAGAGGATCTGCAAAGAGGAGTGGGACAAAATCCCTCCTGAGATGTGTGCAAACCTGGTGGCCAACTACAAGAAAAATCTGACCTCTTTGATTGTCAACAAGGGTTTTGCCACCAAGTACTAAGTCGAATGGGTCAAATACTTATTTCACTCATTAACATAGAAACATAGAATGTGACAGCAGATAACCATTCAGACTATCTAGTCTGCCCAATATTTCAAAATGCTATTAATAAGTCCCTGGCCTTATCTTAAGTCTAGGATAGCCTTATGCCTATCCCACGCATACTTAAACTCCCTCACTGTGTTAACCTCTACCACTTCAGCTGGAAGGCTATTCCATGCATCCACTACCCTATCTGTAAAGTAATACTTCCTGATATTATTTTTAAACCTTTGCCCCTCTAATTTAAGACTATGTCCTCTTGTTGTGGTAGTTCTCCTTCTTTTAAATATAGTCTCCTCCTTTACTGTGTTGATTCCCTTTATGTATTTAAATGTTGCTATCATATCCCCCCTGTCTTGTCTTTCCTCCAGGCTATACATGTTAAGTTCCTTTAACCTTTCTTGGTAAGTTTTATCCTGCAATCCATGAACCAGTTTAGTAGCCCTTCTCTGAACTCTCTCTAAAGTATCAATATCCTTCTGAATATACGGTCTCCAGTACTGTGTACAATACTCCAAGTGAGGTCTCACCAGTGTTCTGTACAATGGCATGAGTATCAAATATCCTATACTCTGCCCTTGGGTTTTTACGTCCAAGGTGCAATATCGTGCACTTATCCACATTAAATGTCAGTTGACCATTTTTCTAATTTTTCTAAATCATTTGCCATTTGACTTATCTCTCCTAGAACATCAACCCTGTTGCAAATTTTAGTATCATCAACAAACAGACATACCTTACCATCAAGACCTTCTGCAATATCACTAATAAAAATATTTAAGACAATGGGTCCAAATACAGATCCCTGAGGTACCCCACTGGTAACTAGACATGGTTTCGGATATACTCCATTGACTACAACCCTCTGTTGCCTGTCATTTAGCCACTGCCTTACCCATTCAACAATATTGGAATCCAAACTTAAAGATTGCAGTTTATTGATAAGCCTTCTATGTGCAACAGTGTTACTGAAATCTAGGTAAGCAATGTCTACTGCACCACCCTGATCTATTATTTTAGTTACCCAATCAAAAAAATTGATTAGATTAGTTTGGCATGATCTCCCTGAAGTAAACCCATGTTGTCTCTGATCTTGAAATCCATGGGATTTTAGATGTTCAACAATCCTATCATTTAACATGGTTTCCATCACTTTCCCCACTACTGAAGTAAGGCTTACTGGCCTATAGTTGCCCGACTCCTCCCTACTACTTTTCTTGTGAATGGGTACAACATTCACTAATTTCCAATCTTCTGGGAATACTCCTGTTAACAATTATTGATTAAATAAATCTGTTAATGGTTAATGGTTAATGGTTTTGCTAGTACACAACTAAGCTCTTTTAATAACTTTGGATGTATTCCATCAGGCCACATCGACTTACTTGTCTTTACTTTTGACAGTTGAAATAGAACCTCTTCCTATGTAAACTCACATGTAACAAATTACTCATTTGTCCTTTTTCCTAACATGCAAATCAATTTATAACTTTTTTGATATGCGTTTTTCTGTTTTTTGTTTTTGTTTTTCTGTCTCTCACTGTTAAAATACACCTACCGTGGGGCGTGGCCTAGCGACGGATGAGAGAGGTCGCCTGAGCTCGGAGCTCTCCCGCCAGCCAGTGCACACAGCGTGGAAAGCAGCGTGTTTTTACCGGCGAATACGGCACCAGTGACACACAACGTTGCAGAACAACAATGTCCACAAAAATCGCCAAGAAATATAAGCAAAAAACGCTCCAAATGCAGACAACAACGATGTTAAACACTGGAGCTGAAATCCAAGATGGCGCCGACAGGCCTGATTCTCCGGCCTCGTGTGCCGACGCAGGTGAGCTCATCCTCACTCCAGGCATTCTGCAAACGCCTGTCACTAACGAAACACTACACAATATGCTCCTGGACCTTAAAAACACATTCAAATCGGAACTGAAACAGATTGCCACAGATATTAGATTAGACATTCAATCCCTGGGTGACAGAACATCTCGCCTAGAAGAAAGGGCGGAAGAAATCACGGAAGCACACAACTCTATAACAGAAGCACACTCAGCCCTACTCACAAGATTGCAATCTTTGGAGGCAAAGGTAGCAGACCACGAAGACCGAGACAGACGCAACAATATCAGAATCCGGGGGATCCCGGAATCGGTCGGTCCACAGGGTCTGACCTGCTACGTCCAAGATATCCTCAAGGCATACATCCCATCCCTGACAGAAGCTGAACTGCTCCTAGACCGCACACATCGCCTCCCGAAGCCCAAGCATCTACCGGCAGCTGTTCCACGAGACGTTATTACCCGGATACATTATTTCACAACAAAAGACCGAATAATGCAGGCCTCCAGAAGCCAAGGTCAGCTCCCGGGAAAATTCTCACAGGTCAAACTATTCATAGACCTATCCTCCACCACGATGTTCAAACGGCGCACATTTGCCCACATCACAGCAGCACTGAGAGCAGCCGGGATCCAATACAAGTGGGGCTTCCCCACCAAAATCTTGGTCAAGCGCAATGGAGTGGACAGTCAGATCTCTGACCCCGAAATTGGCAAGAGACTCTTGACGGAATGGAACATTCCAATACGGGATGACCCCTCGCAACAGCCTAGCAGCAGACCTCCGAGACACCTCCAGAAAGAATGGGAAATGCAACCACGCAACACCAACACGCAGAGGCGCATCTGAACGGAGCAAAAAGCCAAACAATCCAAGAACTGCAACACTGATCCCTAAAAGGACAGGTCGTATATTTTCAATGTGGCCACTTTTAGGTTCCTCTCCCTCTTTTTCTAAGCACAGACCGGACTTACAACTGTTCGCACTGTGCAAAGGCGACATTACGACTCTCTTTAACTACAATTGGCAGTAGTATTGTTCTATTGCACTCTAGGTAGCTATACCTACCCCCAGTGTGGCTAAGTCATCTAAGCCACGAATGAAACCGTTATACTTAATATCGCACCGATATGATGCGGTGAACGGAATGTTGTACATAGTTACTTATTGTTTTAGTTATGTTCTTATTTCTATATCCTCCGACAGGCAGATCCTAAATACCTTAAACCACGTGCTCCCACTGTCGCACAGCCCTATCAAGAAAGGCACTTACAAATCCCTTATCAGGCGTAAGAGCTATGTTGAACCCTTGGCGGACCCTAGCGGCCCTCCCTCTGTACCACACTTAGCCCACAATCCTATCCAACTCCGAGATGGTACTTAAAATCTGCTCCCTGAACGCCAAGGGACTAAACTCCCCGAATAAACGCCGCTTGGCCCTACGCGAAGCGAAATCCCTAGGTGCCCATGTAATGTTCCTTCAAGAGACACACTTTAAGTGGGGCTCTAGGCCTAAATTTAACTCCCCGGCATTCCCCATTGACTACCACTCCTGCTACTCAACTAAGAAACGAGGAGTATCCATCCTAATAAGTAAAGACGTAACGTTTTCATTAATACGAAAAATTGGGGATAAAAAAGGGAGGTACCTCATCTTACAATGCCATCTGAATAACAATGTATATACTCTGATTAATGTATATGGACCTAATACTAATCAATGTGACTTTGTGGATGTGCTGTTGGGATTGCTGTCTACACACGTATTGGGGGAGGTAATCATTGGAGGTGACACAAATTTCCTATTAGACAGCGACCTAGACTCTTCCAGAGGTCCAAAGCTGACCAACCAAACTCTAAAGCATAGGTCCAAATTGACCTCACGCATAGGCCACAAACTAGCGACACACAATCTTGTAGACCCCTGGCGTGTTACACACCCCACAGAAAGGGACTATACCTATCACACAGCAGTACATAACAGCTATTCTCGAATTGATAGATTTTTACTCCACACCTCCTCCCTCACGAAAGTAGAACACACAGACATTGGTCTGATCTCGTGGTCAGACCACGCGCCTATCACATTGTCACTTAGAGAACAATTCCCCAACAAAGGAAGGGGCAGCTGGAAACTCAATGAGCAACTATTAACCGATCCGGAGGTAACCAAACAGATAGAACAAGAACTGCAAAATTATTTTCAGGAGAATAAAACTCCGGACTCACCCCTCACCCAAATATGGCTAGCACACAAAGCCTACATACGGGGTTGTTTCATAAAACACGCTAGCTATGCAAAAAAACAGCGCCTTGAAAAATACACCTCTATACTTTCTGAGCTAGCCACATTAACACACGCTAACAAGCACACACCAACATCGTCCACACACACTAGGTTACTACTCTTACAAACACAACTAAGAGACATAGAACTAGCCAAAACTACATTCCTCACGCGCAGGCTCAAACATAAGTATTTTGCTGCCGGCAATTGTGCAGGAGCAAAACTAGCAGCACAATTGAAACAGAGAACATCAACCTCCAGGATTGCCTCCATCAAAGGACCAGGGGGCGCCAAGATCTTAGACCCACAGGGGATCGTAGATGAGTTTGCTCACTATTATGAAAAACTATATAATCTAAAGAATGACCCACAGACGATATGCCCCACAAAGTCCGATATAGATGCCTTCCTGTCGGAAGTCAACCTCCCGACCCTATCGCCAACTGACACAGATGGTCTGCGCAGCCCTTTCACAACGAAAGAGGTAGCGTTGGTGATCTCCTCACTCCCACAGCATAAATCCCCGGGACCTGATGGACTACCCAATAAATACTACCGCACATACTCTAGTTCCTTGTCACAGCCCCTCACAGAACTGTTTAACCATTGCATGAGAGAGGGCTCCTTACCGGCGGAGATGCTACTGGCCCATGTCTCCACCCTACCCAAGCCAGGCAAATCCACGGACCAGTGTAAGAATTTCAGGCCCATTTCGCTGCTAAACAGCGACGCAAAAATCTATGCAAAGCTATTTAGTGAAAGATTAGCTCCACTCATACATAAACTAGTACAAAATACACCTACCGTTAAAATTATAGACTGATCATTTCTTTGTCAGTGGACAAACATTCAAAATCAGTAGGGGATCAAATACTATTTTCCCTCACTGTATAGTGTCCTTTTAATAATGACAGCTTACAGCATCTATATACTGGCAAAGTTGTAAACAAACATTAAATAGTTAAAGAAAGAGCAAAAAGAGTATAGTAAAAAAATAAAAACCTATTTATTTATTTATAAAATATTTTACCAGGAAACATACATTGAGATTTCTCTTGTTTTCAAGTATGTCCTGGGTCCACAAAACATTGCATTGATACATTATGGTACAATAAAATACAAAAACAATATTAATACACAATATACACAATTTAACATAAAACAATCTTCAGAGCAGAGACTGGGCCCCTTAAAACAGCATTAACACCCAGCACTCCCAAGCAACCAAGTCCTGCTGAATCTTCAGAGCAGAGGTATTATCTCTGGAAGATCAACTCAAGAATACCTGCATTACTGTTTCCTTTAAACTCTTATTTTCAAACGGTGTTCTATTCCATCTCCCTCCCTATACTATCACTACTCAATTGATAACTATATCTCCCAGCCTGATCTTCTTCTGTTTTTGTTTTTCTTAAGGCTGGTATGATCATGTCAATTTATGTTCATTCTCTTAGACTCTTAGTTAATTGTTTGTTTGTTTAGCTAGTGTTACTACTCTCACTGATAATATAGTAAATTTATGTTCATGGTTTATGACTTTCACCTATCTGATCCTTCCTATCTTTTTATCCCAAATGTTCTCTCCTTTTAGTTTTTCATCTCTAATTAATTACCTCAATAGCCCCATGTCTCCCCACCCATAACAGTGTGTTTTATTTCATATTTTTTTTCTAACCCAGACAGGGCCGCCATCAGAAAATTTGGGGCCCATGACAAAGCACAAGGTCTGGGCCCCCCCCCCTCCTCGCGGGCCCGCCCACGCCCTACCTAGTCCGCTCACAATGATGCAGGACTGAATGTGGTGTGTGTATAGTGGAAGTGAATTAGAAGTAGTGTAATGGATGTAGTGTTTGTGTGTATTAGATACTGTTTGTGCAATGAATGCAGAGTGTGTGGTGTAGCGGATGCAGTGTGTATAGTGAACGCAGAGTGTTTTTGAGTAGTGGATGTAGTGTGTGTACAGTGATGTAGTGTGTGTTTGTGTAGTGGATGTAGTGTTTGTATGTACTAGATGAAATGTGTTTAGTGGATGCAGTGTCTGTAGTGTGTGTATCAGAAGCAGTGTCTGTGTATAGTGAATGCAGAGTGTTTCAATTTGTGGTGGATGTAGTGTGTGTACAGTGAATACAGGATGTTTGTGTAGTGGATGCTGTGTGTACAGTTAATGCAGAGTGTATGTTAGTGTAGTGAATGCAGAGTGTGTGTCAGTATAGTGAATCCAGAGTGTGTGCATAGTTTAGTGAATGCAGAGTGTATGTTAGTGTGTAGTGAATGCAGAGTGCGTCAGTGTAATGAATGTAGTGTGTGTGTTGGTGCATTGAATGCATAGTGTGTGTAAATGTGTAGTGAATGCAGAGAGTGTGTTAGTGTGTAGCGGATGCAGAGTGTGTGTTAGTGTAGCGGATGCAGTGTGTGTTGCGTTAGTGTATGCAGTGTGTGTGTTAGTGTATGCAGTGTGTGTGTGTTAGTGTATGCAGTGTGTTGTGTTAGTGTATGCAGTGTGTGTGTGTTGTGTTAGTGTATGCAGTGTGTGTGTGTGTGTGTGTCAGTGTATGCAGTGTGTGTGTTGTGTTAGTGTATGCAGTGTGTTGTGTTAGTGAATGCAGTGTATGTGTGTGTTATTGTATGCAGTGTGTGTGTTGTGTTATTGTATGCAGTGTGTGTGTTAGTGTATGCAGTGTGTGTTGTGTTAGAGAATGCAGTGTATGTGTGTGTTATTGTATGCAGTGTGTGTTGTGTTAGTGTATGCAGTGTGTGTTGTGTTAGTGAATGCAGTGTATGTGTGTGTTATTGTATGCAGTGTGTGTGTTGTGTTATTGTATGCAGTGTGTGTGTTAGTGTATGCAGTGTGTGTGTGTTGTGTTATTGTATGCAGTGTGTGTTAGTGTATGCAGTGTGTGTGTTGTGTTAGTGAATGCAGTGTATGTGTGTGTTATTGTATGCAGTGTGTGTGTTGTGTTATTGTATGCAGTGTGTGTGTTAGTGTATGCAGTGTGTGTTGTGTTAGTGAATGCAGTGTATGTGTGTGTTATTGTATGCAGTGTGTGTTGTGTTAGTGTATGCAGTGTGTGTTGTGTTGGTGAATGCAGTGTATGTGTGTGTTATTGTATGCAATGTGTGTTGTGTTAGTGTATGCAGTGTGTGTTGTGTTAGTGAATGCAGTGTATGTGTGTTAGTGTATGCAGTGTGTGTGTGTGTGTGTGTTAGTGTATGCAGTGTGTGTGTGTGTTTTAGTGTATGCAGTGTATGTGTTATGTTAGTGAATGCAGTGTATGTGTGTGTTAGTGTATGCAGTGTGTGTGTGTGTGTGTTAGTGTATGCAGTGTATGTGTGTGTTAGTGTATGCAGTGTATGTGTGTTAGTGAATGCAGTGTATGTGTGTGTTATTGTATGCAGTGTGTGTTGTTAGTGTATGCAGTGTGTGTGTTGTGTTAGTGAATGCAGTGTGTGTGTGTTAGTGAATGCAGTGTGTGTGTGTTAGTGTATGCAGTGTATGTGTGTGTTAGTGTATGCAGTGTGTGTGTGTTAGTGTATGCAGTGTATGTGTGTGTTATTGTATGCAGTGTGTGTGTTGTGTTAGTGTATGCAGTGTGTGTGTGTTGTTAGTGTATGCAGTGTATGTGTGTGTGTTAGTGTATGCAGTGTATGTGTGTGTTAGTGTATGCAGTGTGCGTGTTGGTAGTGTATGCAGTGTATGTGTGTGTTATTGTATGCAGTGTGTGTGTTGTTAGTGTATGCAGTGTGTGTGTTAGTGTATGCAGTGTGTGTGTGTGTTATTGTATGCAGTATGTGTTGTTAGTGTGTGATCTGGGGTGAGGGGGAGGAAGGGGCATTTTAACATTAATTTTTTATTAATTTAATTAAATGTTTCTCCCCCCTCCCTGCTTACCTGTGTCCATGGAGGGGGGAGATTCCATCCCTGGTGGTCCGGTGGGGGGGCCCCCGGCTCCCTGTTACCGCAGAGGGGGCCCAGGCAGCACACAGCTTCTCCTCTCTTCTCATAACTCTCGCGAGACCCGGTTACCATGGCAACGCTCCGCGGGTCTCGCGAGAGTTATGAGAAGAGAGAAGACAGGAGGAGAAGCTGTGTGCTGCCTGGCTGGGCCCCCTCTGCGGTAACAGGGAGCAGGGGGCCCGCGGCTGCACACATAGATAGCGATATTCGCTATCTATGTGTGCAGAAAGGGAAAGTGGGGCCCAGGACTGCCAGAGCAGTCCGGGCCCCCCTGGGCCGCCGGGCCCGTGACAACAGTCATGGTTGTCACCCCCTGATGGCGGCCCTGAACCCAGACCTTATATTTCAGACTGGGCCCCTTAAAACAGCATTAACACCCAGCACTCCCAAGCAACCAAGTCCTGCTGAATCTTCAGAGCAGAGGTATTATGCCCTGTCTCGGTTGGAGTCCCCAAGGTCTGGCCCTTATCCCCTTCTATTTCTTTATACTGCCTCTCTTGGCAAACTTATTGCCTCATTTGGATTCCACTACCACCTGTACGCTGATGACACCCAGTTATATCTCTCCTCCCCGGACCTCTCCCCTGCTGTCCTGCAACGTGTCACTGCTTGCCTTTCTTCCATCTCTGACTGGATGTCCTCCCGCTTTCTGAAACTCAATCTCTCAAAAACTGAGCTCCTTGTCTTTCCTCCTCCTAATACTGATCCTCCTCTTTCGCTCTCCCTTCAAGTTTGTGGTACCAACATCAGCCCATCCTTGCAAGCGCGCTGTCTTGGCGTCATACTTGACTCTGGTCTCACCTTTGAGCCTCACATCCAGCATGTTGCCAAATCCTGTAGATTCCATCTTAAAAACATAGCCCGCATCCGCCCCTTTCTTGCACCAGATACTACCAAGGAGCTTGTCCATGCTCTAATAATTTCACGCATGGATTATTGTAACCCTCTCCTGCTTGGTCTTCCCAAAAGCCGCACTGCACCCCTACAGTCTGTAATGAATGCTGCTGCTAGACTGATTTTCCTCTCTAGTCGGTTCTCTCACACCTCACCCCTCTGCCAGTCCTTACATTGGCTTCCTGTGTGCTATAGGAGTCAATTCAAGGCACTAACTCACACCTACAAAGCACTGAACAACACTAGCCCCTCTTATATCTCCTCACAGATCCACAGGTATGTCCCTTCTCGGTCTCTCCGCTCTGCCCGTGACCACCTCCTGTCCGTTGTCCGCACCCGTACGGCCAACTCGCGCTTGCAGGACTTCTCGCGGGCGGCTCCCTTCCTATGGAATAGCCTGCCTACCGCCATCCGACTCTCCCCTAGTCTTGCATCTTTTAAGAAGTGCCTTTAAACCCATCTCTTTAGGAAAGCTTATGGCCTCCAAGACTAACCCCTACCTCACATACCCGTCTCTTGCCCTCTCCTAAAGGGCAGCCCACCTTATTTGATTGCAAATTCCTGTCCTAATGTGTTTTTCACCCCACCTCCTATAGAATGTAAGCTCGATTGAGCAGGGTCCTCTTCAACCTATTGTTCCTGTAAGTTTATTTGTAATTGTCCTATTTATAGTTAAATCCCCTCTCATAATATTGTAAAGCGCTACGGAATCTGTTGGCGCTATATACATGGCAATAATAATAATAACAATAACATTAAAAAATATTAAACTGCTAGAACATACAATTACCTTTCCCAACATAGCAAAATGCTTAAACTCAATCAAAATGTTAACACTTAGTGTATATACTCCTGATGTGTCAATACATTGGTTTCACACAATTATACAAAATCTCATATGTATTAAGGCCTTTTGGCCTGTAATTGTGGGAGGGGCGTATGACTCACCTTCTCCCTACTTAAGGGACACCCCTTACCTGGCTCCATACCGTTCGAGGTCAGCGCTGCATCGAGAATCCACTTCCGGTTCACGTACGGCGCCATCTTGCTTTTCAAAACCCGCGGTTTTCGTTTGGTGTAGCTGTGTCCAGGAATCCTTACAGGTTTTCCGCCCGTTCAGCCACGCACATACCCGGTGTTTTCGTCGCAGATTAAGTCCACAGGACTTCAAAATCGTAAGTCCGTCGCCCGGATCATTTCCCACGGCGTCGCGATTTTAAACGGCCTTACTTTACGGCCACACGCTTTACGGCCAAGTCACAGGCATATTAACCCCTTTGCTGCCGGCAGGCATATCGGTTCGTTTTTTTTTTTCTTGCATTAAGCAAACTTGTTATGCATATCATCAGCTATAATTGGTTTCATGTTATTACTGTTAATTATTTTATGCAAATTACAAAATCCTTGCATGACTGGGGCAATACCCCTGTTAACTACTTATGAATAAGTGTTTATTTAGGTTATGGTTTAATCTTTTAGCAGATATGGTATCATTAAAGTTTTATTGAAATTCTTCATGTTATATACATTTATTTATGGAGTTAAGCTTAGACAAGCTTTTACATTTTACAGATATCTTTTGTAGGATTTACGTTATAAATTATGTTTAGAAATTACGTTTCTATCATACCATGTACTCACGTTTCTTACATGGCACTTATATATTCTGACTTTTTCTTTGTGTACTCAAACGTCATACCAAGTACACAAGAACACGGTCTCATAAATCTCACAAACTTTCGGGTTGAATCACACGTCTTGATTCAACCACTCATACGTCACGTTGTTTCCTAATTGGGATAACTTCTCAAATATTTCTGTACCTCGTACTTACCTCTTTTCATGGCTTACGTTTACGGCCTAACATATACGGTATTATTTTAAATCCTGCACTTTATTATACTACAAACACTAGCATTACTATTAAATCTGGTCTCCATAGAGACATATCATACACACCCCCAAGCATGATTACCATACCACAGACAGGGCCAGTCGGGCCATTATCATTCATATATTCCCTTCCATATGTACTACTAGAACTCACCACAACTAACTAGTCTAAATTGGTATCATAGGATCCAATTCTCACACTATCATATTTGGTTTTTCTATCCCTTTAGGTTTTTCCAGTTTTCTCTACCTATCGCTTATCTAACGCATACATACTACCAGGTACGTTAAGCCTGCTCACGCCATACATCACATATGGTTCCTCCTCTACTTAGGACATAGAGTACTGGCAATTTTAGGGGTTATAGGCCCAAATAGGTATCCCCCCTCCGGGCATTCTGCCTATCGTTTAGTGGTCCGCGAGGCCAACACCCCGCCTCAACGTTTCGGAGGTAATGCCCCCCGGGCCACACGTGAGTTAGCCGCCTCGCATTATAGAGAGGGTGCCACCTGTCACTCCCTTCCCCTGTTTTCTTGTATTGTCACCGAGAGGCCTACGAATTCCTGCCACTACGTCGGGTGGCCTCAATAACCCCTCGCGCCAACGCATAGATAGAGCCTCTCATAGCCACTTGGCAACTAGCAGGGCCTCACCTGTCACCAAAGAACAAGTTTTAATTTTTCGCCTCATCCGGCATAATTAGCCTGCCAGTACATCCCCTCGGGGGGTTTTATGCTAACCATATACTTTGTAATCTAGTATGTCGCAAGAAGGGGTAGAGGATTTCTCCATCCCAAGGACTCCGGCTAGAACCAACACCCCATCACAGGAGGAAGATACGGCTAGTCCAGCATCTTTCAGATCATGGACTATCCCTCGTATCACTAGCGAACTCAGGAGACGACAAATCCCTTTTCCAGCAACAGCAAGGAAAGCGGAACTTTACAAATTATTACACACCTCAACCGATAACATGGACGCTGGGGAAGGGTCGAGCCAGTCCCACCCAGGGAACATACATGACATGCTCACGTCCCTCATGACATCCATGAGCAAGGTCAATTCTAGGCTGGAGAAACTTGAATCGGTCACTACAGCCCTCACTATGGCTGGACCGGCCACGGCAATTCCCCCATCAGTGGTGGAGTCGCAATCAGTTTCTCCAGCTATCACCTCGGATGACCAAGAAGTTTACCCTGCCCACATGATTCCTGAGCACCTCAGGAGAGATATCCTGGAAGGTAAAGATGTCAATCTGGCCTCACTACTAATTGCCTCCCAGGATATAGTGGAACATAAGACCTACGCTTATGACGATATTTCTGTGGTGGTCAAATCTAGGGATGCACGATTAAATAGGAAGCTAACCATTCCAGAATTTGTATTAGCTTTTGGCATTTATCGGGATGTGGTCTGTACGGTATATCCCCACAGACGTGAGGAGTTTGACTTATATATGCACAGGCTGGTTGATCTGGGCAACAAATATGGTGGGTCAGCTTTCTATGACTACCATAGATCCTTTTCTGCCAAAGTGTCTGGCGCCTTCTCACAGTACGGGACAAGGTCCAACTGGAGTAAGATTGATACGATCATTTTTTGCAGGCACTTTGCAGGTCTAAGAGCACCGGCCTGTGCACACTGCTCCTCCATGGCTCATACTGCCAATTTTTGTCCGACCACTGCGAACGAACCTACCACCTCGCAGGGCACTAGCTCCGCTGTGTCAGCAGAGAGAACACCCAAAGACAAACTGGGTCGACCTATCAAGTTTTTGGGGAAGTCCCAAATATGTAATAATTTCAATGTCGGTGCATGTAATTACAGCGGTTGTCGGTTATTGCATATATGTTCAAAATGTTTTAGGGCACATGCGAAAACCATGTGTCCAAATAAAATGTACCCTAAGCAATACTTAACCGAGATAAATATTTCTGTACTCACGGCATTACTGTCACGACATCCATCCAGACATTTGGTAGACTTCATCATCACTGGTCTATCACAAGGATTCCATACTGGTCTCATACACATGCCTTCAGGAATCCTTGAATGTCCTAATTTACAATCTGCACAACAAAACCCTACAGCGGTTAGCACACTCATAGCCAAAGAAGTGGCAGAGGGCTTCCTATTGGGACCCTTTCAGTCCCCTCCTTTTTCCACATGGCGGACAAACCCCATCGGTATTGTCACAGGGAAATCTTCCCACAAACAAAGACTTATCATCGATCTGTCTGCACCTCACACCTCTGCCTCACCTAGTCTGAACTCCCTTATCCCCTCTGAGGAATTTTCACTTCAATACTCCACCATAGATCACGCCATTACAGCTATCATGCAGGCAGGGGTCGGAGCATGGCTCAGCAAGACTGACATTACAAATGCCTTCAAATTATTGCCTATCCACCCTACACTATGGCACCTGCATGGCATTAAGTGGGCCGGGCACTACTACTTTTTCTCACGCCTAACGTTTGGTTCAAAAAGTAGTCCGGCCATTTTCGACGTATTCGCCGAAACATTATGCTGGTTATTATTAAATGTAGCCAGATGCCCTACAGTTATACACTACCTGGATGATTTCTTACTGATCGAAGAGAACACTTCCCCTCCCAGTAGCCTCATAGAAACCATCAGTCTTTTTAAACAGGTGGGTGTTCCAGTCTCCCCCACCAAAACTGAAGGACCAGATACAGTCATCACCTTTCTGGGAATCATGCTAGACTCAGCCACCATGCAAGCCAGCCTGCCACGCACCAAGATAGAGAACATTCTCACCAACATTAACCTCTACATACACCTCGGTACTTGCAATCGCAAAGAATTACAGTCTCTACTTGGGTCACTGAACTTTGCCATGCGCATAATACCTCAAGGCCGGGCTTTCATCTCACGGCTCCTAACCATGTTCCCACTGTTTAGACATGATGCACACAGGTTACCACTGGATACCCAAGCCACGGCAGACCTACTTATGTGGAGAAACTTTTTGACCACCTGGAATGGGAAAAGCATGTTTCTCCCTGAATTGTCTGACTCCTCACCTACCATCTGGTCAGACGCGGCGTCTACCACAGGTTTTGCAGCAATTTACGGGAATGAATGGCTTTGGGGTAGCTGGCCTCCAGAGGTACAGGACCTGGAAGGGTTTTCCACTACCTCAGCTCTATTTGAGATGTATCCCATAGTAGCAGCTGCCGTTACATGGGGGCATCTATGGGCAGGTTCGTCAGTACGTTGCCACTCAGACAACCAAGCTACCTGCCACATCATAAACAAAGGCCGATCCAAGTCACTGATCATTATGAGGTTCTTGAGGAAACTCACCTGGCTAGCTGCATGCCACAATTTCTTCTTGTTATGTGTCCATGTCCCAGGTGTTTGTAACACGGCTGCTGACAATTTGTCTCGTTTCAATTTTCAGGCTTTTCGGCAAATACTTCCGTCAGCCGCACGTACAGCCACGACCACTCCACCTTTCCACCAGCTAGTCATGGACTAGAAGCTATTATGCAACATAGCAGGACATTGGCACAATTAGCACTGTCCACCAATACCCGGAGAACATATGACAGGGCTTTCCTTCTATTTAAAAGATTCCTGTCACTGCACAACGTCACACAACCTTTCATCATGACATCTTTGTTAGGTTTTGCTTCTTTTTGCCACCTCAAACTTAAATTATCTCACAACACAATCAAGCTATATCTGACAGGCATACAACATCACATGCTAACATTACAACCAAACAACACAAGTTTTATGTCCTCCTACCAGATCAAAAACATCCTTAGAGGTATCCAGAGATCCGAACCCCCACGTACCGCGCAAGGCTACCTATAGACTTCAATATCTTCAAGGATTTATCCAGCCTACTAGATTCAAAACCCTTTGCGAACAACACAAACCTTGTTATAAAAACCGCCATATACGTAGCTTTTTATGGTTTCTTGAGACCAAGAGAATTTACCGCCATCAACACATCCCAGTCCACTCACATTCTGCTTCATTCACACTTAACGAAACACATGGATTACTATATTTTAGCTCTGCATCACTCCAAAACCAATCAACACGCACCCCCGGTAGAGGTTAGATACTATCCTACTCACAACGTGTGGTGCCCCGTCACATTACTGGACACCTATACCCAGCATTTCAAAGCATCACCATCTCAACCACTTTTCTGTCTACAAGGTTCGGTACTCACTACCACCACCTTCATGACCCACGTCAGGTCCCTACTTACACAACTAGGCCTAAAATCAGCTAACTATTCGGGCCACTCCTTCCGCATAGGGGCGGCCTCCACAGCGTCCAGTGCAAACATTCCAGTACATGTTATCAAATCACTAGGGCGCTGGAAGTCTTCTGCATACTCTAGATACATACCTAACCCAGTACAAGAAGTCAGAAATGCCTTTCAAGATATGTCTGGTTAAAGTATGTATACTGCTCGTTTCGTAATAAAGTATATTTTCTACTTTTTGCCCTCTTTATTTACAGGCCTACCTCATCGTCGGTTCCGGCACACCACAACCGACTTGCTCTTTCACACTATCCCATACTTATCAATGTTTGTATCTTCTGTACTATCATGAGCCCTTAACACAAGTATTAAGGCCTTTTGGCCTGTAATTGTGGGAGGGGCGTATGACTCACCTTCTCCCTACTTAAGGGACACCCCTTACCTGGCTCCATACCGTTCGAGGTCAGCGCTGCATCACCCTCCCACCCACTCCTCTTTTATTAACTCCTTTTTCTCATACATTTCTTATTGGTGGGCCCTCTTTATTTACAGGCCTACCTCATCGTCGGTTCCGGCACACCACAACCGACTTGCTCTTTCACACTATCCCATACTTATCAATGTTTGTATCTTCTGTACTATCATGAGCCCTTAACACAACTATACACTAAGAGTTCTCCAGAAACCTAATAACAGTTTTGGTAAAATTATACAAAGTTCCCAAATGATACTTGGACATCTATAGTCTCTTTCCTTGTAATGCTTTAAGCTATTAGAAATAAGGCAGGGGGGAGGTTAAAAGAAAGGGAGTGAGGGGAATTTAAAAAAAAGCAACAAAAAAAAAGCAGAATGATTGGGAATGCAGGCCATTTGGGATGGCTCATATGAGAGAGGATATATGTTTTTATTCTTGTAGGGATGCTCCTAAAGCTGTCTGCAAGGGTAGAAGTCACTGATTTAACATCAAGCAAACCGGAACAGGGTGCAACAAGCTCCCGGCACAGAAGTGCAAAGATCTCTGTATGCTGCCCATACCCAGAATGAAAAATGTGTAGCTGTTCCTCTTGTGCTTTTATATGAGTACATCAACTGTTACATATCAGAAGCTTCAGTTTTCCTGTGAGTGGTAATGCCTAAACAGCGCTGCCTGATATGCAGATGAACGGGACCTTATTGATTCATGGGACCTTACTTGATTGTGAAGAATATAGTTATGTAACTATAACTGCGACTAATTTTGAGTTTAAATACAAAAGAGTAACTAATGTTTTGTCTCGACACTTTACTAGGGACAGCATAGAACACCTCTGAAGGTGTTTGGCTTAGGAGTAATAGGGACATTAGCTCTGTATTTGCACAGTCCTAAGTTACTTGCTGTTTTCAGCACATTTGATGACTATTGAGTTTTTTCCTATACTTTACTAGGGACAGCATAGAACACCCTCGAAGGTGTTTTACCTAGGAGCAGTAGGGCAGTCTAGCTCTGTATATATCCAGCTGGTAGCTTTTTGCTATATTTAGCAGTTGCTGCTCACTGCTGAGTAATTTAGTATTTCTCTTCCTCCTCTGGTTTTTCTATGCTTCCCTGGTATCCCTGATTTATATATGTCTGTATGTCTGTCAGTATGTATGTTATTATATATGTCATTATAAATGTATGTCTGTATGTATGTATGCATGTATCAATGTATGTCATTATGTATGTCTGTCAGTATGTCTGTTTGTATGTATATATGTCTGTATGTCTGTCAGTATGTATGTATATATGTCTGTCAGTATGTCTGTATGTATGTATGTATGTATGCATGTATGTCTGTATGTATGTATGTATGCATGTATGTCTGTATGTATGTATGCCAGTATCAATGTATGTCTGTATGTCTGTCAGTATGTATGTATATATGTCTGTCAGTATGTCTGTTTGTATGTATATATGTCTGTATGTCTGTCAGTATGTATATATGAATGTATGTATGTCTGTATGTGTGTGTATGTCAGTGTCTGTATGTATGTCAGTGTGTATGTATGTATGTATGTATGTACCTTTATGTCCTCATGCATGTGTGTCTGTATGTATGTTAGTCTGTCTGTCACTATGTATGCCTGTGTGTCTGTATATGTGTGTATGTCTCAGTATACGGGCGGTATTTGGAGGCGGACCCTGTGGGCGGTATTTGGAGGCGGGCCCCAGGGGGCCCAGACCCTGAGCTGAGTTGGTGGCCCTGCCTGGGGGACCTGGCACCCAAACCACTTCATTGAGCTGAAGTGGTCTGGGTGAATATAGTGGTCCTTTATGAGTGAATAAACTCTACCATTGCACTGTTAGCTTTACATTAGCATTCTAGAGATTGATAAAGATTGTTATAGCACTCTTAAAACTTTATTTATTCTATAGTAACATCCCCTGGATGTTGGGCAAAAGTAACCTCCCCGGGACGTACTTGGAAACCGGAGTAATCTGAATGTACCTTTCCTTGTTAAATACTTTGTTATTATTATTATTATTATTATTTAGGCATTATGTATTAATGCAGACTTTATTTTTACAGTCTGTTGCCATTTTTATCAAGCTTTACTGTCAGAAATGTCTTCAGGATCCTTAAAAATACCTGTAAGAGGGCGCGGAGCCTGACTGCTGTACTGGCTGGTCGTACATAACCTGAGCTCTGGATCTGAGACCCAAAATCCAGCTGTTTCTCCTAGAAAATGCCTTCTTATCCTTCTATATACACATGCTGTGCACCAGTGAGTGAGTTGCAGCCTGTGGGAGGCCGAGGTGAGGAGAGCTGGCCACTCTCTTCATTCTCGTGTCGACTACGGAGATCAAGCATGCTCCTACCCCGACCCCCTATGGACCGGCGGGGGTTATCCCGGTCTTCCCTGGTGTAACGTCTCAGTCACACTCACCTAGCTCAGACTTGATGGAATCACCCATGAGCCAAGATGGCGGCCGACACGATGCCCTTAGCACTCGTGATTCCCACAACCTGGGCCACACAGGAAGACCGCATAGCCATGGCATTTGAGCACTTCTGGAGGCAATTCTGGAATAGAACCCAGAAGCAGATGAAAAAGCCTGTTACTACAGCCTCTTCCAAACCTGGCCCCTCATGGAACACTGCCAAGTCGAGACATGCCAGGTGACGCCCTAATGCAGCCAAGATGGTAGGAAAGCAGAGGAGAGTACCTCTCAAAAAGTTAGGAAGCAGTCAGCCCGATCCTGCTGCTCCCTATGGCTTTCATAGGCCCCTGATCATCATAGGAAGCCACTGTCGGTGCCACACGCTCCCTCAGATGGCCCTCATTCACCGCGAGCTGATAAAGCCAGACAATGGGCCCACAGTTCAAGTCCTGCCTGCAACCTCACATGGCACTTATGGGACTGGTGCAGGGAATTGTATTTTGGTGCAGTGCTGGTGGGGTCATATAACACGGGACTCTTGTAAACTCTCTAGCCAGGTCCCATTGTACTCATTGCAGGGCATAGGTTGAGCGGAGGGATAGCTGTGAGAAACCTCTTATAACCATAGCTGGGGGTATCTGTTAGTTTTTATTTATTTAACTTTCTTATAATTTATTTCACCACCGGGGATACTTACTTCTAAGCAACATGGCAGTTAATATAGCAAGACTCCTTTCTTGTGTTTACATTCTGACATCCTATATGTTCTTTATTGCATAAACTCATCAAATATCTATTGAATGCTACATTTTACCTTGTTCCTTATATAAAAAAAACAGTGCAGTTAACTCTTGACAGTCCATAGTACTGTTAGATTTCTATCTTGTCATATGTCATATTGGGAATTGTCTGTGCACGGATGTCTATTAAACTATGCTATAAAAAAAAAAAAAAAAGAATTACAAAAAAAAATACCTGTAAGAAAGGCATTTGTCTATTTTGTCACATCTAATGTATGTGGCAAAAATTGCAATTTTGCTTTTATACTAATATTTCAGACCCTGTGTGGAATATTGCAAGATAAAGGGCTTTGTGTACTGTCTAAAACCTTTCATTTCCTAAATATTTTTATAAAGACTGAACTGATAAGTGAAAATGAAAAATTGTGTAGATTTACATAATTAAAATGTTTAAGCTTGTCTGAATAGCAATCTATACACATAATTGATGTTCTATGATATGTTTATATTATATGAATGCATCTCTTGCTTTTCATAAATGTTATGCTAATATATTTTTCAATCAATGAGTGCTCAGTAATGAAGGGATTAAGTGTATGGGAAGCCAATATAAGGATTGGCAAAGGGCTGTGTTGTCAAAGGTATGGTGGGTAAGGGGGGCAATTTTTACAAAACCGAAAATCATCCAATTAGAGATAGAAGAGGTTCAGTTAAGTGATGTGTTGTCAATTTATACAATTTTATGGTCCTGTAATCCAAAGGAAGTAATAAGGTTACCAACAATCACATTATGAAGAGAAAGCAAAATAGGTCCAAGAACGTGGCCTCGAGGGATTCAAGCTGACACAGGTTTGCATTGGAGCGAGTGCCAGAAAAGGAGATGCTAAATTAAGAGAGGTGAGAAGAAAACCAGGAGAGGACAGTGCCACAAATGCCAAGGTTGCAAACAGCCCAGAATAACTAAAATGAATTAATCAGTAGACACTTTAGTAAGGGTCTTTTCTACGGAGTAAATAAATGGATATCAGACTTATTAATTAATTAATTAAACAGGCGCATACAATCCACACTAGAAGCTTAACATTAAGAAAGAGTGGGGGGGGGGGTGACAGTAGTTAGAAAGGGGATATAGGATGAAGAAAAGTCTGAGACAGACAGTTGCACAATGAAGGGAAGTGTAGAAGACAGAATTATATGAGTAACTGGGCAATTATGTACACCTGGTCACTCAACTGGCATTAGAGATATCTATTTGTAGACCAATAACCATTATCTTTCTATTCCTCAGATGATGGAGGCTATATGCATACAACTTTGCTTCTTACTCCGGTGTTTATTCATCAGAGCCCAGCAGTGAGACAAGATTTTTGTTTTTGTAGAAAGGGCTTTTAGGCTGCTGAAGACCAGGTTCAGGTGTCTGTACACATTTTGATGTCACATTAAAGAGCAACATCAGCATCATCCATTCATCATGGCATGTTGCATTCTCCATTATGTTGATGTGGATACACACCTACTGGAGGACACACAACACTTCTTAAAGAGTAGACAGAAGAATTGGGAAGTCTGGAGTAATATTCAAGAATGCTTCATATGTAAGGGGCAAATACATTTCATTACAATACATCTTTACCTTTCTCATCATTTTTTAAGAGGAAATTAATGTCAATACAAAGAATTATTTTTGAAGAAATCAAGAATGAATGAAATCATTTCTGTTCTCATGTAATTCATGTTGGAAAATACTTGTTTTCATACAAGTAACACCCAATATTGATTGTTAATTTTCATTCTTACTGCTACCTTTGTGATCAAGGTGACAAAAATTACCAAGATAAATTTTAAGAGCTATGTTCTACCATATTTGCATGTACAACCACACTCTTAAATGGTAATACAAAATATATAAATTATTATTATTATTATTAATATTATTATTATTATTATTATTATTATTATTTAGAAAGCACCAAAATATTATGTAGAATAGTGAGACAAACATACAATTAAGACAAGAATGTGTATTTTCTAGTCCAATTATTTTTATTAAAGTATTTTTAAATTTAACAACATTGAATAAAAAGCAATACATTTTTCAGCAAAAATAAAACAGGGGAAAAACTTCCATAAAATATAAATATTTTGAACAATTCTATTATAATCAATCACAAATAAGGCATATAATGAAAAAAATATAAATATATTGCTGTTGATCCAAAAGAAGGCAAAAAAACCTAGTGTGAAGCACTTCCAATTTACATCAAGCTAGGGAAAAATTCCTTCTTGACCCCAGAATGGCAGTCAGATTTATCATTGGATCAAGCAGCTATTACCCTACATTGAAAGATTATATCCTTGAATATTCTGTTTTTGCAAGTATGCATCTAGTTGCTGTTTGAACATCTGTATGGACTCTGATAAAACCACTTCTTCAGGCAGAGAATTCCACATCCTTATGCCGACAGGGGAGATCTTTTGATGGGATAGGAACCATCGAGATATTACTGTGTAGTGATTTTCTATATGGGCAATGCACTGTGTCACACCTGTCAGATTTAACACAATCCTTAACCACTCATCGAATGAAAATTCCTTTTGTAAATCTCTTTTCCAAGATTCCATAAAATCTAATTTGTTAGAAGATTCCTAGATGTTATATAGGAATAGCACATGGAAATGGATCGTTTCCGACCTGGAAGAAGGTGTATTTTCTAAATAAAACAAATAAAATTTTCATAGCTATCTTCATAACTGTTTATTTATTTTTCATTTTATTCGTATTATAGTCATCTCTGTACTTCTTCTAATAATATGCTTTTTAAACCAGTAACTTAAAATTGCACATTATATCTAAGGTGTGGTTTTACAATCCATTTCTAAATAGGTAAAATTATAGTTTAATCACGTGAATTAATATCATTCTCATACTTGTCAGTATCTTACTGACCTTTGCAACTATTAAATAACATTGTAAAATCTGTGTTCATCACTACAATAATTCTTCTACTGGAAAACCTTTAGTTTGTCCTAACCTGTAGATGTGTTACTTTCAATGTCATCATTTATCCGCTATAATAACTAAATTCATATTACATAAAAATATGGGTGGGAAATTGGGAGAGTGGCTACAGCAGATTCCAGGTGGGACATCTCAGGTTCTAGGTGGGATATTCTCTGTCCAGAAGAGTGCAGTTCTAGGAACAGCCAGGATACTCCACAGAATTTTTAGACCCTTGTGTCTCCCATGGTAGAGGACCTTGGAAAGAAGAATACACAAAAAAAATTTAAAAAAACACTCTGAAGGGGTGAACAAATCTTTATATTAAAAAAATATAAAAAATATTTTTATATATATATTTATTTTTTATATATTTTTTATTATAAATATTTTATTTTTTTATTATAAAAATAAAATTATATATATATATATATATATATCTATATATATATATATATATATATATAATTACTAATTATATAGTAATTATATATAATTACTAGAGAAGCCAACTATAACCTAGCCTGCACATTGTAGCTAAGATGTGACTGTCATGCTTATTCAGTATTATTTAGCCTGGTTATCTAGAAGAGTGCTAACATCTCTAAACTCTATACTGTCAAGAGTGTTTTGGAAAAAAATAAGTAAGAGTAATTCACTATGTTTCATTTTTCTATCCCGTTTTTCCTGTTGGCACTGTATATTTGTACTTAAAATAGCACTGAGAAAAATGAAAGTTTCCATCAAAGTCGTCTATTCGACAAACAGTTTTATCCATATAATTTGAGAGAAATACAATGTCTCCCTGCATTTTTACAAAGAGTGTTCACGTGTGCATAGTATCAAAGGTAAACGAATTGCAGTGAAAGACTTGCTGTTTACTAAATGTGATCTAAATATTACCTTTTGTCATTAAGAAAGATCAAATGTCAAATAACTTGGTAACTTCATAAAGTAATTATATGTCCTTATATAGGATTGTATCTGGGCATGCTATATTTGACTTTGCATTATTAAAAAAAAAAAAATCTAAGAGTTATTTATGTACAAAGTCCAATTTATGTTGTATTTGTGTGTAGAGCTACATTCCAAAATGTTACCTTCCAACAGAGCACCATTAATTCTATTATTTAAAACCAGAAAGAATATGTCATAACGAGGGATGGCCTTAGGCCTTTAGACAACCTGTGCGAAAAAGTCTTCACCGCGCCCCTCCCTAGCCATACCTCTCCCGGACCACTTCCCCTCATACAATATTATCCACTATATAAGACCTCCCATTCTAGGGGCTGCAGTGTGTGCATGTGTTTGAATGTGTTTGTGTGTGTGTATGTGTACGTGGTTGCATAGAGTTTTTTTTATTTGGAGCTGCAGTGTGGATGTTAACTGGGGTTTATGTACAGGGGTACTGTGTGCATGTGTGTATAAGGGTTATAGTATGTGAATGGTGGTATAGTGTGTGTAGAGTGGTTGTAGCCTGGATGTTTGTAGATGATGTATTGTTGGTGTATAGGGATATAGTGTGCATATAGGGAATATAGTGTATGTGTATAGGGAGTGCACTATGTTTATAGGGTGTAGTGTATGTGTGTAAAGTGGGTGCAGTGTTTGTGTAGTGGATACATTGTATTATAGGGATTTTATTAATGTAACAATTATTTTTAAAAAGTAATCATTTATTTCCCCCTCCCTGTTGGGAGGGTGGGTGGGATTTATGACAAGTGGGTTATTATATGGCATGATGGGTTTATGACCAGGTTACTACACACAAGCTCACTGACACACATACACACAGACACAAGGTCACTACACAAAAGCTCACACACACAGACACAAGGTCACTGCACATAAGTTCATTGATACACAAACAGACACAAAGTTATTACACACAAGCTTACTGACACACAGACACAAGGTTACTACACACATGCTCACTGACACAAAGACACAAGGTTACTACACACAAACTCACTGACATAGATACACACAGACACAAGCTCACTATGCATAAGCTCACTGACACGCAAGGTCACTACGTACAAGATCGCTGACACACAAGGTCACTACACACAAGCTTACTGACACACAAACACAGACAAAAGGTCTACGGAATCTGTTAGCACTATATAAATGGCAATAATAATAATAATAAACACAAGCTCACACATATACACACAGACATACATACACAGAGACAAAAGGTCAATACACACAAACTTACTGACACACAGACATAAATACACACAGATATAAGGTCAATACACAAAAGCTCAATTCACTGGCAAACTCTTATTAGGACCTATCAGCAGTGTATAGTATGTTACACAATTCTGTGTAGTTTGCCTCCAGTGCTGTAAAATGTTTTGCTGTTTTCAGCAGTGTAACCCATGCTTCTTAGTCACACCCCTCTCAAATTTCAACATGTTACTGATTCCCAGTCTCTGAAAATAATGTACCCTTTTCAGCCAATGAAAATAGAGGCATGTCTTCTCTAGTGTAAGGAATGTTCACAACACAGACTACACTGCAGAGACAAGGCTAGAGCTAAGCACAATATGTGTAATATAGTTTTTGTTACTCTTTTGCCTCCACTTCTGTTTTTCTTTAGCTTCTTTTTATTTTGTAGCTTTGATGTAACCTCCTTCTGTTCTCCTTCCTTCCCTCCTTTCTTTGAAATCCCCCCTTGTTCCCAGCTACCCCATATATGCTCCTCTCCCTACTTCCCTGTAATGCAAGTAATAAATTCCCCTCCAGTCCCTGTCAGCCAACTTCACTACCCACTGTTAATCCCTTCCCCTCCAGCCCCTGTCAGTTAACCTCACTACCCACTGTTAACCCCTTCCCCTCCAGCCCCTGTCAGCCAACATATCTACCCACTGATAACACCTTCTCCATCAGGCCCTGTCAGTCAACCTCACTATCCAATGTTAACCTCTACTACTCTAGTCCCTGTCAGCCAGCCTATCTACCCACTGTTAACCACTTCCCCTTCAGTCCCAGTTAATCAACCTCACTACCAACTGTTAACACCTTCACTGCTAGTCCCTGTTACCCACCCATCCCTATGGTTATGAGTTTGTCTGTCTCTTTATATTTATTTATAAAACCTATGGCACTATATGAAATCTAATGCAGTGAGGAAATGTTTGTGTGTGTGTATGTGATGTGGTATGTAAGTTCTAGTGTCTGAATGCTGTATTTGTAGTGTAACTTAGGATGAGTACTTCTTAGGCAGGTATTATGGGCACATGTTCAGTGCAGTGGCGTACACACAAACCATGGGACCCCAGTGCGAAAATGATCTGTGGCCCCCCTCCCTATCCAACCTCCCTCTGTATCCCCCCTGACAAACACACACACACACACATACATAGAGACACACACACACACACACATATAGACACATACACACACATACAAACAGACAGGCGCACATATATACATACAGACAGGCACACAGACACATACATACAAACAGACAGGCACACATGCAGGCACACGGACAGATACATACAAACAGACAGGCACATATACAGACACACACACATACAGACAGACAGGCACACACACAGACAGACACACACAAGACACATACATACAAAGACACATACATAAAAAAACAGACAGGCACACATACACACAGGCAGACACATACATACAGACAGACACACATACACACACACACACAAGATGCACATACATACATACATACATACATACAAACAGACAAGCACACACACATACAGGCAGACATACAAACAGGCAGACACACATACAAACAGGCAGACACACACACATACATAGGCACACATACAGACAGACACACATACATACAAACACACACACGCAAAATGTTTACGTTTATGACAGGCATACAGATACACACAGAGACACACACTGGAAGGCATACAGATACACACACTGACAGACAGACATACAGATATACACACACTGACAGACATACAGATACACACACATGGACAGACATACAGATACACACAGAAACAGGCAGACATATAGATGCACACAAGACACACACTGACAGGCATACAGATACACACACAGACACACACTGGATGGCATACAGATACACACACTGACAGACAGACATACAGATATACACACACTGACAGACATACAGATACACACACATGGACAGACATACAGATACACACAGAAAGAGGCAGACATATAGATGCACACAAGACACACACTGACAGGCATACAGATACACACACAGACACACACTGACAGGCATACAGATACACACACACTGACAGACATACAGATACACACACTGACAGGCATACAGATACACAAACACTGACAGACATACAGATACAAGGACATACTAACAGACATACAGATTTACACACAGACACACACCTTCAAGCATACAGACACACACACTGACAGACATACAAATACACAGTGACAGACATATAGATACACACACAAACACACTGACAGACACACAGGTATACACACACTGACAGACATACAGACACACATACATGTCAAAATACACACTTTTATAGCCACCCTCCAATTTCATACCTTTTAGGTGCAGGAGGGTGGCTCCCCTTGTGTCCAGTGTGCAGTCTGAGGCTGTTGGGAGTTAGGGGCTTACTCTTGCAGCCTTCCCCCTCCCACGCGGCTCCCCCACTATCTTTTAACTGGCAGGGCTTTACCTATATATTATTTCTGATAATGCAGTTCTATGTTAAAAAGTCAGAATGATGCAACAATGGTTCTAAATCAGGACTGTCCTGTCTAATTCAGGACTCTTTGAAGGTGTGCTATGGTTTATTTTGCAAGTATTATTGAAGTTATTTTCATTTGCATTTTACAAGTTCATTTTAAGCTATCTACATCTCACTGTTACGGAATACATTCTTACCAGTCCTATAAAAGACCTACATATAACCATGCAAACCTATAGCGAAATTGTGATAAATCTCATTTTCAAACACGCCATTGATTAATCGATAGGACTTCTAACACCTAATCAAGGCTCTCCCTGCAGAACCTTCAAATCACACTGCAACTGTGTAGAAAAATTACCAATTAGCCATGAGCCTTATGGAAGCTTTGTTCCATGCTGAGTTCTACTACGAAACATCTTGCCATTTAGTTTACTGTATGCTATGTTACAGATAAGTATGTGTACCTCAATTTGTTGTTGGACTCTATATTTATATCTATCTATCTATCTATCTATCTATCTATCTTTCTTTCTTTCTATATCTATCTATCTATCTATCTCACTATCTATCTCTCACTATCTATCTCTCTTTCGCTATCTATCTATCTATCTATCTTTCTATCTATCTCGCTATCTATCTCTCTATCTATCTATCTATCTTTCTATCTATCTCTCTCTCTCGCTATCTATCTCTCTCTCTATCTATCTCTCACTATCTATCTCTCGCTATCTATCTATCTCTATATCTATCTATCTCTCTATCTATCTATCTCTATATCTATCTATCTCTCTATCTATCTATCTATCTCTATATATCTATCTCTATCTATCTATCTCGCTATCTCTCTCTCGCTATCTATCTATCTATCTATCTATCTCTATATCTATCTATCTCTCTATCTATCTATCTATCTATCTTTCTATCTCTCTCTCTCGCTATCTATCTATCTCTCTCTATCTATCTCTCACTATCTATCTCTCGCTATCTATCTATCTATCTATCTCTATATATCTATCTCTATCTATCTATCTCGCTATCTCTCTCTCGCTATCTATCTATCTATCTATCTCTATATCTATCTATCTCTCTCTCTATCTATCTATCTATTAATCTATTAATCTATCTCTATATCTCTCTATCAATCTCTCTATCTCAGCAGGGTTGTGGTGAATGTAACAGAGACAATCACATTGTGCATCAAATTGTCTTCCTATTGCAGTTATATTAATATTTGATTTTGAGGGTGGAAAGCATTGTTTAATGGGAGAATGTGACAGAAGGGACTTAAATATAGTTAGTGATTACTTAAGCCAAATGAAGTGACCAATAGCATTTACAATTATTAAACCTGCAACCAAACCATTGCAAGTCATTTTAATTAGAACTGACCTACATTCATTGTTTTATTTAATATCTCTATGCATTTTGGTATATCAGTCTTGAAATTGATGTGGACATTTATTTTTATTTTTTTATAATAGCTGGATTGTCTTGTTGAATTATACAAACCTTCTTCTGCTCAAAAAAAAAATGTATTAAAGGACACCTGACACTATACCATGACCTATGCAGGGTAATAATAACACCATCAATTCAGTTACATTTGGAAGGGCATATGCACTAACGTGTTGTGCTTTTCATAGTGTGCAAACCTGATACAAAATTAAATAATTCAATACACTTTGTTGTTTATTTTCTGGAGTGTCAATATTAAAAAATCTAAATATATGCAAATGCAATGAGATCTCTAATTAATAAAGCTGTGATATTGTTAAATACCGTAATCTGCTGAACTCACTAAAAATACTGAACTAGTGTATATTTCATGCCAAGATCATTAAATAAAGCTGCAAAATATTCTTAAAAGCACAGGCCTGGGGTGCTGCAATCATACTAAAAAAACACATACATATTTGTATTTTTTTTATTATAAAATAACATGTAAATTAGATGTGTACACAATTTTATTATAAAACCAGACAGTGCAGATTTTTTTATATATATATTAGACAACTAGATAAATAACTAATAGGAAACTGTGAAACAAAAATATTTTATTTCTCTCCAGAAATTCGTCATTTAGATAATGTCCATTTTTTTTTTCAAATTGCCAGACAATATATTTCAAAGTGCCCCTATGTATGTCAATGTAATGTACATAAAATAGTTTTCTAGGGTCGTTGCCTCTGTCTGAGATATATTTGTATAATCTCCTTCCAAGTATTAGAAGCAGGTGAGCAATGCTGTTAATTAGAAATATTATAAGGTGTCTATTCAGTAAACTATGAAATTTATTGACTATCAAAAAAACAGCAAGTTGGCAAGCTGAAGGGATCTCCCAATCTGGTTATTTTGACTTCTATATTTCCAGTTTGTTGTGGACCTCTAGCATGTAAGCTCATTTGAGCAAGGCCCTCGACACCCTCTGTTCCTGTGCGTCCAACTCATCTGGTTACAAATACATGTCTGTTAGTCCACCTATTGTACAGCGCTGCGGAATATGTTGGCGCTTTATTACCAATAATAATAATCACAATAATAATAATAGCCCATCATAAATATTTTAACAATGCAGGAAATCTTGTCACTTTATAAATAAGAATAAGCGCAACACAATATCAGTAGTGCCTTTACACATTATCTTATCCAATTCATACCTTCTTGTCAAAAAATTAAAAAACACCCAAATGATACTCAGAATTGACTGTATTATTGTTAACATATTAAAAAATAGGAAGAATATTGTTATACACATGATAAGGTATTGTTTGATCAAAGAAGGACCTTGCTAATACTGCACTATAGTTTCATATAGAATTATGACCATTATTAACCCCTTTTTAGCTAAAGCCATGTCAGGACCACCTCAGTAACAAAGGATTCTGATGAAGTGTAAAATAGAACTTCTGTTTGTGCTTCAGTCCATTTGGAATGTATCAGGTCAATAGATTCTAAGACACCATCGTAACCTCCAGAATTATCCTGCAGAAAGAACAGGAGACAAAAAAAATAAAAATAAAAAAATGTAAAATACACCTCCTTGTTTTCTGTGTGCCCATTACCTAATGCAAAAACAAACAGACAGACTTTGATAAAAAATAAAAAAAATAAAAAAAAAGCTAACAGAAGGGGATTAGGGAGAGATGTGAGAGAGAGGCTTGGTTTGTAGCAGCACTGTCTGTCTGCTCAGTGATGAGATCCAGGCAGAGAAGGCAGGAGGAGTTGTGTCTCCAGATGGTCGGAGAAAGTGCTTGTCTTAGGTTACTGAAGGGCAGGCAAACGCTAAGATCCCCTCCTCTGTGAAGCTTGTTACATGTCCAAAGCCACCACCAGGTCTGGGGAAAAAAATACCAAAAAAAAAAGAATAATATATACATACATATATAGAGAGAGAGAATACAGAAAGGAATAGGCAAAAATCCCAAAAGGCAGCGTGCTCTCCCCATTGTTACCATTACTTGACCCCCCCTGACCTCTTTACGACACAGATGTCTGATACCACAACCACCTCCCACTGCTTGAGGAGAGCCCTCCCACCCTGCACCTGGGCAGAGGAGACTAGCAGTCTGCTGGCAGTGTGCTGTTTGACTTTAGAGGGAGACAAAGTGACAGCAGAGAGACTGCAGGAGAGAAAGAGAAATAAACAGAGTGAAGGAGGGGAGGAGTAGGAGAAGAAGAAGGAGGAGGAGGAGGAGAGGAAGAAGAGATCTCAGCCTTATGGTGGAAATCAGCACACATCAGTCTCCTGCCTCCTCCAAGACACAGCCACACACCGCCTGTAATAAATGTCTGTCCTTCCTGCAGACCACCAGTGACAGCAAGCTCTGACTGCTCACCCTGTCTGCAACACCAGGATCTTGTCACTGTTGCAATTAAAGCTCAGATTGAAGGCTGAGCGTTTGCGTTCTATTATTATTATTATCCCCCCTTCCCCTCCCCTCTAGCCCCCCCATCTTTCTCCAGTGTGAGGAACTGGGGGAGTTTGCTTGAAGCTGTGGGCAGCTGGAGTTACTCAATTAGTTTTGACTTCTCCTGGACGTGAATCATCTGGACTTACTGCATTCCTCCTCTTCTGCAACACTTTGGTTTCTTGAATTTTTTTTTCTTTCCACCCCTCCTTATTTATTTTATTATTTTATTCACCCCCCCCCCCCCTTTGCATCTCCACTTGAGCTGCACAGAAGACAGGAACTTTTATTTGCAGATACAAGCCTGTAGCGAATGGTGGGAATTTCAAGCCACTTTCAGTGTAAGTACCTTGTTCCTTGTTTGCTTCAGCAATTCTTCATGTGCCTTGACTGATAGACATGGGACCTCTTCTTCATCTAAAGATGTCTCCTGGAGCTCCTGATATTGGGGCTGCCTGGGGTTGGCTAGTTTTAAGGATCCCGGTGACAATGTTTTTTTTTTTTTTGTGTGGATGGATCAGTAGATCATTGGGAAAAAAAGCATGTTTTCAGAGAGTGAAGGGATTTTCTGTGGAGTGTTTAAAATCTTCTTAATCACACAGAACAAAGACGCCTTTATTTAACTTAGAGCTAGAATGTTGCAAATACTCAATTAATCTGAGTCCTCTAGCTGTTAGCTGTGTTTTTAGATCTGCCTGTCAGCCCTTAAAGTTTGGGGCTAGTCAATTCATGTTTCTAACCAGTATTCGATTGCAAGCTTTTGAGACTGCAAGGAGCTGATTTAATATGCTTCAGATTTATGTGTGTTAAACAGAATTGTGATGTAGCGTTTGCATCCAGAGCTCTGTGCTTGGTGTGACAATAATACATGAGGCAGAGCATTACAAAGCTGTCCCTGATTCCTTAGACAGCTCGCTGGGTGCAGAGCTCTGTCCGGATCTATTGCAAGACATTCCCTCATTTCTAAAGGGCCCTCTTTATTTTTAACAGAATATTCCACTGGCTCGCTTTTCAAATCATTGGTTATTTAACTCCTTAACTGCAACTGGGTTGGTGGGGATCTCTGATCCTTTAGTTATAACAGGCCCACCCAGCAACATCAGCTAAAGAAGGGTTAATTTAAAGGTCTGTTAGAAATTACACAGGACCTTTAACAGGATAATAACAAATGTTTCAAACATTAAGAATTATCTAAGAAGTGGTCACAAGATAACTAAAGTTTTGTTTTGGTTTAGAACGTTCTGTTTTGTTTGGACTGTTACATTGTTATTGTTTATTTGACAGTGGCATTTTAGAGCCAAATATGACACTTTGTATCTTATTCTGTGTTATGTAAACATGCTATTCCTGGGATGGAGGTTCGGTTTGCCCAGTATATTGTGAAATCAGGTATTTGTTTATTTTATTTTTATTTTCTTTGTGAGCCTTTAATCCTATCATGAAAATGACCGGGCATCTGGCCTTGTTTTATAACAGATCTGAGGTTTGTCAGAGATAAGCAGGAGTCTGTTTCTGGTTGTTGATAGTAAGGTCTCTGTTTCCTGGTGGGAACACAGAATGTCAGGCTCTGTTTCCCTTGTGTTAGGAGCAGATTTCCTAAGGAAATAGAGCTTGAGCAAGCAGTTTCCTCCATCGAACACAGAGTACTACATGAAACCTCTCAGGGAGTGTTTCTGCTTAACTTTGTTCATTTCTGGCCAATCCATACAGATCAATAAAGACATCATTTCTTCAAAAGGTCCTACTTTCTGGTGTCTACCATTCCCCATGCGTACACAGTCTATGTCCACAGGAATAGCCAAGAATGTAGGCAATAGGTTGTCTATTTTAGGTTACCTGGCAGTGGATTACTTTACAAATCCAGGAATGTGTAAAATGCAGCTATATCAAGTGCATTGTGATGAACGATTTAGATTAAGTTAAGGTAATGTTGTGATCAATACAGAAGCTCTTACTCCAGTACTTTAAAGTGCTATAAAATCATTGGGAAAAAATAGCACTACAATATGTCAAACCCTATAAATCAATGAATGGGGTGAGTGCCCATTGCACAGAATGCTCAAGGCAGCAATTATTTCTCAGTTAGGGACAGATAGCAGTTGTTTTACCATTGAAGCATTCTCTTTACTGCTGAAGAAGATGATGCCATTTTAATTGGCTGCCTTAATGCCAAATGCTTAACAACGCTATATTGTTTATAGGAAGGCACTATTATACACTATTAAGATAAGCCTCCCAATCTGTGGTTCCAAATAAAATTCTGAAATGACATATTGGGGGAAGGATTGCTTTCAATCAGGAACTCAGAAGTTGATGTTCTACAGAAGCCATTGAGATGGTGGTGGAGAGAGGTAGTGAGGGAAATGTATACCGAAACTAATACAAGGACCATGCCCATAACTAGATCCACAGCTGGGAAGAAGTAGAGGGCTCCTACTGCTGTGCCAGTGGTCGGTGGATACTTTGTCTAGGCTAGTCATATGGTTTGTGTGTTCATACAATGTATCTGACAGTCCTGCGAGCAGAAGGCTATTCATTGTAGAAGGCTGACATGAAGTCAATCGCTTCTTCTTCAGGATGCTGTGAAAACCTTTGCTGTTTATGTACTAAAACCTAGACAGTCTCTTTTGTGGATGTTATCTAGTCTGTCCATTTGCAAGAGCCCCATTACTACTGGGTGTTCAGATAATTGAAAAAGGAGCTTTTAATAGATTGCTTGCCCCTTCAAATTTTAATTAAACAAACCACCTCATTGTTGTGTGGGAACCTGTCACATGCAAGCCTTCTAGGTGGCTTATCAGCCTAGCATAGAGTGGATCTAGAGCTTGGACTATTTCTGGAGGGTTCACACGCTCATGTTAAAATCTTCCACTCCGTTTTATTATCCTCCTTTTTAATGCAAGTGTTTGATTTTCCAATTTCCCTTAATATCAACGCTAAAGAAAAATTTGAGCAACATCCATTAACAGCACATTCTGTATTTTCTATAAATCATGTGATATAAAAAAATTATCGTTTTCTTTTAAAGTATTGTTTTATTTCTCTTCATACAATTATTTATTTTGAACGTATATTGTAAAATAAAGTAAAAAAAATATACACACACAAATGGACTTATCCCTATGTATAAAAGTGGCAACTATGTGTACTGAAAGATGCTGATAACTAATGTATGGAATGTATGTGTGTGTGTGTGTGTGTGTATATATATATACGGTGGGGTGAGAAAGTCATTTTTATCAATTTTATATATAAAATGTACATATAGTATCTATCTATCTACCTATCTATCTATCTATCTATGTCTGTCAATATATCCTGTATCCCCAGAATAATATTTTGTATCCTAGGTATGATGTGTTCGATTACATTTTGAAAGAAGGACATTAAAATAAAGCAAACAGTCCGGTTTCTTGAAGTGATTTGAAGTGATCTGGTACAAGAGATGGTTTTCCGCTTGTTGTTTAAACAGAAGGAACTATCCTGAACCCAGTCCAAGGACCATATGTGTGGGAGATGAGTTCCATGGTCCTACACCTGTCTCCCTGCGCTAATTATCCCTCTATCTGTCTGGCTACCTACAGATATAATCAGTAACATTCTATTTCTGTATGTACCTCTCCCTGTATTTACTTTAATGTGCCTAATGACAATGAGGAACGAATTTGGAATAGATAGATAGATAGATAGATATAGATAGAGATAGATAGATAGATATAGATAGATAGATAGATATAGATAGATAGATAGATAGATAGATAGATAGATAGATAGATAGATAGATAGATAGATAGATAGATAGATAGATATAGATAGAATTTAGCAACCATTTATCAGGTTCTCAGAACGAAAAATAAACTGCTTTTAGGATAATTCTGTAAATATCATTATTTAGTGTAACTGAACCAAATCCTGTTTGATTGGACTGCATCTATCAGATCTGTCTGTATTGATCAGATATGAGTTTGTCGAACAGCATGGTCAATGCGCATAGAAATATAATAATGCCTATCATTAATGACTATATATTACTGTAAAGCTGTTAATTGGCTTTTTTTTTTTTTTGTAATATACAAATTGTAAAACAAAGAGCAGGAGCCAAAGGGTGAGAAGCTCTGGAAAAGGTCACATGAATCCCTCCGACATCTGTTTATAGTAATTATGAGCATAATTAAGATAAGGTTTCCGAATGTTAAGCCTGGTTCTGTATCATATGTTGGAATTCTCACATTAGTACATGCTACAGTACCCCCAGCCCCTGTATGCAAATTACCCCAAACACTGCACCCCACACTCCAAGATTTAACCCTTCACTACATCAGCTGCTGCAAGCCAGGTTTAGGGACAAATAGTTGCTTTCTAAATATTAAGACTAAATTAGTATATACCCTGAATTCTATCTCTCCGTAAGAGAAAATAAAATGGGCAGTTGTCTATTTATGTTGCCACTGCTGAGTTGAAATTACTGTCAGTTTTGCTGTATTTAATAAATCCTTATTGTCTTTGCCAAATATGATTATTAATTACATCTGGATTGCAATTAACTCATTCAGACAGTGAGTGTTTCAGGTGTTGATGGTTAAATGTTTTCGTTTTAATTGATATTACTGTGTAACAATGTAAGTATAGAATGTATCAATATAAACTTGTGTGTTTGTGTGTGTGTGTGTGTGTGTGTGTATACTGCACTATCATTTCTAAATCATAATATGTATATATATGATCGTGTGTGTGTGTGTGTATGTGTGTATGTGTGTATGTGTGTATGTGTATGTGTGTGTGTGTGTGTGTGTGTGTGTGTGTGTGTGTTAGTGTTATTTGATGTTTCTTTCTAGAGAGTAATGGTTTAAGTGCCGGTGTCAACAGTACATAGATATGTCAGCAGATTAATTTTAAGAAGTGCTATTACCTTGTCCCGTGTCTCAGTGATAGAGAAATGTTTGCACATTATTGGATTAGTGCAGGATTTGTGAGATACCCCCTTTTATCTGCAGCCCCCCTCCTCCCTCCTCCCAGCAACGAGGAGAATTCTCCTGAAAGATCTATCAGATACCTTTCTTCTTGGCTATCAGTGCATTGAAACCTGGCTTCTGTTTTATATTATATTATTATTATTATTATTATTATTATTATTATTATTAATTTAAATTGACTATTTTCGTCCCTGCTTTGCTTGGAGATTTTATTGGTGTTTTGTTTTGTTATTTTGTTTTTGTTGATTTTTTTTAAATTCAGCTTTGAAAAATTAAATTATGACTAAACCGAAATAATCTGTGAAAAAAAATCGTGTGTATATATATACACACACACACAGACACACAGACACACACACAGACACACGCACACACACACACAGACACACGCACACACACCTTGATCGCCCTTTGCGATTACCACGATTTATAATTTGCAGCTGATAATAAATCGGTGTAGGCCAAAATATAAAATATAAATCAAAAATGAAAACCAGCTGCGATGATGATTCTTTTAAGATTGACTTTTATTACCTAAAAAAAATGGTCGCTCATTAAAAAAATCACTGTTTAGTCAATAAACTCTTTATTGATTTTCTATGTTTTTTAAAAAAAAGTGTTCTTAAGCAGGTTATTAAAAATCTATCTAACTCTATATCTATCTATCTATCTATCTATCTATCTATCTATCTATCTATCTATCTATCTATCCACAATAGATAGATAGAGTGATAGAGAGAGAGAGAGAAAGAGAGATTGATAGATAGAAAGAGAGAAATAGAGAGATAGATAGATAGATAGATAGATAGATAGAGAAAGGGATAGGTAGAGAGAGAGAGATAGACAGATAGATAGATAGAGTTTGTTGACGTTTATAGTGTATCGATATTATGGACATAGTGTACGGATAGATGGATTGCTTTATCGGTAATAATTGAATATGTTAGTATTATTAAAAGTGCAATGTCTTCTCTACAAAAGATGTAGACTACATTTTTTTTAAAACATGTAGAAATTTAGAAAAAAGATCACATTGATATTATTGGCACTGTTTTCAAGTTTTAAAAGTCCTGCAAGCTGGCCTTGTGACAATTGATTTCATAGGGTATAAATAATTACACAAAGCCATCCTGGTACATCACCCCCATCTATAATGCATAGCGAAATCATTGTCAATAAGTAGCGTGAATAATTCATAATATTATTTAAACAACAAGGTGCTACATATTCGTTGAGCATCTGTGGGTTTGTGTGTGTGTGTGTGTATGTGTGTATGTGTGTTTTGGGAGGGGGTGGATCAGAAAAACTACATTGCAGATGTAGTTTTTTTTAATCAATATAATTATTTTTGTTGGGTGACTTTCCATTTTTTTTTTTTACATGGAGAGGTGAAAAAACGATCATTTTGCTGTCCTGTGCTCTGTCACTTGACGCTTTCACTGTGATGCAAAGTACCAGTTCTGTTTATTCAGAAATCAAAGTGATCGGGCACTTAAAGGGTTAACCGTGTTACAAAGTATCAGTTCTGCCTATCTAGAAAACACGACAGGAAAAGTGCTGATCGCCGCTCTATTCCAATATACTCCCCTACCCCCATTTATTTAGATTAACCATGGAAATACTAGGCAAATCTGCATTGCATTACATCTGACACTGAAATAGTTGACACCAGGATTGTTAATGGAATGCGATTTTTTTTTTTTTTTTTTTACAGTAAGCTAGCTAATTTCTTGCTTTGATTGCAGTTAGTTTTTTCGTTTTTTTTTAACAGATATTCAAATGTGGCATTCTAACACACATTTAGGAAAATAACCTATTCCTATTGTGGCTGCTGTGGGTATGTCTCAGTCTAACTCTGAGCTTTTTCTTCTCTTCTGCCCAAGCTCTGGGATTGGTCTCAGTGATAAATCCAATTTTTGGAATCCTTCTTACTGTGAAATCTTTGCCAATATTCCACCCACCCCTTTCTGTCTGTCACACACCTTCCTGCTCTCTCCTCTCAGCCTCTCCCATCTGTACCGAGCTGATACTGTAATCAGCTTGCTGCACATTGCCTGTTCCCCCTCAGCATCACACATTGTGCTGTCCTGATGACAAGCCTTTGGCTCTAGATAAGCTCACAAGGGTGTTTAATGAATACAGAAAATCCATGGTACCTTCCTTGCCCTCAACCACTTCTTTATTTCTCTCACCTATCCTTTTTCCTTGCTGATCCCTACTCTCTCTTTTATTCCCCCTTTTTTTTTTCTCAAGCATTCATTGGATTGTTTTTCCTTAATTACATCTTTTAAAGTCAGACAGCTGAATATTTTATTTATCATGAAAAAATATTTTTCTTTCTATCTCTCTATCTGTCTGCCACTGTCTTGCTGTTTCCCTTATCTAACTCTCCCTCCCTCTCTCTTTATTTATTTATATTTATTCATAAAATATTTTACCAGAAAGGATACATTTCATTTCATTCTCTCTCTCTCTCGCTCTCTCTCTCTCTCTCTCTCTCTCTCTCTCTCTGTTTTATTCTCTCTCTGTCCCACTCACCATCTTTTCACCTCCTCTCTCACTCTCTCACTTCCTATCTCTCTGTCTCACTCTCATTTTTTCCTTCTCTCTCTTTCTCTGAGTTCCATTCTATCTCTCATCTCTTTTCTTCTTAAAAGCTCTTGTTTGCTTTCATTGCAAACCATTCTCTCCCTACACGTTTTCCTTCTCTAGTCCATGTTCCCATATTCTGTCTAGGGACCAATAATCAATTAGGATTTAAATTCTTATCTACATTTTATTTGCCGGAATGTTATCTTTATTACAAAGTAATCCTTAAGGAGAGATACCATTTGTGTGCGTGTCTGAGCATGCCATTATTGGCATGTAAAGTGTTTGTGCGTATGCCTATGTCTATGTTTAAGCATTAGTGTGTTTGGATATATTCGTCTATACCGGCGAATATCTTTGTCTATGTCAGTGTGTTTGTTTATTATAGACGAGTCTAGTTTGAGGGTGGTATATCTATGTCAATGTTGTGTGTGTATCTATGTTTGGGTGTGCGTGTGTTTTCTATCACCACTGTTATTCAAATACACTTCCAATTCTGAGGTTACTGAAGACTTACAGGGTTAAGTACTAAAGTGAGCGTTGTTAAGAATTCAAAGGAAATTTATAAATTTAAGGCCAAATTAGCCAAATGAAAAGCAGAATTGACTTTTCTAATTCCACTAGTTCCACCTAAATTTTGAACTCACTTTAAATTCTCAGCCATTCCCACCTTAGTGAATAGCAATATTAGTGTAGGCATACACTAGTATGGAGGACGTTAATGTTACCTGTCTCTGGATAATGTAAAATATCTGTGGACATGCACTAAAACTTCACAACACAACCAGTCTGCAAGTGAAAACTTGCTTGAGTTTATAGATGGCCTGAATTTTATGCAGAATTTGACGTTCTAATCTGGTGTACAATTAGGGTTCCCCGCTGTGGAGTAAACATACAATTTCCATTAAATATAACCCAAAACAGAAAAAGTCTTTCTGCAAAACAATTGTTTAATTATGAAATGAACATGTCAAATTAATAGATGCAATACAGAAAAACAAGCACAACAATTCAAATGTTTACAAATACCCACATTATAAATCTGTGCTCCAGATTAACAAACCACAGCTCATTGATTCAGTATGGTGATTCTAGATAATTGATAATCATGGCTATGATGGTTTGTTTTGGAATTCTCAGATTACAGGTGTTCTTGGGATCTTTAAATTTACACAGAACATTAAGAGGTAGAGCTGGATGAGTCAAGGAATGGATTGACTGTTGGAATATCAAAGTACAGAAAGTCATTACAAGAAATACAACTATTCAATGAGAATATATTTTTTTTATAACACATAGTCCTGTTTTAAATAGATTCCCTGTCACACTTTCAGATCAAAAGATATGAATATTGTCACTGTGGAGATTAAGGGGGTTAATGACTCTAAGGAAGGAAGGAGAATCTCTAAAAATCATCTCCTTGAATTTGTTACTGTTTTTTCTTAACAACCTCCTAAATTGTAGATCTTGCTTTTAATGTCAGCTAAATCTGGAGTGGATAAACAATGATTCATAGTATTTTACTGTACAACTCATTGTAATCAGGGAAACACATGAGCACTGCATATTTCACCACCTGACATCCCGTATGTCAAATATAAAGATGTCGGTTATTTTTCATAGAGATAGTTTAGCAGTGTCTGAGCTAGAAATTCATGTGAATACTAGCTTCCACCCTTGAAATCTCTGATTTGTAAACAGGCATTCTTTATATTAATTGATAACTTTAATAGATTTCATTATCCTTTGCGTTACCCCACGTGCACATTTTAATACCACCAGCAAGTCAACTCACAGACTGTTTAAAGAAGGTTGAATTGAACAGATATTGCAACAGTCGTGCACAAAGTTTGGTGAAATCTCTAATCTGTCATTAAAAGTCATTAAAATTTATGCTTCATAATGGCCGAGTAGAGAGCCGAAATGTTGCTTAAAGCTTTTATGCCATTAAAAGTCTGTTTACTTCACTATAACCTCTTCAAGTGCTCAGGCATCTTTTTCAAATGAAGCACTGCTTTTTGGTCTTGCCAGCCTGGCATAGATGCTCCTTAGTTTGTGACATTTATCAACACGTGCGTTCCTCTCCTTGGATTGGATGTCATTAAAATCAAGTCAATGGTAAACTAAGTTTTTCGAGCTGCTTGTATGCAGATTAGCATGGGTAAAGCTAGGCCCAGCTAGGTGTAGGGGGTAGAATGAGGGGCTGCTGTTACTGAATGCGAGCCCATAGGTACCTTGCTCAACTCCTTCACCCAAATTCCCCTTCAAGTGTAGTCAGTGATGGCTCTTGTTGATGCATAATACAAAGAAAGTTCCAACTGAACACTTAACATGAGATGCAAAAATATGTGCCATCAAGTCTGTTGATTTGTTGTAGAAATATAAGCATGAACAGAGTTACACACCATATAAAATATGACAGAAATCGAATGCCAAGATTTAACAATCAAAAAATAGTAGTGTGGGAGGGCGGAGGGGGGAAAGGGAACAGAAAACAAACAAAAAAACTATGGTGATTGAACACGTATTTCGCACACTAAAAGGCGATTCCTTGGCAGTGTAATGTGCAAGTCGCACCAATAAGGAGTTTGTGTGATCATGGAAAAAAGGTAGATGTGAAATTATATTTTGAAACAATATACTGCTTTCTAAGGGCCGAATTCAGTGCTATCCAAGAGCAGAGCTCTCGGACCATAGACAGGCCTAGATTTCAGAAAACCATTGCCCAATTAATATACAGAATTATTAGGTTTTGCACTTATTACAAACATCCCCAAAATTTAGCTTTATTGTTCCATTGACAATTTTTGTTCTATCACTTCAATACAAGAGATCTAGGACAATCTTTTTTCTACCCAGGACATGCTGACCACCAATTAAAGTTTGTCCTGCATTATTATATGATAATCTTCATTTTTAACATCTATGCCTCATTAAATATGAATTCAAGGTAGTCTCCTTGATTGAGTGTGTTGTTTATTATTGCAAGCTGTCATGTTATTTAGAGTATAAACATTTAAAGGGGTACATACATCATCTATGTCTGCGGGATAAACACACCAGCAATTAATGTCAGGGGTATTAATTCAAGATGTCGGGTAGACTTGTTGAGAACACAAGATCAATAGGTTAAGACAATAAAACTCTATTATTTTTTTCCTTCTGAGATCTGAACATATTGACGTTTCAGAACTACAATCGCTTCTGAGGACAATGATAAAGCACCAAAAGTTCACAGATCGACTGGCTGCGATGACACTTATATTAATACATGACACCTGTGCCCTGCCGGTTACCTTATCCCAGGAGCAGATTGTGTAGAATGACACTAGTAGTTCCATAGTTTACATTTTAATAGAGTCAAAGATACAAGAATATATAACAGCAAGTTTAATTACTGCTGAAATTATACAGTGGGAAAGAGCTTTGTCCTGTGAGCTGTGCTTTTTTATAGACTCGTTAACTGACTTGGAACTCAGTACCACAGACAATGCAATATATTGTGTTCTCCCCACAGTGCTTTTCAGTTACTCCCTAAAAATCTACAGCATCTTCTATCTTTCACACATACGGGGATTTATAGACTCTCATATTAGGGGACAGTATTACGCTTCCTTGTGTATACACAGATAAAAGAGCATTATATCAGAGATTCATGCATTTGTACTGCTCAGAGCTCTGATACAGTTGCAAGAAAAAGTATGTGAACCCTTTGGAATGACATGGATTTCTGCACAAATTGGTCATAAAATGTGATCTGATCATCATCTAAGTCACAACAATAGACAATCACAGTCTGCTTAAACTATTAACACACAAAAAATGAAATGTTACCATGTTTTTATTGAACACACCACACCATGTAAACATTCACAGTGCAGGTGGAAAAAGTATGTGAACCCTTGGATTTAATAACTGGTTGAACCTCCTTTGGCAGCAATAACTTCAACCAAACGTTTCCTGTAGTTGCAGATCAGATGTGCACAACGGTCAGGAGTAATTCTTGACCATTCCTCTTTACAGAACTGTTGAGTTCAGCAATATTCTTGGGATGTCTGGTGTGAATCGCTTACTTGAGGTCATGCCACAGCATCTCAATCGGGTTGAGGTCAGGACTCTGACTGGGCCACTTCAGAAGGCGTATTTTCTTCTGTTTAAGCCATTCTGTTGTTGATTTACTTCTATGCTTTGGGTCATTGTCCTGTTGCAACACCCATCTTCTGTTGAGCTTCAGCTGGTAGACAGATGGCCTTAAGTTCTCCTGCAAAATGTCTTGATAAACTTGGGAATTCATTTTTCCTTCGATGATAGCAATCCGTCCAGGCCCTGTCGCAGCAAAGCAGCCCCAAACCATGATGCCCCCACCACCATACTTCACAGTTGGGATGAGGTTTTGATGTTGGTGTGCTGTGCCTTTTTTTTGCCACACATAGTGTTGTGTGTTTCTTCCAAACAACTCAACTTTGGTTTCATCTGTCCACAGAATATTTTGTCAGCACTGCTGTGGAACACCCAGGTGCTCTTGTGCAAACTGTAAACGTGCAGCAATGTTTTGTTTGGACAGCAGTGGCTTCCTCTGTGGTATCCTCCCATGAAATCCATTCTTGTTTAGTGTTTTACGTATTGTAGATTCGCTAACAGGGATGTTAGCATTTGCCAGTGACTTTTGTAAGTCTTTAGCTGACACTCTAGGATTCTTCTTCACCTCATTGAGCAGTCTGCGCTGTGCTCTTGCAGTCATCTTTACAGGACGGCCACTCCTAGGGAGAGTAGCAGCAGTGCTGAACTTTCTCCATTTATAGACAATTTGTCTTACCTTGGACTGATGAACAGCAAGGCTTTTGGAGATACTTTTATAACCCTTTCCAGCTTTATGCAAGTCAACAATTCTTAATCGTAGGTCTTCTGAGAGCTCTTTTGTGTGAGGCATCATTCACATCAGGCAATGCTTCTTGTGAAAAGCAAACCCAGAACTGGTGTGTGTTTTTTATAGGGCAGCTGTAACCAACACCGCCAATCTCATCTCATTGATTGGACTCCAGTTGGCTGACATCTCACTCCAATTAGCTCTTGGAGATCTCATTAGTCTAGGGGTTCACATACTTTTTCCACCTGCACTGTGAATGTTTACATGGTGTGTTTACATGACAACATTTCATTCTTTGTGTGTTATTAGTTTAAGCAGACTGTGATTGTCTATTGTTGTGACTTAGATGATGGTCAGATCACATTTTATGACCAATTTGTGCAGAAATCCATATCATTCCAAAGGGTTCACATACTTTTTCTTGCAACTGTATACAATTTTAACCTCGACATCAACTCAAAGCATAGACAATCTCCTTGAAACCCAGTCTTTATGCTGTTATTCCCTTGGTTACTTATTGGTATTATGGATGCCTTTAGCGTTGCTTGCTCTCTACAAACAAAAAAAAAACTGCCGCAATTTTATGTTTAATGCACTTTAAGTAATATTCTCGTTCCATCGAAAACACTCAGTGTACGGAACATATAACAGTTTTAGTAAAAAAAAAAAAAATAATAATAAAAAAGGCCACTATACATTTTAAAATGGGGAGGGAAAAAATGGTTCTTTTTGTAGTTTTCTTTCAAAATGGTAGATTTCCGAACAGATCGGCAAGTGCAGGTGTAAAAGCCACTTGTCTTTTTTAGAAGGGAAAAAAGAAGAGAAAAGAAGAGTAGTAATAGGGGAACAATCAGATTTCCTTTTGGCAATTTGTTGGATTTTAAATGCTATTTTCTTAAACTCCTATATCTACTTCATTGCAAATTTTATACGACTGATAAAATAACCATGTCATTTTGGCACATCTGTGATATTTTGTTAATTCAAGTGGTTTAAAAAAACAAAAAAACAACAGATTTCTAGATTGAATATTCCATTACCTTTGGTTTTTTTTGTTTTGTTTTTTAAATATTTGTTTTTTGGCTGACTTTACATAATATGCTTCATAAAGTGCTGCACATGTCCAGTGAACAAGAGATTGTTAGGCAATGTATACCATTATGTAAACCAATCATGTCAAACCCAAAGGCCAACACGGGCCAAATAAACAAGGTTTAAGTTTATGTGGGCTGCAAAAAAACAAAAACTTCAGTTTTCATAGAAATGTAGGTTTATTTAGAAAACGTGATGATCTCAGCCCATGCAATGCTTTCCCATAGGAAAGTATTGGGAGGCTATTGTGGCAAAAAGCTGCGCGGTCAATCAGCATCTCCATGCGGAGCGTTCAGGCCTCAATGCAGATCCAATCTAATACACTGCCCCCTCCCCACATTCTAATACACTGCACACAAATCCAATACATTGCCCCAAATCCAATACACTGCCAACCTTTCCCTCCAGTCTAATACGATTCCTCCTCCACCCAATCTAATATACTGCCCCTTAATCTATCCATTGTACAGCGCTACGGAATTTGATGGCGCTATATAAGTAATAAAATAATAATAATAATAATACACTGCCCCTCCTCCCTCCACTCTAATTGAATACACTGCCCCCACTCCCACCACTCTAATTTATTACACTGCCCTCCCTCCCCCAATTCAACACACTGCCCACCCTCCCCAATATTACACTCTGCCCCCCTTCCTCCCTAAATTAATACATTGCCCTCTCCCCAATTTAACACACCGCCCCCCTCCCACCACTCTAATACACTGCCCCACTCCCTCCCCCAATTTAATACACTGGCTCCCACCTTCCCCCAAATTAATACATTGCCCTCTACCTCCCCAAATTAATACACTCCCCTCTCCCTAATTTAACACACTGCACCCCTCCCACCACTCGAATACACTGCCCCACTCTCTCCCCCCAAATTAATACATTGCCCCTCCTCCCAAATTTAACACACTACACAGGAAGGTTCCCCAAGCCTCTCTTCCCTTACTTTAAGATGAGCCCCCGATCCTCCAGTTCCATGCTCAAGCAGGCACTACGAGCAGGAGGGAAGGGGGAGTGGCTGGCCTGCTCTGCAAACATAAAGCCACTCTGCACTCTTGTGGCTACAAGAATCAGACAGGGCAGACAGGCCGCAAATATATATTCATCATGGGCTGCAAGTTTGACATGCTTGATGTAAACCTTTTCCTCCCAACAATGTGAACAGTTCATAATCCCACTTATATTCCTCTTTTGCCCATGTTTGGTTTTCAACATCAGATGAATAAGTCCATTATGTCCCTCTGCACCTCTGCAGAGGGACTGTAAATTGTAGGCCCATTCCCCCATTCCCCCATTCTCCACACTCTGCAGCAATGTTTGTAGGTCAGACTTTAGTGCTGTTTTCTAGCACTCAACAAGCAGGCTTTAAGCATATTGAACATACTTCAGTTTTTTTTTATTACATGCTGCAACAATAGTTCACAATGTCCTGTAAAGGAAATTATTTTTGTAACTGGACATACTACATTATGCATATAATTGTTTTTGCCATCAGATTTATCAAGAGTACCCATAACCATAAGCAGGATATTTGACTATTTTTAGTTATCTTTTTTTCATGCAGTATATGACAATGGTGTCCTTATGGTAATATTTGACATAACCTGTCTGGTGATGTCTGAAATATTTATTAGGGATAAAGAATAGCCTCTAAAATGTTTTACCCACCCAATATTTCTGTAAACTATGGTCAATGAAAATGAACTTAATATACATAATGTTTTTTCAGATATCCCTTAACAGTCATTTGTGAAATAACCCATACAAGCATGTGCTAGCTAAACCTCTCTTGTTTCAAATAAATGTCATGCTAATATTTATTTTAAGCAATGAAAACGTGGAAGCAAGAAGGTTAGGCGCTATATTTACAAAAATCAGGGTAATTCACTAAATTGCAAATTGTTGGGAATTGAACATGGGATTTAAAATTTTAGACCAAAACGACAAGATTGAACTGGAAATTGTATTTAGTTTCAGTGTTTTGAGTTAAAATTTTAAATTCACTGCCCCATTTTTGATATTAGGAATTATCAAATGACCTTGATAGTGCTTATTTTTGGCTTTTTTGTCGACCAAACGTAGGCATTATTATATCAATACCCTAGAATGTACGTGTAATCTAGTATTTTAATATTAAATCAGTAAAAACTATTTACAATAACATAATATTTATTTTTTTCTATCAACTTCTAGCGAATTCATTCTGAAGCCTTAGGTCACATAATTTCTATCACACGTTGATCAAAATCTATATATGGTTAAAAGTCATCTTTCATTTTATACGGAATGGTGGGGGAGGTTGGACTTATAAAGTGCAAATGAGAGACAGATTTGTAAAAGTGGAGCAGTCACCATGGTAACCAGTGAAATGTTCCTGTTGATTGCTCCGCTCCTTCTAACTAGCCCACCTCTGATAAAACATTGCAGAACGGAGTAAAGGGACATATGTTACAACTCAGTTATCAAACACTGGTTTTATAAAGTGTGATTGAGGTTAGATGGCGTTTAAAGCCCCTTAGGTCATCTTTCTGAAACAGCAGATGAGATTTCCAGTAGCACATTAACAGCCAGGAAATTGTAAGACAGTGAGGCAATTATAGCTTGCCATCATTAGGGCCCACTCATTAGTTTTGGATTTAAAGAGCTTTAACTTTTTCATGTGGAACATATATAACAAAAGGACAATGCTATTTTGTAAACATTTCCAAAATAAAAGATTAGAACCTGGAGGTTGATGTTTGGCCATCTCGTGGTTCTTTGGAATGGGATATCTCAATCTGAATCCACGGGAACAATTATCTAGGTTTGCCCACCAGGGTGTGAAAAATAATTTGCATAAGTGCACATCATTATCACTAAGTGTGCTCCCTTTGAGATGCAATCCCCCGGAGAACCTCTGGCTACATGTCTTTGTGATTCATAATAACCAACAACAAACCTCTCTGAGAAGCTCTTGAACTGCCCTTTTGATTTTATGTGGCCCATGTTTATGGCTGACATTTATTAATCCTTTGAGTTACAGAGGAGTAAGCAGGTTTTTTTTTCTTGGTTTTTTTTTTCAATCTTTTACATATTATGTGTCATACTAAATTGCATAACTAACTCAATTTTTCTTTTGTATTTGAATATAATGTCCAGTATTATAAAATAATGAGATCTCAGCTACAATATATCACTTCCCATCTTTATATTGTACAGATTACAACTAATACTGCAGATATACATATGAACATATATTATTACCCTTCTTTAAGGTTTATGTTATAAAGTAGGACATGACCCATGAAGGGTGTGTGACAGGCAGACTTGACCAAAAAAAAAAAATATTAGCCAAGTGTTCTTTAGTTCCTGAAAACCTTTAAATGGTCTCAATGCCTCTTCTAAATTGGGAACAGGTACAAAATAAATGAACATTTCTCCCAGATCTGACACATGTGTGTCTCTACGCCACGTTCATACCCTCACTCTACGTGCTGTTTTGGTGACCAAGTAAATTTAAAGGTTGTGTTTATTAAGTATTGATACTTTTTACCATCATCTTAAAGGAGAATAGTTTATCTAAACGTTAATAAATCCCTGGTTTTATTCCATGATTTTACACAATAAAAATGTACAGACAGCAACAGACACTGACAGTCAGAATAGTAAATTGGTAAAATATAAAATAAAAAAAATTACCTTGTGTGTGTTTATATCTTCCAAATAAGACTCTGGCTATAAATACCAAAAACAAGGTCAACTATAACCCCTCAAAATATTTTTAATATAATAATATTATCAAACACTGTCTGACCCAAGGGGCATGAACATGGCTGAAAGATCTGTTATGCACTAAAAGTGGGGATGAGTTCTTCTAATATTTTTTACATATACTTCATTTAAAAATATATATTACCTTTCAATACTTGACAAAATGATTCTTATATTAAAAATATTTTTGAGATAATAGTTGTACTTTAAAGGGACACTCCATTGCCCAAATACAAAAATAGATAAAACTCATTGTTTAGTTGATATACCCCAAATGAAAACTTGCATGCATTTAATTGTGCATATTTTAATTGGTGGTATACTTAAAAACAGCTTACAAAACCTGCAGTTATCTTGTTTGCTGCCTTTGTAAACCCTCCCCTTCTAACCCCGACAAGGATTTCTATGGCTGTCCTATCACAAACTTCCCAATGCAGCTCAATGAGAAGTCTTTGCAAGGCAGGTGTTCTGGGCAATTGCTGCCTCTTGAATTTAGCTTCCTTGAGCTAACCAAACCAGGAATTAACACGACCTGTTATCTGAATGAAAGCCAAGGGGATTTAACCAGGTTAATGTATCTAAGTGTAAATTTCCATTGAACTATGCACTTTTTGCAAATTGAAAAAAAGGGCCACAATCTTCATTTCCGCAGCTAAAGTGCTTTAGGGGACTAGAGTGTCCCTTTAAGTAGTACATTTAGTATATGTGAAGTATAAAAGTAAAACAAGCTATATTGACTATTTCCTTTATATTGGTACTTGTTCATTATTTGTCTGTATTCACTCTATTGTACAGCAATCTAGAATATGTTATTATACCAAAAAGCAATAAAAATAATAAAAAGCAAGACCTTTTATAAATCCTGTATATTGCGTGCAGAAACAGAGTTCCATTTCTCTTTCAATATCATTTTATGATCTGATAAATATCTAATTTATATAAAGGTCCAGACAGGGAAAGAATGGTTTGAGAAGAAACATCTAATTTATGCAGAAGCCATTCATTTTACAAAGAGCTTCCACTTAATAAGTCGGAGACAGGAGACGTGTCATCTATCTGTGCGCAGTTGTGGGATCAGCTGACGGAACGTTCACCGAATCATATTTGCAGCTGGGTAATTACAATGCTCCCTAAGATCTGTGAGTTTCAACCATGAACACAGATGCCTTCAAAGTTCTGTTTTTCTTCCATGTGGAAGTCATTGGCATTAAACAGATGCCTTCATTTTGGGGAAACCAGCCTCTGGATATAATTGGTTCTCTCTTCCCTTGGCCTCTAGAGACACTCTATGGCAGATGAAAATTAGATTAAAGAAAAATAAATAATAATAATAATAAAAGAACAATATGCAAAAGCTTTTCATAGCGTTTTCTTGCTGCAGTTCCTGGAACGGCCTCACTGTTGAGTGATTTTTCTGTATTTAATGCTGCCACAGTATGTCTTTAGTACTCAGTAGCATAAATTAAATACATATATCACTGTGACATTTGAAAGGATTCCTCATCATTTATTCATCACAATTTCTGCATACAGTATGTATCTGATCAGAGTTAGTTATTAAGCATTAATGGTGAATGCCATCATTTCTGCTTTACATTGTAATTCTGAATGGAGGTTATTTTTAACAATAGCCAAAGCAACCCTTGTTCATAAATACATGGAATATTATTAATATTTATAAAGCGCCAGCAAGTTTCGCAAGGGAGTAAACTATAACAAGGTAATAAATAAGTTGGTACATTTGAAACTTTATATAAAATATAATGTGCATAGATCTGAGCTGATACAGAAGGATCAAAGGTATCGATGTGACTTTACAACTAGAGATGTTGCGAACCGTCCGTGAACATCTCGCGAACGGTTCGCCACGGTTCGCCATTCGTGAGATGTTCGCGGACGGTTCGCGACATCTCTATTTACAACCTATCAAATCTATTATAGAAATATGTTTACATTGTATTTATGCTCACACTAGCTTTACAGTATATATATTGTGCTTTCCTATGTCATAGAGATTTAATTTGTGCTAAAATGTAGCATGAACAGCATTGTATTCTTATTGGGGTTGAATTTAAGAAGATTTAAAGTGAAAGGAACACTATAGTGTTAGGAATACAAAAATGTATTCCTAACACTATAGTGCTGGACTACATGTTAAGATGTCTGGACCCCCTCAAATAAAAGGTATTTTACGTGCCTTTACTCAATCACCATGCTGGCCTTGTCTCGGCTGGCCCTGACTCTATGGCTGAGATCGTCAATCTTGATGTTCTCAGCCAATCCAAAGCTTTCTAGAGGCAAGTATGCACTCACTGCAAATTGCCACACTGGGCCAATCAGCATCTTCTCATAGAGATGCATTAAATGAATGCTTCTCTTCGGGGAGTGTTCATTGTCTCCATACAGAGCGCCCAATAGATTTCAGGACCTAATTCCGAAGTCCCTCTGGTAGCTGTCTGAGTGACATCCACTAGAGGTGTTATTAGGCAGCAATTTTACTGTGTTTTCTCTGAAAAGGCCACATTTGCATCCCGAAGCCTACAGCGACATGCTCTAGAGACCAGAACCATTACATTAAGCTGAAGTGGTTCTGGTGACTATAGTGTCCCTTGATTGCCTACTCAGCAGTGATACATTAGTGATCTAAAGAAATAATTCAGTGACTATTTGAACAGTTGTCCATCTTCACCTCTTGATTCTATCCAAATGAACTGGTTTGCCATTTAACAGCTGTTCTGTATCCCGATTTTAATATTGTACATTACTGCAGAATATGTTGGTTCTATAAATCTAATACTAATAATAATTGATCCCCGATGATTGATCCATAGCATATAAACATTTTCTGAATATGTTTGTGCAGAGATGCGGTAGTTTCAGAATGGCATTTTTGTGAGTTACAAATGTTTCACCTGAGCCAGAATGGATATTTTGATGGGAGGCAGTCCATGCATTGCAGATGGTTTGGTCATCTCACCTACCTAATGTTTAATTATTTCATGCCAGTCCTTATAATCAGGTGGGAAAGGTCAATTGGAAGGGTTTGATGACTGCCGTTTCTGGTGTCTACATTGTCTGGCAGGGTTTCAGGAAAACTGAGAACATTATTTTGTTGGTGTAGCAGTGTTGGTGTAGTAGTGTTGGTGTAGTAGTGTTAACATATATTAACAAATAAGGTAATGGCAGATGTCATTACCATCCAAGTCATGGGCCCTTTATTGTCAAGTACCATCATGTGAAACTTCCCCATCTTCCTGTAGTGTCTGCTCAAAATGTCCATCTTAGGGCTACCATACATTGCTGAGTTATCCATCAAGTGGAAGCTTAGGTACAAGTGGTTAGACAGGGACCAGGGCACCATGAAGATTCTTGGCTAAACATTGATGGATTTACCATCAATATACAAAAAGTGAAGGGGGTTCGCAAAACTAGTAAGCTGCCTAAGACCCTGTTGGTTCTAAACATTTATCTGCCCTAAGGTCATTAGGTCAAAATATAAGTTAATATCCCAAGTTATCCAATGATGGGTACCTTTGTGTACAGGTAAATAATTGTATTATGGAAACACTGTATTGTGAAAGAACTCCTGCATTATTTTGTGGAATCTTATCGACCAGTTTGAAAATAAGACTTTCTAGAACATCAGTGCTTTACCTACTGATCCATTATTCGACTTGTTGCTGACTGTTTGTTAAGTTAGATTGTTATTCCCATCAATTTTCCAATGATAGCCATGATATATAAACGTTCTCTGATTGTATTACTATGCAGGTATAGCTAAATATTCTTTATTGAGACTTACACACCTATCAGCAGAATTGTAGTAATTGTAATGAATTGTATTACATGGTATATATTATTGTTAAATTTTGTTCGCCAGTTAAATGTTTTTTCTATTCAGTGTAACCGATATATATACTGTAAATCGCACACCTGTTTTGTGCGTTTCCTTTTTTTTAAACTTTAAAAAAATATGGATTTAAAAAAAAATACAGCAACATAAATCACATGTTGAGAACCTTCGTGGAGGTAAAACCCACCTGCTACTCATTGATTTCACCTGGACTCATATCCTGAGAGCCCGAGGTTGCACCTGGGTGATCTGTTGTCTGCGTGTGTGTATAAATGAACGCCAACATTTCTAAAACCCCTCTGTCCGTAATCATTTTCATTTGGCTCTTGTCCTAAAGCTGACTGTGTCTACATAAAAGATAACTATCTACTTTCATTTCTAACATTTCTCAGTTCAAATCAAGAATTCTCAGAGGTGTAATGTCACATTTTGTGTTGTAGTTACAAATTTATAATACACGTTATTGTTACTTATTTTTATACCCTTATTCTTTTTGGTACTTATTTATAATATAACAGCTTGCTGATACTAAAATATTTAATTAACTTACAATTTATATCCCCCAAAACTCAACCCTTTCCAAGGGTTAATCCATTAGGACTGGAGAAATATAGTTGACCCCTTTTTCATTTAACCCCTGCTCTTGTTGGGGAAACCTTTCAACCTTTTTTTTCTTTGATGAGAAAAAAATCAGATAGTGTTCCCTTCTTGGCAGATATTTTACCCCACAACGTTAAAAAGATCCCATGGATAAGAGAGTCTAAAAATGATTAAATTAGATAGTTAAAAATGTCTTTCAAGATGGAAATTCAATTTTTCCCCTTTCTCTACTTGAGGACTCATTGTATAGCTTTCACTTACTAATCAATTTCATTCCTGATGGCGGCTGCCAATTTTAAATCTATAACTCATTAATGCGGAATAGAAAAAAAAAAATAGTGTAGAATTACAGTGCTAATTTGAGAGAAGACACAACATATCTGGATAAATTATTACCAAATGGTGGCACAGAGCCATGGGAAGTGTTTTTAGGCCATGACAGAATTCCTGTAATAGATAATGGCAATTGATTTCTTATGTGGTTTATTCGCTTACACAGTTTTCATCCTGTTACATTTTGAAAAATAAAAAGATATAAAAATGATTTGCCAAGACTAAAGATTTTCTTTACCACGCCTAATGCGGAACCAATGGTTATAGGGCAGTGATGGTAAGATAAAAGCTCGACAGATACAAGGTTAACGGGATTTAAATGGAAAGATTTCCTAAGTTATTTCATTCCACAGAAAAAGTAATGCATTTCGCATATGGTTGAGATTGATCAAAAAAAGAATTTTGTGTGCCAGCGATTACATTCCCATGTGTGATTAAGGTTTTCTGTCTGCATCTGCTGTTCACATTATATTTCTGTAACAAGAATCCTTTATAAGGTAGGGTTCAGTTTCTGTATTGCAGATTGGTTGCAGTTTGAACTACTGCACGAATTTCAGATTTTAGCATGTGGTTTGAATTACTTCATACCATTGAGAAAAAGTAATATTTGTTTGGAAATGTATGTTTTCCACGATTTCCATGGAAATGTAACTTGTTCAGATGTTTTTTTATCTTTCTTGTTTTTTTTCTTTTTCTTTTATGGCTGTCTTTTAAAGTAATAGATAGTTTAATGTATTATAGATGAGTTATTATGACTCAGTGATTTTGACGTTTTAAGTAGAAGGGAAAGGAGGCAAAAGGCAAAAGGCAAAAGGGAAACAAAGCACAACACATCTGCGTGGAACATACAGAAGACATATTTCTGTTTTAGAGGAAACTCCAGACACCCACATAAGATGTAGGTTATATTTCAAGTGTGTTTTTCTTATCAATTGTCTTTTTGGTAATAAAGTGATCTATTGATATACTCCTTCTCACTACCCCCTCTGTGCCTCCTCAATGTGTAGAACATTTCCATTAAAATAATTGAGCAGGGGTCCCCAGAACATCATTAAATAGTTGGGGGAACCAAATATTTTCACTGTCCCTTTAGCCATTCCAAGTGTTTAATAGTGTCCCAAGAAGGGTCTTGGCATGGGTTTTTAAACAATGTGTATTCCTGACGTTATAGATTTAAAACCACCATTTAGATGGTTGACCCCCTTACTTCAGGTTAGAAAGGTGATTTACTCAGCTTTTTCCAGTGCTGGGTGGCATTGTCCCTGATCCGCCTCCTTGGCTGACATAATCAGAATTGATGATATCAGCCAAGAAGCCGGGGTGGGAGAAGAGCCAAACACCGCCCTGGCCAATCAGGATCTCCTCATAGAAATGCATTGAATAAATGCATCTCTATGGGGAAAGTTCAGTGTCTCCATGCAGAGTGTGGAGATGCTGAACGTCCGTGCTGCACACTGTGCAGCACTGTCTCAGGAAGCACCTCTAGTGGCCTGCAGGAACTCACTATACTCACCAGAGCAGCTACAATAAGCTTTAGTTATTCTGGTGACCTTTAACTAAAAAAACACAATGTTGCCATTGCATTATTTCCCAAATAGGGGCCAATGTCCAATCCCCTTTTCCAGTTGAGTTGTTTGATTGGCGCATATAAGAAAGAAGAGGCCATTACCAAGATACATTGCATCTCAAATGATAAAACTATGCACATATTTAAAACTACACTCAACCCCAAATATAAAAGTCAGCCAATTATTCTGATTCATAACTCTACAGGCTGACTGCAGCACTGCTCACAGGTTGACGCATTCTCAGCAATAATCCGAAGAATAGATCATGCTTACTTATAGTTAACTTTAGTTATTCCCTATTTTCCTCCTAGCTAATCATTAGTGGTGGTCTGTCTTTGGTTTAACTGGGGGGCAGTTGCTGTTGCAATCTGATTGTACCTTGTTTGTTAATTGTCTTTGGTATCTTAAATGACGTGTTATCAATTTAGAGAATTTGAAGACACCTGATCACTGTACAGAATCCGCACTTAAGCACTGTAACTGTCCTTTATTGTTGTTTGCTCCTTGTCCATCAATGATAACTAACGCGAAGGTCAGCTAACTGATTGCTAAAGTGTGGGGGACAAAACTGGTCATTGCACTTTTTGAGTTTTGAGAAGTCTGTGCATTACAAATAATTTTTTGGCTTGCTATAACGCTAGAATGGGATTGCAGCTCTCTCTGAGCAGTAGTGGAGACGGGCAAAGGACCAAGATAAGAAGGGAAACTATTCTAAAACGGTTTGATGCCTTACAATGAGGTGGTCTACTTTAAACCAATTTTACTGATTCCACATGATCCCAAGACTAGATGCAATTCATGAATCTCTAAGGAACATTGTAGTTTTTATTTCCAAGTGGCGTGGGGTAAGAGTAGATTATGGCAGTGACCTTGAATGCCTGACGACGAGTAGAGCATACTAGCTTGTCAGAGGGGCTAAAGGTTCAACAGCTGAAAAAACTCTATAATAAAAAGAATATTATATTTGGAGAACTTAAACCAACTTGACTTATCTAAATTGTCACTAAGACAAATTGCTTAATTATGTATTTCCCTGAAAACCTGTTCGTTTGGTAGCCCTTAAGGACTGAACATGCACACTTCTCTTCTCTTCCTTTTTTTAACTTGTCATAAATCATCAGGATAGAAGTTCGGTTATGAATGCTGTATAATCCAGAGGTTGGAATTAAAGATGCGGCATGTAATCATGGCGGATGATTGACAGATTATTCCCACCCATACAACTGAGACTGTGTTTTCGAATTAGAATTCTTAATCAACAACTGGTACAGCGAGAAGATAAATTAGAATAATATACAAATCTATCATCTGCTAATGTATTTTAACGTTAGTTGTTATTGGTGTGGAGGTAGAGATGCACCTGGGTTAAGCTGCCAGTTTGTGCGTAAATGGTTGCTTTGTGGATAAAATGGCGCTGTCAAATGGCGTGTTAAAAATGCACAGAATTGATATGATGGCTCTGAATTCATAAAAACTCATTATAGCGCCATTCATAACAGCACTATTTTAATGTCAGAACCATTTTGTTTCTATGTCTATCTGTCTACCTCCACATACATTTTATTATGAGTATTATTCTCTTATTTATATAGCGCCAGCAAATTCCGTAGCGCTGTACATTTGCATATATATGTTTAGCTCACCATTTTCTGTATAAAATGTTAGACCCCCAGATTACCTATAAGACCTGCAATGTAAATCTTCATACCTCTTGATTATTTGTTAAGTGAAATAACCATGGTGGATTTATATACTCCATGATTATTTGTGTCCTGATAGCCTGAGTAGTCTGCCGCACATGCATCTGTTCCTCCATATAGTCACACATTCATCTGGACTGGGACCACCATGTTTCCTTGTGGCAGAATTACAACAAATACTATTGTATAGGGAATAAAAAAAATACTGTTGTAAAATGACACTCTAATAGCTACACTTCACATCAATAGTGCCACATACTTCAGCTTCTTGTAGTGGTTATGGTGCAAGGAGTTTTTGGTTGCAGTTCCTCTAGTTATTTAAAGTTATTTGGCAAAAACGGGACTCCACCTGCACCCAAATCCAGGAACACTGCTGGCGTTGTACTGGTGATAATCTTTTCTGTATTAACTACACAAATCTAACAGTCTTAGGCTGCGAGATATGTTGGAGTATACGTTCACACATATTCAAGATGGTTTTAGTATTTAAAGCCATACTTGTTGAATTAAAACGTGCAACTTTATCACTGTCCAGTAAGATAACTGTCTCTCATATGTGAGCAGTGTAACAGAGTATACATTATTTTAAGAGTGCTGTGGCAAGAACGAAAAAATATCTTATTATTTCACACTTTATATCAAAAACCTTTTTGGTATATATAGGGTGAGGTAGAGGCAAAAAATGCCTACAAAATTCAAAGTATAAACAAAGAAAATTAGACCCTTGCTGCAGATACTCCACACTGAAGTCCCAACAGTGTACATACAACCAAAAAACAAACACGAGTCCTGCGCATCCAGTATAGGTGTGCACACCCAGGTGCTACCACAATTTATTTGAGGACAAAGTTACAGCAGCAAAGTTTCGAGCCCTTTTTCAATGCTAATGTAACACCTTTTTGGCACCAAGCTGATGTCGCCTGGCACGTGTCACATAACCACACATTAATAGTCACTTAAGCAGAATCACTGTAGCTTGGTTTTTTTATTTAATTATTGTTCCTTGCAGTTTATTCTTGTGTCTGTGCTTAGGAGGATATAAGGTCTATTTTGCAAGATGATGGCCTTAATCAAATCCAATAAAACTAGATTTATAAAGTGTTTCTTGTGATGTTTATTCACTTGGTGAGACTTACCTGCCATACAAATCGTTATTTCTAAGTTCTTTATGTCTTTGTCAAATGTGAAAAGGAAGGCAATCTGTATGCGATAATATAAATAAAGCTGTGATCAGGAATAAAACTGGAATAAAAACATTTACTTTCTTTACATATTTTCGCCAAAGCTGCATGTATGGTAGTGTTTGGGGCGGGGGATCAATATATTTACCTGACATGCTCGATCCCTAGCGCTGTCATGTTCCAGTTCAGCCCAATGTTTAGTACTTGTTAGGTTAAATTACCTATTGATGTATCACTGGCATACTCTCATTCATTCGCAAGATTAAAAGATGGGGCTCTATGGAAAATTCTGCAGTATCTGAGTATATATGTGCGTACTAAGTTCGATTGAGGAGATTCCTGTTCCAATCAGCAATCATGACGTTTAATAGGAGATTACGAAATATAGCTGACGGAAGCTGAAACTCTACCTTTTGCCACATTTTGCCAATTTTCAGTAGTAAATAAGTTTTAAAAAAGTCCATACTGTGTTGAATGTCATCTTTTGATTGAGTTTAAAGAATTAGAATGGAATTCTAACAATTCACATTAGTTTTCCATAAAGAATCTATTTTTGTAAAGCTCAAAATAAACAAGGGTGCCTTAATTTGTTGAGCAACGTACCATACTGTCCATGATTTCACAAACTTAACAAAGCAAAAATATAAGCAGAAATATTACTATGGACTTTAACCCGTTAACGCCGTTATGGCGTTCTATGCCGTCTAGCATCAAGTGGGATTTAAAACTGTTGCGGCGGCATAGAACGCCGTAACGGCTTTGAGCCCCTGGAGGTCCTGCGTACTTACCTCCGCCGCGATCCTCTTCTGGAGGGCTGCCTGACAGCCCAGGCAGCCCTCCCCCGGAAAATAAGACCCCCGGGGGCCATGTGATCGCTCTCAAAGACTAAGTGGCTACTAAAAAAGACTAAACATACCCCACTTTCAATACCTTGGGTTGTCTACTTTTTCAAATGGTATGCCATTATGGGGGTAATTCTCATTCCTGGGCTACCACACCATCTCAAAGGTAACATTACTAATCTGGCAAATTTCAATTTGAAAATGGAACATTCTATATTTGACCCTGTAACTTTCCAAAACACCATAAAACCTTTTAATGGGGGGTACTGTTGTACTCGTGAGACATTGCTGATTACAAATATGTGCATTTTTTTTGCAGTAAAACCTAACAGTATTATGACATTCACAGCTAAAATGTCAGACGGAAATACAAATTTAAAAAAAAATCTTGTTTTTAAAATTTTATTCATTATAAGTTATGTTCCATATATGAATAGTTAATGATAAATTAAAGCCCTGTTTCTCCTGAACAAAATGATATATAATAAGTGTGGGTGCACTTAATGTGACAGCGGTGAATTACGGTTGAACAGACATATAGCGCAAATTTCAGTTTTTGTTTATGTTTTGTTTTGATCAGAACGTGCTACTATTGACTCCGTCCTGAAGAGGTTAATGGTGACTTCAGAAAGATAAATCATCTGAAAAGTGTTTCTAACAGTAATGAATCATTTGGAAAGCTTATCAAATCGAGGCTGATATTTTAAAAATTTAACAAGATTTCATGTACTCAGTCTAAGCCCAACCTACTTTATAATGTAGAACAGAGCTTTAGAACTCGAGGCTGTGTTGGGCCAGATGTGACTCGAACACATACTCCCATGGCGCCATTGTCTTCCTGAGTATTCGGCAGGCTTTATTACATGACATCATTGTTTTTATTGGACTTTTGGCCCACCTGCATACATATCAAATGAACTGTAGCCCCCTGTATGAAAAATTATTGATCTGGAATGAAACACATGTAAGCAAATTTCACACGCAAGGCACTCTACTGTTTTGTGTTTGATATTAGTCTTATTGTTTGTGACTCTATTAGTGATCTGTAATTTGTATAATGAAGTCAATGCTTTATGACAATTACAAATCAGAAATAGATGCAAAACCAACTAGTGTGTGTTGTTCCTTGGCTTTGCATCTCTTTCTGAGTTGTGTTTCAAAGTTGTTGTATACAGCAAACATAAACTTTAAGGGCTCCATGTTTAAAATGTAATAATGAGGCAAAAATATGATTCTTTGTTGAACTCATTTGCACATGACCACCCAGAATCCCTTGCGGTAGTAGCATCACTGCAAATGTGAGATTTCAGTGGAAAAGCAAGTCTTATGGCTTTACTGGTGTGCAGATCTGTGCTTAATAATGTATTGATTATCCACTGACTTCAGTGGTAGAAGGGGTTTTCAATCACTTTTTTCCCCACCATAGCTTTTTTTTAGTTTGTGCATGTATACATACAAAGATATTTTGCAATCTTATTACACATTTAAAGGATCTCCTTCTGGTTAAAGAGGTTTTAAACGTTTAAAATTTATTTAATTTTATTTAATATATGGTTTTTGTATTGGGACCAGTTAGGCTGTATCCAATTGTATGTGTTTCAGCCACTACAGGGGGTTAACATGGATTACTAAAATAATTTGAAATATTACTGTTAAGATTGCCAGGTAACTCCAGCAGGTATAAACACCACCTCCCATCAACCATATCCAAGGAAGAAAAGTGCTATAAAAGTAGGCATTGTTCAGATGCCGAGTATATAGCTCCTTCTTACATCTACATAAACAACAGCGGAGCTTTTTAAAAACTGAATACATTGTTTACGTTTATTATGTAAGTCAACAACAAATGACCACCGCAGACAATTTGTTACTTCCCAAGGTCTAACAAATCTACTCATATTTTGCCGAGCAAACTTTGATTGACTGAGTTTTTCCAGCAATAGGAAAGCTTGGATTCCCGAATGCAAATGTCTCATCACCCAGACACACTGTCTGATTTATCTGTGTGTCCCCCCCCCTGCATAGAATAGTGGGCTCCTCCATCATTAATGGGCTATACCCCACACAGAGCTCTGAGAATATTGTAGCAGTGCTGGCTGCTCCCAGGTCAGTATGATGCGTGAAATCAATTTATTTGAATCTCTTTGCCTCTATAGGAATTTGGCTGTGCGCCAGTTGTTTTCATTTGATGTTCTTTGTGTTGAACACAGACAAGCAGGACTGCTTTTGTGTTTTTCTCTCAGTTGGTCGCTGCCTATTCTAGCACACATTATATTCAGTGATCTTTGAGATGTAAAAGGAACGGATTTTGTATTGCTGCAAATTATTAAGATGAAATTAAATTGAAAATGAATACATGTGCAAACTATTAGCCAATTTACAATTCACAAATCACTTGACTGTGTTACTATGAGAAATTGCAATCTGGGGTAGACATGATGTATACAGACGTTTCCTGTGCACACGTGTACACATATTAGCATGTAGCCCGTCAGAGACATATTCTAAACTTGCTTCCTATTTTCTGGGACTTGATAATAGACTCCTATTGTACAAAGAAAATGTACTGTTTGATTGTAAGCTTGTGGGCCAAGGATCTCAAAATCTATTGCATGGATTTTATATGCTAAATTAGGTTGCTGTTTTTAATAAAAAATTGAGGTGAGATCATTTGAGAAGTCACTTGTAAAATTTCCAAGGTTATTAATTAAACCAGATATTGTCAGTATTGACAGGGAATTGCTATATAGCCATAGTAGCAAATAATTATCCAACTTAGCTATGTTTACAATTTTATGTTTTGGTCTAAAATTTGGGTAGGTAACCTTCTGCACTCCAGATGTTCTGGACTACATCTGCCTTGATGCTTTGCCAGCAGTATTCACATTCAGATTATTATTATTTTATTATTTATATAGCGCCAGCAAATTCCGTAGCGCTGTACAACTATATTGTCATTATACCATCTACAAACAAGGGCATGTCTGTTAGAGCATTATGGGAGATGTAGTCCAAAACATCTGGAGTGTCAAAGGTTGCCTACCACTAGTCTAAAATTTGCAATTCCCTGGTGATATTTTTCATTAAGCGTGTTTTTCATAAAATGATGAGTTGTAGCTGGATAAATTATCGAGTAGGATATATATATATATTTTTTATATCAATTTCGATATTTCAGCCTAAAATTTACTGTTCCTTTGTCAGTTCTCCCCAGTTTATGTTAAAGTGAACTGCCCAGCAACTGTGCTGCTACGGCCTGAATTTTGCAGACAAGTTCTCAATCCACCGCAGTTCTCTCTTTAGTGAATTGAATGATAAGGTTTATTATCATGCTCATAGATTTATCCTGTCCAATGCCGCAGAACTTCTCAAATCTCTATAAATAAATGTTAATAATAAATATTAATAAGTGCATTGAGAGTCCATTGAATGACAGTATCTGGGATTTAACCCCTTAAGGACACATGACATGTGTGACATGTCATGATTCCCTTTCATTCCAGAAGTTTGGTCCATAAGGGGTTAACCCTTTCAACATCAGTTTGATATTACATGTGATATTTATTATTTTATTTTTGATCAGCTGAATTTGCAGAAACCGTCTAATTGCCAATCAATGGGCACCTAATAAATGTTTATGTGTTAAAAAAATATTTTATACTAAAAAACATATAGAAACAGTTGTTTTGTCCTAGGTAGTGCCTTTTAAATAAGTAAACCTATATTATTTGCTATGATGTAGAATGGATCCACTAGAATTTTCAAAGTAAACTTAAGAACGTAGCAAGCGTTTAATAGAAACCAGAAGCTGTTCATTTTAAAGGTCTGGGTACTTTCTTTTTTGCAAGTGTCACTGTTTGACATCTATAGAATATGGGCACATATCCTATTGTGGAGTGCTGAAACAGCACTGAGCTCCACGGGGAATTACAGCTCGTAAACAAGGCTGTCTCTGATAATCTGTAGCCATATGGTTGCCCTACACTAAACCCATTTCAGAGTACCATCCAGCCTCACTGGAAACCACCCCCACTGATTGAAAATGTGCACTGGATCTGCATTCTGCTGACTTCTAAGAGTCAACCCTGAGGGAATGTGCTTAACCCTTTCCTAGCCGGGATCATAAAAAAAAAACAGTTCAACAACATGACTCGCTTTATTATTATTATTATTTATATAGCGCCAACAAAATTCCATAGCGCTGTACAATGCTTTCACACTGAAATGAAGGAGGCACGGGTTGTTTTAGGTTTTTAGAAAAGCTAAGGTAAGAGATTTTGGTTTTACCCATCTCTATTTTGATCTATGGATCTAATTAGCTCCTTTGAGCAGGGCCCTCTTCAACCTATCATTCCTGTAAGTATTCTTGTAATTGTCCTATTTATAGTTAAATCCCCCCTCTAATAATATTGTAAAGCGCTATGGAATCTGTTGGCTCTATATAAATAGCAATAATAATAATAATAATAAAAATACATGTCTTTTTGTCCACCCATTGTACAGCGCTGCAGAATTTGTTGGCGCTTTATAAATAATAATAATAATTACATACAAAGTAAAGTAGGCATTCTCCCTGTACACTAAGATACTTGCAAGATTTACAGATTGATATTTTAGTGAACATGTATAATCCTTATGCTATGTGCCGTACATAAGAAGTGCTTCCTTGTATTATGTATCATTATGGTGAAGTAGAAAAATACATTTTTAATGCACCTCCCAGCAGCATGAGACATGTGTCCATTAAATCATGGTGGATCCTGCTACCCTTGACGGAAACCCCACTAGTATTTTTGGTGGGGGGCTTAGGCAGCTGCTTATACGGTAGCGCCACCTTTAGGAAGGGTTGGTGCATTCCATTGCCTGGTGGTCCACGGTTAAGTTAACCCTATGCAAGCTGAGATGACTGTTCAATCAGACGCTTGCACAAAGGGTTAATGATTTTTATGCCAAGAAATAAAAAAAATAGCACATTTGCGAATGTGAAATCATCCTGATTGCTTTGCAAGTGGAACTAGCAGAAGGCGTTATCAGTGAGCATTTGTTTCCAGGGGCTGTCTGTGCGGCTGCTGCAGGCTGTTCTTGCGGAAGCTGATAGGCAGAACATTGGAGCCGGGTCTCCGGGGTCAGATCCATACACGCGAGCTCCAGCTTCCTTGTTCTAATTACCCAGGCAGAGGGAGGGTGTGTGAACGGGCTGTATCTCGGGCTGCAGATCACACATCCTGCCGGTTCCCTGACAGCGGGCTATCTGTGCACTGCCTGGGTTCCTTCCATTCATTTGGCCTATTGTGTGCGACAGGGTTGGGTCAGGAACTCTCCTGTCTCCTTATTGCTGACAGATGCAAGCTTGGCACTAGGCCTGAGATTAACCTAGTGTGTGCCAGACCTGTCTGGCACACTAGTGGTTAAAATAAGCAAGCCATAGGATACATAAATTTCTGTCATTTTTTTTTTTTACATTAGTGGTACTCAAACCATGCCCACCTGGCATCCTTCAATGGCTTCTCTGAAACTGAGTCAATATGTGTCATTCAAGAAATGTGTATGCACACAAGGTGACAATGACGGTGCACTCTTTCCTTTGTACAATGTTAGCCTTTTTAAAATGATAATTCATGCACCATACCTGGAGTGTCAGCTGATGCTCTAAACCAATGAATGATATGAAAAGTAGCACAAAATTGACACAAAGTAGAACAAGAGCCTTCATTTTAGACACATCATAAAGACCAGACGCATGATACAGAGGAGGATCAAGATTCCACAGGGCCTTTGGCAGGTTACTGATTTGGGGGCCCCTCTTCCTTCTTCATATAGAGATAGTGGCCAGGCGTATTGATGATTCTGGGGCCTCTATCTAACCTCTGGGACCTGGATGGCTGCTTAAAGTTTTCTTTCTTTGGCTCCCTGGGAGTCTGGGGGAAACCAGGTAAAAGACAAACCATTTACAAACAGTTTGAGCCCTTACAGTGCTACGGAATCTGATGGCGCTATATAAATAATAAAATAATAATAATAATACAGAGGGATGGCTCCAGGGGATTCTTGGCACTATTACTGCTCCAGTGAGCTGAAGTGGTTTTAGTGCTTATTGTGCCTATTTAACTACTTTCCTAGTGCTGATTTTCATATAGCTATTATACAGTGCTTCTAGTGAAAATAAATGGAAGACTAGGACTGGCTGTAAAACTCAGTCACTTCCTGGTCCCTGTGGAAGTTGTTGAAAATAAGGGAAGTTTATTTCTGTTTTTATTATTTATTTATTCATTTATTTTTCATAATGCACTTAGAAAATTGAAGGCTTATGTTCAATCCAGTGAGCCCCTTCAAACTTAGTCAATCAGAATATTGATTAAAATACAGAAAGTTGGAGATCCATTGACCTACAACTGTGATTGCTAAATTTTTTATGTTCCACTTTTTAGTTAAAAAAACTAAGCATCATGGGAATGGAAGTCCAAAACAGTTAAAATGTCAACAGTACTTTAGAATGGAAGCTTTGATGAATTATTGAACTGCAATGGTATTTTTATAAATGCTATTTATAGACGAGTTGTACACAAGAACAAGCTGTGCAATCAGTCAAGAATGTTTGTAGAAGCAGACTTAAAAGTCTTCAGGTAGTGCGGAACATGATTTTATAGGCCTTCAATAGTAGTTCTTTAATCTGTTATATGCTGAATTTTGGATTGACAGCTCTGCTGCCAAACTGGTTTACAATACTTGCACATGTTTTTGTCTGTCTCTTGGATTTACATTGTAAAATAAATTTGTATGCACATGGAACTTTTATATTATGCATGGCACCTCAACTGTTTGAGTTCTAACGGCAGTGAATTCATTTTATAACGAATCTATGGAGAGGACTTTAATTTATACCCATTGCTGTCCTTTTTGCATCATGCTGAGAGTCATCTCTGATTGGACGGGGCAAATGTTGAGGCTGTCAGTACACAGTAAGCATTAATGGGCATTTCACAGAGTTTATCTATAAAGTTGTATATCAATTTTAGACTACTCATGTGTCAACACTTAAAGGAACACTATAGTCACCTAAATTACTTTAGCTAAATAAAGCAGTTTTAGTGTATATATCATTCCCCTGCAATCTCACTGCTCAATTCACTGTCATTTAGGAGTTAAATCACTTTGTTTCTGTTTATGCAGCCCTAGCCACACCTCCCCTGGCTATGATTGACAGAGCCTGCATGAAAAAAAAACTGGTTTCACTTTCAAACAGATGTAATTTACCTTAACCCCTTAAGGACCAAACTTCTGGAATAAAAGGGAATCATGACATGTCACACATGTCATGTGTCCTTAAGGGGTTAAATAATTGTATCTCAATCTCTAAATTGAACTTTAATCACATACAGGAGGCTCTTGTAGGGTCTAGCAAGCTATTAACATAGCAGGGGATAAGAAAATCTTAATTAAACAGAACTTTTACTCTTTACAGGAAGTGTTTATGGAAGGCTGTGCAAGTCACATGCAGGGAGGTGTGACTAGGGTTCATAAACAAAGGGATTTAACTCCTAAATTGCAGAGGATTGAGCAGTGAGGCTGCAGGGGCATGTTCTATACACCAAAACGGCTTCATTAAGCTAAAGTTGTTCAGGTGACTATAGTGTCCCTTTAAACCTTTTTTATTTTATTAAAGAAGAAGCAAAGGTAAATGTGGAAATGTAATTAAATTAATAGGTTCAATTTTTTTTTCTGTCTCTTAATTACTAAAGAAATGCATCCAATATTAGGGATTGATAAATATTAAACCCCAGTTCATGCATGCTGTAACCCCCATATTTATATTACTTTATTTTATACTTTCTTTGGAAACACTCTGTCTATAGCTTATTTTGTTTCCACTTTTGTAATTTGGCCTAAATTTAGCAAGTCCCCACAACTCTGTTTAGTGAACTTAAACAGACAAGGCCAAAAAGTGACATTTTAGAGTGTTTCATTACATTACATTCATGTAAAATAAACTTAGATAAGATTAATTTATTTTAATGACACAGACACATTCCTAAACTCATCTATTGTGGTTTAAAGACTCATTACATCAAGTGTTCCTATCCATTGTTATATGCTAATTTACACTAAAACATTTGGTATTCGGATAGAAAAAAGGACAGGACACATAGAGCTAAAATAGGGACTGTCCTCTTAAAGAAAGACTCTTGAAATGTGTATATTTCTCGCCCTTATTATTTTTTAACGTTGTAGATTCTGGATTTATTTTAGTCTCTAGGAAACCCAGCAACATTTTTTTTACATATGGCCAAACTCTTAATATTGCAAACACAGGTTTTTACAAATGATCTGTCTAGGTTCCTGCAAATCCATGAATGTAGAACAGACAGGAGATTTTCTCTCTGCCTTCCATTAAAACCAATGGTGCTTTGGTGATTTATTAATACACTTGTGTCTTCATATCCCTGTTTATTTGCTCCACCTGGTGGATCCAAGAGAAAATGAATCCATTCAGAATACCATGCATTCCACGCATTCCAAATCAAATAATATCCAAACTGTGTTTGTGTGTAGGCAAATAACAAAGAGACAGTAGAAACACTGGCAGCCGCATCCTTCTACCCAACAGAACGGATCTGCCTCTATGATTTGAGGACTTTGAATGTGTAGTATGTGTTTAGTTTCTCGAATTGGCTGAGCTGCGTATTTGATGTGGCACCTGAGTTTGGGCAATCTGCACCCATAAGGTTAATGTTGGACTGCAACTCAGCCAAACAGCTGGATGAGAGTGATGTGAGATGTTCTAATTCCGAATGGTAGATTTCTAGCCATGTTAAGTACCTGTGTGTGATTTTCTGAAGCATCAAATTTTAGTTACATTTTTTTTTCTCCAAGCAAGCAAGTCAATTAATCCAATGGGAAATATTGAAATGCATCTCACCGCAGGAATGTTGAAGGTTTTGCACAAGTTTTGGCACTTGTAAACTCTTTATGCAATGCACGTGAAATCTCTTTGAGATCTCTATTGAAAACAAATCGTTACTTATGTTCTCCAGTCAGGGGGAAATGTCATCATGTATCAGTTATCAAACTATTGGCATTACACAATGACAAGGGGGACATAGGGACCCCTTTAAGAGATGCTGGACATATTTATAGGTCAAGGGACTGCGGACTACCCAACCCACTCAGCGGTGCATAGAAGGGAAAGCAAATAGAGATGGTAATAAAGTCCTGCACAGTGTATTTACTCTCAATCGCCATTTTTAGAGGGCTTTCTCGTATTTAAAATGTTGCACATTTCACTAGGCCCCTCACCTTTTCCAGTTATTGCGCAGTGGGTGTGCCCAGAGAACCCAGGCACATTCTATTGCATGGTTAAATGGCCCTCCCTGCCTCCTGTTGAAGTCTCTATGACAGATTTGCAGTAGTTTGAGTTAGCTAGTTCTGTTTTTGAAGAAAAAAACATGACTACCTCTGAATACATCTAGATATCATTATAAGAAAAATGCATATTTTCTTTTTTTTTTTTTTAGCATAGTTTACATAGACAATACCTCTAGGTGCCCACCCTATTGCGATGTGCTGTGCACACCAATGATTGCAATTAGATGAACAGGGAGCATCTTTAAGACACCTGCATATACTAAAAGCCTAACATCAGAATGGTGCTTGTAGAAAAGGTAAAATGAGCACACATTTTGCCTTGGCTCCTCCATTCTGCGTATTTGAGATTGAAAATAAAAGATAAATACTGTCTTTCTTGAAATATAGGAAGTGAATGTGGTCATATCCCTCGACACACGGGCACAGTAAAAATACAGGAAGTAGTTTGTCCATTATAGGTAAGGGAGAAGGGAACACTTTTGTCTCCTACACTGGTGAATTATCCAGCAAATCCCTTTTGACTGTGGAAAAGGTTCTTACTAATCTTATATATTCATAGCAACTGGCACTGCAGCTACGTGCCAGCATGCCTTATCACTCCACAAGAGTTATTTTTAATGTGCAGTCTGTAACGGTTCCCTAACAGAAGGTAAAGTTTGGAAAACATATCCTCTATGTGCTTGGGATTTTCAGACCTTTTTTTTAATTGTCTTAAAAATGCCATTCATGCTTCTCATTAGCATTTATCGTTGCAAGCATACAAGCAGAAAATGTGAAATGGGTATGTCATGAATAGCGCTACAGAGCTCCAGAGCCCGGAGATGCAGCCTGCAGTGTGGTGTGGGGAAGATATTGAGAGAAACGCTGGCCAGATGGCAGGCAACGTACAGCAAAACTGCAGTTTTTTTTTTTTTGTCTCTGGTGATGAGAGGAGGGGAAGGTTTACTGGAGCATATGCGATCACCCTTGAATTTTAACAAAACTAACTCCCCATCAGTCAAAAGAAAGCCTAACTGACAATAAAACAAAGGCTTTTCAATAGAGTGTTGAAAATCTTGTTCCATGACTATAGTGGATTTAAATTTTGACCTCACACTCTCACGTCCTTGGCTAACAGGCTAGCAGTCAAGATAATATGGCTTATAAGGTCTCTACTAAGTATGTCACAATTATTAAACTATACAAGACTGTTTTTTTAAATTTCTCTTGATAGTATTGTCCAAGATTGATGATATTAAAACCAACACGTGATTAGTGATGTCAATAATACGAGTTATTGAGATTTACAGAAAACTCAATTATTCTGAAATATGTCTTTCGAAAGGTCTGACCAATCAAATTAGGCTGTGAGCCAATATTTATTATCATGTCATTAATATGGACTAAATATTTTAATTTTGATGTATTGTTCCTTACATGCACGTAAACTAGCCCTCCCTTATCCACAATAATCTATGTCATTAATCATCAATGTATCAAACTTGTTTAGATGTTTGTAGCTTCTATATTATTATAGACAATTATTTAGATTAATTATTTCTAATTATTATGTTTTGACTGTGTTGAGTATAAAGCATGCATATCAAATATACCTTAAACCAGGCATAGGCAACCTTCGGCACCCCTGATGTTTTGGACTACACCTCCCATGATGCTTTCCCAGCATTATGAGTGTAAGAGCATTATGGGGGATGTAGTCCACAACATCTGGAGTGCCGAAGGTTGCTTATCCCTGCCTTAAACTAATTTGGATGTTTCCTCTATTATGATGTCATGGCACTTTTTATGTTCCAGAACCGAAACAGTAACTTATGTATTATACCTCGGGGTCTAGAACTGATTACTGAGCTGGTTTGAAGTTTGATTGGCCTACAAAACTCCAGATTATGTTTACACACCCATACAAAGCTCCGTCATTAGGTAGACTTGCCCTTGAAGTGGGATTCCTTTGGAAAACACTAACAGAATCCAGTTTGGTGAAAAGTTTGAGAGACTGACAACAATTGACCACAATTTGCCTTTATTTTATTTGCTAAGTGCCTCAAAGATACTTTTCCAATGTGCCAACACCAATTGTAGCCAGCGATCTGAGAGTGACATTTTGCAATTGTGGACATTACATAGTCCGCCCTTCCAAGCTGGTGTTCTACTGAGTCTAGAAGCCCACCCCCAGATGGAGATCTATTGACCATTCATCAAGCCTAGTTGGTGGATCATTGAGAACCCCCTCTCATTCAGTTTATCAAGTCTTGCACACAGAAGACCAGGAGAGAGAGAGAAAAAAGACTGATTCAGCTTTGTTAAAGCTAAATGGGAGTAAAATGTGCTGTTTGAACCCATTTTTGCCCATTGGTTTTCTCTGTTAATGCAGCCATTGCTTAAATGAGTGCCTTTATTTGTTGTTTTAGAATATGTCAATCTATTAATTCTCTTGTCTTGAATAGCTTGTGGCAGGCAAGAACAGATGGGGAAGATAAGTATTTGGTCTGGTATATTGCTTGCAATTAAGCTCAATCAGGTGTCAGTTTCTTTGTGAATGGACTTACTTAATACCCACTGTGTGAAGTCATGAATTCTCCATGCTTCAAAAAACTGGAGTTTATAAGCTCAAGGGTCATTTAGCCAGACCAGCAGACTCTCTTTTACATTGTCACTGCTGCCTCCCAAGACTCCAGATGCATTTTAATAATCTCCCAGACCCTTCTGGTAAGTTCATCTTTACATATTTGTACCCTGAAGTCCGCTAAGTTATAGATGTTAATATGGTCCTTTTAACACTTGGCTTGTTTCTGCACAAAGCTTAAAACAAATGTGTTCATTATGATGCTTTTAAAAAGCCTCTTGATACCTTTTAGCTTGCAGTTACACACAGCACGTACTAATCCAGCTCCATAGTCTGCTTCTATACAACTGGGGTTGTGTTTCATCATATAAATTCTTCTTAGCCTCTATCCAAGTCATTATCTATGCATCTTAACGCACACACGGCCATAACTATTGTGATACATTTTTTAATAGGTGCACAGTGTTAATGGTAGCTGTGTAAAAACAAATGAACGAATAAATAAATAAAAATATATAACCGCGCGAATCATTTAATACCCTTAGTACGGCGCTGCGGAATTTGTTGGCGCTTTATAAATAATAATAGCAATAGAACTGTCAAAGGATTGACGACTGCAACATTCCATTAACCCTTTAATGATCTAATAGGAGAGTAGCACGTTACTGCTTTGGTATTCATGGGGTTAAAAAAAGAAAACACAGACTAGCGGCTGGTTGCTGAGGAAGAAATGGTGAAATTATTCTCCAATCTTCATTGCATCCTGACAAAACGTTTCTAAGACCAGCTTGAAGGTGACAATCTCCGGTGATCCTTCTTCTGTTGATCTGGATCTGTTTAAAAGGGGACAATTACTACAGTCAGATAACAACTTTAAAAGGCCTTTTACCCATGGAGTTAGATGCATAATCATGCATCCTTGGGAGGTGAATTGAGCGTTCTGCCATTGGGCGATGTATTATTATTTTTTATGTGTCTTGTGTTCCCAGAAAGCATTTTGCGTGAATAGCTTGTTTTACTGTCTATCTGGAATAATGAATATTTTTTTTGCTTCACAATGAATGTATAAAATATAAATTCCTCTTAGCAGGGTAAGTGACAGCGAGTTTCCATGAGGCATAATATGGAGGACAGCAGCCTATTTATGAAATTAGACTGCATAGGCTTGGCTTTTGCAAATCATGTATCCTCATCTATCCTTCCCTCCACAAAAGGGTTAATAAAAAAGGGGGAAAAAATTTAAAACATTTTTTGTATCAAGAATGCGTTTGTTTCAAAATAAAATAGCAATCATAAGAATAATTTAAGATGAAAATAATATAATGACTTGGAGATTTAAAAAAAAAAAAAAAAGAGAGAGAAAGAAAGAAAACGTAACCCTTTCAGTTCCAAATGAGACTGCAGTATAAATATATATTTTTTTAATTTTATTTTATTTATATATATATATATATATTTGTTTGTTTTTTGCTAGTTGTTACACAGTTTCTTATTGATTCTGTCATTTTTTTAAAACAATTCTTCCATCACAGAGGATATATTTAAGTGTTAGGGAAATCTGATCAGGGAGATGTTTAGCAGAGATGTCTCTTCTGTCTCAGTGGAAAACATGGAGGGGAGGAGGGACATAATTGTGTCACTGTTTAAGAGACTCTGTGGGAAGACAGGACTGATACAGCAACAGCTAATATTCTGCAAACTATTTCACTGGAGGCTGGAGACATGGATCTGCAAGGAAGCTGAAACAGTTAAAATAAAACCCTGACATTGTACAGAGGCTTGCTGAATATCTGGAATATCCTCATTTCTACATCCTCTCCCTGCATGAGACATATACTGGGGATGGTACCTAGACAGACAGTGTGTGATACTCATGTGTTCTAAAGCTGTTCTACAGAAACGCAGGAAGGTTTGCCAAGGGTTATGTTCAAAGAAAGACTTTTACACAGAAGCAATTTTTCTGGAGTTTGACGTTTTGTATAAAGCCAAGTTTGCCACATAAGACATGCTTGTCAGGCGTATGTTTCTCCTATGAGGTAAGTGTCTTCTACAAAGGACTTTAGATGAACCGCTGGGAAGAAAATAGCCATCCTTAGATAAAGCGAAGTAACAAAGGCATGGAGCTTTATGTATCATGGTGTCCAATCCATTAAAGCTTATTAGGGAAGAGTGCATTGAATCCAGCCTGGCATATGTTATTCACTGGAAGGATAAACATTTCAAGGGGGGGTGGGAGGGGTGCAACATTCACAAGCAGGGGGACATGATTGTTAAGCTCTGAAAGGGACTTTGCAGCGAATATTCTGTTTTCATTTCCTATGGATCAGCATGCTAAGGTAAAATAGCACCCTGCCAATGTCTGCAGAGTCTGAATAGAGCAGTCACGGGGAGCTGTGGGGGAAATAAGAGCTTTGCCGCTGACTGGAGGCTTTTCACACACGGCTGTGGAGCTGACAAAGCCAGTGTCATTGATAGGCAAAGTCTGGGAATGCCGCTCATCTGGACTCCAACGCCCATTAGGTTTAGCCAGTTTCATGGGAGTTGCAGTCCACAGCAGCTGGAGTGCCAGAGCTTGCATAGCTATGGATTGTTCTTGTTTCTGTACTTTTGAGCAGTGACTGTGTGTGTATATTTGTGTGTATATATAATGTATATGATATATGTGTAGATAGATAGACACACACACATACATATTTATTTATGAACCTATATAAAATAATGTATATATTATATGCATAATGGGTATCAGTCTTTATTGTTATTATTATTATTATTATTTTTATAGCAGTGCTGGCAGATGATGATTAATGTTATTATTATTATTATTATTATTATTATTAATAGCTTTAATTTCATATTATTGTAAATTAGTATAATGAAAAATTATTATTATGATAAATTATTATTAGTATAAAAATATTATAAAATATTATTATTATTTTTAATATAAATTATTATTATTATAAAGTACTTTTATTATAATAAAGTATAGCAATGCTGACACATGATGATAAACCCATGGTTTCATTGAGTGTCAGTGTGGAGGCTGACAGCTCTGTATTGGGAGCACTGTATCCCCTTGTCAGTGTGGAGGCTGACAGCTCTGTATTGGGAGCAGTGTATCCCATTGTCAGTGTGGAGGCTAATAGCTCTGTATTGGGAGCAGTGTATCCCCTTGTCAATGTGGAGGCTGACAGCTCTGTATTGGGAGCAGTGTATCCCCTTGTCAATGTGGAGGCTGACAGCTCTGTATTGGGAGCAGTGTATCCCCTTGTCAGTGTGGAGGCTGGTAGCTCTGTATTGGGAGCACTGTATCCCCTTGTCAGTGTGGAGGCTGACAGCTCTGTATTGGGAGCAGTGTATCCCATTGTCAGTGTGGAGGCTAATAGCTCTGTATTGGGAGCAGTGTATCCCCTTGTCAATGTGGAGGCTGACAGCTCTGTATTGGGAGCAGTGTATTTGTTCCATTTTCTGGCTGTGAGGACCATGAATTGGGAGATGGAGTGAGACAGTGAGCAGGAGAATCCTATGGTTGTGATAATTTGCACACACATCCCTGTCATTGTTCTGCCTGAAGAGACAGGGCTGGGTTCAAGGCCACATGTGCTCCTGTCATCCTTCACATTTCTGCTCCAAGTGCAATACGGAGTGTCAGCTCTCCATCTGTCTGTGCTTGGCAAACGCACGCGTCTAGCATCCTGCCTGCAGCCTCCTCGCTCTCATGGCCAGGCGTTCATTCCAAGGCAGGAGCCCTCACTAGCCCAGCTCAACCAGCCCCCTCACTAGCCCAGCTCAGAAAGCTTCCTTACTAGCCCAGCTCAGCCAGCTGCCTCACTAGCCCAGCTAAGCCAGCTCCCTCACTAGCCAGCTTCCTCACAGCTTAGCCAGCTCCCTCACTAGCCCAGCTCAGCCACCTCACTCACTAGCCCTGCTCAGCCAGCTCCCTCACTAGCCAACTCCCTCACTAGCCAGCTCGTTCACAAGCCCTGCTCAGCCAGTTCCCTCACAAGCCAGCTCACTAATTAGCCCTGCTCAGCCAGTTCCCTCACTAGCCAGCTCACTCACTAGCCCTGCTCAGCCAGTTCCCTCACTACCCAGCTCACTCACTAGCCCTGCTCAGCCAGTTCCCTCACTACCCAGCTCACTCACTAGCCCTGCTCTGCCAGTTCCCTCACTAGCCAGCTCACTCACTAGCCCTGCTAAGCCAGTTCCCTCACTACCCAGCTCACTCAATATCCCTGCTCTGCCAGTTCCCTCACTAGCCAGCTCACTCACTAGCCCTGCTAAGCCAGTTCCCTCACTACCCAGCTCACTCAATAGCCCTGCTCTGCCAGTTCCCTCACTAGCCCTCCTTGGTCAGGCACTACAACAGCCTTGCTCAGTCAGCTCATTCACTAGTCCTGCTCAGCCAGCTTCCTCACTGGCCCTGCTCAGCCAGCTTCCTCACTAGCCATGCTCAGCTAGCTTCCTCACTAGCCCTCCTTGGCCAGGCACTACACCAGCCCTACTCAGTCAGCTCTCTTACTAGCCCAATTCAGACAGCTTCATCACTAGCTCTGCTCATTCTGCTTCCTCACTAGCCAAAGCAATCTCATTCACTAGCTCCCTCATTAATCAAAGCAAGCCCACTCACTAGCCATGCTCAGGCAGCTCCATCTTCCTCAGTAGCTCTATTCAGCCAGCTCCTTCTCCCTTAGCAGTCCTGCTCTGCCTGCTCTCTCACACATACATCAGAGAAGGGAGCTCTCCTGCATTGTGATTTATGTCTCCCCAGGATGCCTGGTAAGTCTGAATGCCCTGTGTTTTTTCCCTTTGGATAAGACTGCTGTTTTATTATGTAGCTGTCTAGTTTTAGCCATTGATTTGGGGCTTCATACTTCAATGTAGAAGATGGTGTTAGATAAAATGAAGTAATATTGAGTCTTACTACTTCTCAAATGCCATGTATCTGTCTAGTAGTCCATCTCACTCACACACTCTCTCTCACACACATTCTCACTCTCACTCTCTCACACTCTCTCATTCTCTCTCTCACACACACTCTCTCTCACACACACTCTCATTCTCACCCTCTCACTCTCTCACACACTCTCTCTCTCTCACACACTCTCATTCTCACTCTCTCACTCTCTCACACTCTCACACACACTCTCTCTCTCACTCTCTCTCTCACACACTCTCTCACTCTCTCTCACACACACTCTCATTGTCACTCTCTCACACTCTCTCTCTCTCACACTCTCTCTCTCACACTCTCTCTCTCTCACTCTCTCTCTCTCTCTCACACACACTCTCATTCTCTCTCTCTCTCTCTCTCTCTCTTATAACAGTGTCACCATCTCTGTACATTGTACTGAATATACGTGTATGATATATTGTGTGTATATATATTGAATATTGTGCTCACACACATGCATAGAAGTATATAGGAAAACCATTGTGGCTGTGTTTACATACAGATATATTCTTACAGTACTTCGAACCAGCGCATATTGTTCAAATCATTTGGATTCTTGTTGATTATAGCCCTTCTCATCAAATGGCCATCCATTTTATTTAAATATAGCCTTTCCTTCCCCAGATGGAATTTTACTTCTAATTTGGACAAGAAGAAAGTCTTCCAATATCTGCAGAACTACTTACACTCCATACTGCGGCTGGGAAGGACTTTTTTTTTTTTTTGCCTTATGTCAAATATGCAGAAGAAAATATTAATCTTGGATGTGGGTGCCGTCCCCAATTTAAGATCCAGTGCCAGTGAAAACACATCTGGATTTGCTTGAGAAAACCAATGGAAAAAAAAGACTGGGGTCTGTGTGTTGTGTTTTATGTCAGAGAAAAGAGGTCATTTAATCATTTACACTTATCGTGAGGCCTCCTTTACTCCCAATGTATTGCGAAGTTGCTAAGAAGGGGGGCAGGTTGGGCGAATTTTGACAGCAAATTTAGTTGTATTTTAGTGGGCATTTTTTTTTTTTTTTAAATCCTAAAGTCCGGATGCCCTTCACAGATGATGTTTTGAAACAATATCCGCTGGCAGCTTACTGTGGTCAAATTCTTTTTGTGACGTTATTAGCAGTTGTTGTCATGTTGCCTTTTTGTAGAGTTGACCTGTGGTCAGTATGTCTAGGTGGCTTGCTTATTGTTGTTATTAACGAGGCTGCGGTGGTGAGTAGGGAGGAAAAAAAAAACAAAAACATTATTTTGGTAGGACTAATACCTCAATGGATTTTGAGGTTTAAAAGGTGATCCCTTTAAGTTCTATAATACAGGTCAAAGGTCGATTCTTCATTTGCATTTACACAAACACACACGCCTGCCACACACTCACATTATTAATAATTAAACGTTTCGCTCATATATAACTCAAGAATATTAATTATTCAAGGCTTTCTCTGTTGTTACATTTGTGTTGAGAAATAAATAGTATTGATGCCTTTGTTAATATTTAACCATTTGAGTACCAGATTGGATTAAGGAGAAGGGGGAGAAACAGAGAGGGGACTGTAACTATATGCGTTATAAACCCAAGGCCTAAATGCACAGCACTAAGCCCCAGTGTTCTTATGTCTTTATTTTTGTTAATTTGATTTGATTAGATTTTTTTCTCAAACCGTTCAGTATTACATTGCCTTGTAACATTAGAATTGCTGATATCAATTAAAAAAAAAAAATCCTCTTTTAATCTGTCATCGGTATTTATACCACATTCCTAGTTAAACAAGCTGAAATTATAACTGCCTTCCTCTAAAGGTAGTAGCAAGCAATAGTGTTTTCAAATGTTTGCTTTGAGTGCCAGGAAAGCGTGCAGTTGGAAACGGAGTATGCATTCACAGCTGTGACTATGAGCATGTGCCAGAATCGAGATACTTGAGCAATTCTGACACTTGGCTATTTTTGACACCCATCTGTACATTTTTTTTTCTCTCCATTAGGATGAACTGTCTCTCAATCTGCTCAGAACATGTTTCAACATATCAATATATGCATCTATTTATTAAATGGTCAATAATCTGCATATGTATTTTCCCTATAAAATGCATTTTCTTAATGTATTTTTTTTTTATAAGATCCCTAGACAATGAACATCATCACTGGGATACCTTTCAAATTTCTTTAGCGCTCGTTTGCCTTTTTTAAAATGTTCATTGTTTTTTGTCTAACCCTTAACGTAATAGAGACACTTCCATCAAAATTTAAAATAGTGTATTGGACACACTTTGCAAAAATCGAAGGGTTAAATACTTTACGTATGTAAAATGTCACTCATCCCTTATAGCTATGGAATGTTTTGACAATGGAGATAGATTAATTGCAGAAAATTTGAAACACCATTCACAGTCTTTACTAGTAGATATCAAATAAAACAATTGTTCTCAATGTTATGCCTTACGAACACTCAAAGAAGAAGAATAAGTAGGTTTTTTTTTTCATTTTTTCATTTTTGTTTTTTAATCTTATTTTATTTTTTAAATACTTGGTTTGTTGTGATTTATTTCTCTATTTTTTCTCATTGAGGAAGAAGAGTAAAGGTTTGCAATGTATAATACGCCACTTGGCATTTAAGGAGTTAAGCATGCGAATCAGAGTGTATCTGCTGTTTCCTTTTTTACATTTTGGTTTATGGTATTTTTGATGCCTGCAAGTGTTGTTTCACAGCAATCTAAATGAGGCTTTGTATTTATCTGGTGCTTATAAATACAAGGATTTTCTTAAATGAATTAGGCTGGCCTGGGTTCTATTCAAGGACTCGGTAAATCAAGGAAAAAATAAAGTGATCAGACTGTAGCTTATATGGTAATAGTTCAAAATAGAGTATAACACATGTTACTGCTGTCGGTGCCAGAAGATTAATGTAGGCTAACATCTAGCTAATTAATCTATCTAGCATCAAACAGGGGGCAGAGTAATATACAATAAATAATGCACACCAAAACTAGTGATATTTAAAATGTATTCTTTTGACATCCATAGAATTAATTCTATGCTTATTAAATGTAACAGCAATAGACAAGGCCATTCTTTTTTTTTTTTAAAGGTTGTTGTTACTAAAACAAGAACATGTTATTTGATTTAAAAATTGAAAACATAAGAACTTACAATGTCTGGGTGCCGTGGGGTGAATAATGCCTTGTTGTAATCTGCTTCTGCTTCTGCAATGGTTAAACTCGGATTATTAAAACATGAATTGCAGTTAGTTAGGGTCAAAGACATGTAACTCAAGGAAACAAACATACAAGACCACTCCTGCTTGTGGCCTATGAACCACACAAAAGGCCATTGATTTGCAGAAGTCTGGGAAACACTGCTGTCTCCATCCTGTTATTGGCAAAGTAACTGGGAGAGTTTACTTATACATCTAAAGCTCATTTGTGATAAACTGGAACATATTGGGACATGTGTTGCAAAACGGACATATTCTTGACTGTATATAAACATCATGTATGGGCTCATTTTTGTACTGAGTTCAAGCACAGAATCAGATTATTTTTTTGGCTTTGCACTTGATTTTTGCTTTTTTAATTTTATTTATATGTATATATATATTTTTTTAAATTGTTGATTTGGGAAGAACATAAAACACAAGTGACATAACTCTATTCTATCACATATGGCTATGCAACTACAATGTACTTAATGAAAAAAAACAGTTCATAAATAAAACGAAAGACAACTTATTTATTATACATTGTATCCAGATGCATCTAAAGACATCCTCAACATGTCTATATAAATTATATTGTGGGTTTTTATAAAACCCTCTGCAAACATACATTTATACAAACTGAAATTGAAGGCATACCCATACATACGTTAAAGGAACTCTGCTGCCTGATTGTAATGTAGTTGTTATGTGGTCTGGAGACCCGGGCACTTTCTTAACATATGGGGATAAGCTGTTATCAAATGATTTGACCTGAACTTGTGTATCAGGATGCCCTTCCACAAGGCCTCCATTGTACATACGGTTGCTCTCAATGGGCAGCGATAGATTTAGATCTTTCACCATATCACCAGACTCCAAACCAAATCTTCCAGATCAGCAGGGAGCCCAGGAGGAAGGACAGTGGAGATCATGTGGATAGGTGCTTCAGGACCTGCTCTGTTATGTTCATACCATGCATCATTTGTATGTGTGTACATACTTTTGTGTGTGTGTATAATAAAAGTTTGACTTTTCCCTCAGAACCCTGGTGTGCCCCTACAATCCTATTTCTTCCAAGTTCTCTGAACTTCCACAAAATCTATTCATCTGTTCTTTTTCTATTCTGCACTCGTTGTCATCCCCCCACCCAATAATAATTTCCTCTTGTATCCCTACTTTCTGCTTTTCTTATTCATCTGTGGTCCAAAGGGTAGGGAAAGAAAACATGGAAGTCCTGCATGGCACATCAGCATCTGAACCTACATCAACATAAAAATGATTCATGCAACAACCACTCCTAGAGGATCCTGATTTGTGGTTATGACTTGAATCAGTTTTATTTTGACTCAGGATCACGGAATGCTAATGGACACAAAAATATAACTGCTTCATGCTGAGACCATACATTAGGATTGTAGACCTGACCATAGATCATACTATTTGCACAGACACCTGGACATATATATGTGAGACAGTCAGCCACAGATTGCACATGGTTGGGGCCTGTTTTTAATATTACAAAACCTGGCCACCACAGGAAGAGCTGCATCCCATTCGGCTAGCCAATTAACTGTGTGTGGGACAGACAAAGTCTGTAAGACATTTATAATGCATCAGCAACTGTACTGACAGTACAATGCATAGTGCCTGAAAAAATACTGGACAACATATACAAATATATAATGGCTTTGTTTTGGGGGACGGGGCCTAGAGCTGTAGCTCTATTACACTCTGTGTTAATCTGGCCCTGCAAAAATGTACTGAATATTTCTATCCAAAGTAAAATAGCAACAATGTAGGCTAAAAACACTTTGCCATTGCCCATTTGGTTTGTTTGTGATTATTTCATATAGTGTTTCGGAGTTTTGGATTTTGGACAAATTGCTGTTTGCCCAAAAATAAATAAAATGAAATACACATGTCTAGAAAAATTTCAACTGTTTTTCTTGTGGTCTAAAATTTGCAGGTCTGTTATCTTCTAACTGCAACTGGCTGTTAGAGAAATAAACCTCAACGTAATTCTTTTTTTTTTTTTTTATCTTTGTAATTCTTCTCCTCTATATCAGAACAGATGGTTGCCTATATTTGCTATAACATGAAAATGATCCAGTAGCTGGTGGGAATAAATAGACAAATATGATTTGTCTACTAACTCTTCAGTTTCCGTTAAGAAGATGCAAAGCCATGCAATTAAATCAAGCTGCAATATTTTGTAGAGAGGCCACAATCACATGTCAATTCAATTAGTAAAAATAAAAAATAGGTAATGTAAACAAAAACACTTTTTTTCCTTTAAAAGGTGTTTTATTTTCACTGTAAACAAAGACCTGTATTGAAGCAAAATATTTTCTTTATAAATTGTTTAAGTTTTGACCTTGTTTATTATTTACTGCAAAGTTAGTCCAGGGTACTATATTTTTCATTCCATATATCTATAACGAAAATAGAGTTGGTGTATGATCAGTATCCCTAGGGATATACATTGTGTTATTAAGGCTAGTGCTCGACTTACTGACCAAGGAGTGAAATCGAAGCCTGCAAGTTTTGAAATGATATGGATTCTTCCCATAAAGCCACAGTGATCAGCCACGATGGGGTGGGTTTCTTACCATTCCCATCCTTCTCCTGATAAATATCTTTCGAACTGTAGTCCATTGTTGTATTCCATAGTGGAGTATGGAACGTAGATCTCATTTTTTTTTATATTACATGTCAATGTTTCATTACGATGTCTTGACAATTTGAAAACAACAAACATATTCAATGTCTGATTTAAATGCCTTTTTGTCACTTAGACACATAAGTGACTGGATAACATAGTCAATCACTCACATTTCTCACTTAGCTTCCAATAACATGAGGAAGGGCTTATGCATAAACAGAATGTATCAGTCTGGTTCGGTGTCTGTGCTATCAATGTGGTTTTGTTTAAACTAAAACACGAGGCACAAAAAAAAAAAAACACTCAAAACTAAATTAGAAACAAAAACATCATTTTTTAGTGGTCCATGAATTAAATAAACGTTGACTCTTGTTTATTATCTTCGTGACATGGTATTTTTCAGAGGATCTCAAAATTTTGGTTTACTGTATCTTTAATGATACAGACGATCTTGATGGATTTATATGACTCACATTATTTTATAGCTGTATACATTTTTTAATACCTAGCAACTAGAATGAATATTTGATGCTGTAACGTAATCAATATTTTTTGCTTAATGATATATAACTTTAGAATCCCGGCACAGCTACTATTTATACAAAACCTTTAGGAAAAAGCTACCCACAGATTGACATATGTAGAGCCATATGTGTATAGTAACGGTTTCTTATAATGGCAGAATAAGCTTTGCTTCCTTTTATACAACCACAAAGGTGTTTTTTTTTATATTAAGTAAAATATTGAATCTATTGAACTGGAAAATTAATACTTTGTAGAAAGACAAAGTGCTTTAAATCATTGAGATATCACACTGGATAGGACTCCATCTACACTATCTCAGATTCACAGGCCCTAGCATTGTGAAATCAACCTTTTATTCTATTGAATTTGATCAAATGGGTACTATTAAGCTGGTTAATAATAATCTCCAAAACAAAACCCCAGGTATAGTTTAAAATCAGCAAAATTTAAATTTTCTTGGCTAAATACTTTTATTATTTAAATTAACGGAACTCAATTTATTCCCTCCGTTGCTAGGACACAACCTTTAACCACCAGTCATACATAGTGATATGATGGACATGACTCTATAGAAACACTCTCAGAACTCCATCTTGGAGAAAGTAGATGTATATTGTGTTACCTTATTGTTACACTATTGTAGGAAAATATCTCAGTGTTCTACTCATAAAGGTGTCTGGGGAAGGGCCTCTTAGGGCCATAATTTATACCCTATCACATCAATGTCTCTCCGTTGGATACCAATCCATTGATAAACTTTTTTTCCAAGCTCTGGAAAAAAGTTACCAAACACTGAAGAATTGCTTTGTTATACATTTTCTATTATTTCTATAATACGTGTATGAATATATATGTATGCATTACCACATAAAAAGTTGTTTTGTTTTCTTTTATTATTAAATGTTCTTTACGTTATGTTATATCACCTGCATGTGGCCCGCTGGTAGAAAAACATATAAATTAGGAGAGGTTGCTGATTTAATTGACTATCGTTGGATACATTTGATATATGCTTGAGTAATGCTTATTCTCAGAGCCCCGTATAAAAACAGTACAGGTCTAACAGCTTTGGTTTAGAAGTATCAAGAAACAGATGTTGGCCTTTAGAACACATTATTGCCTGTGGCTTCATTCGAGTCTGTTTCCATAAAAGGACAGTCAGTTATCAGTCAACATAGCCCAGCAATACTAACCTTTCTTTAAAGATGTCCTGGTATTAGGTCAGACCACCCTTTTATGCTCCTGGTGTCCAGATGTGTTTGGAACTTTTCCTATTTTAAAGTTCATGTTTCAAAAATGGATTTGTTTGTAGAATCTGGTTTTACTTAAGACATCTCCATCACGGAGCGCATTTCATAAATTACCCACATATTTTTCTTAGCAGAGAACTTAACTGACTGTAATTTTTAACACATGGCTACATCATGTGAAATTTTCAATACACTTGCACATACGTTTTAAGATGGTCCCAAAAGAAATGAGCCATCGTCTCTGAGCCAGGCCCTTTTTTTTAATAGCATATATGCATTTTCCATTTAGTCAGTCAGTACATTACTGGGATTGCATTCTAGTGTATTAAAATAGTCTATTGCTTATTGTAAACCGTAAACTTTATTGCCTGCTGGAAATTGATTTGGCAGTTGTTGCCACTGTCTATAAGGCTGTTTTTTTGTTTTTAGCATTACTTGTTGCAAACAATGATTACGAAAAGAAAGCAACCACCTAAATTTAGCAGCAATTAAATGTTTGGGTAAAATCTTTCTTAAAGAATAGTTGAAACCGCCACAAGCCTTAGCAATAATTCAATTGTTTTTCCTCTTTCTTATGGTAGCAGTCAACTTTTTTTTTCAATGGATAAATTCATGTAAAATGATTCATTTCTATTATTTACAAACTGGTGAAATTTATTTTTATTAGAATTTTAGAGTGATTGCCGCAACTATAATATAGTGGGTCAGTAAATAAAAAATGTGACATGGCTTAATTGAATCTCAGAGCCATGGCTTCCTTTATTTTTGGGGGTTTAGATTGCGTGCACATTTTCTTTTACAACTTCATGATGTGTTTTGTATTAGTCAATACACTTGCAGATATGAACAGTTGAGAAATTTTCTTCATATCATTTGTAGCCTCCGTGATTATTGTCCGGTACTCCCTGTGTAGGATATGAACAGAATATGAATAGGTGACACAAGAGATGCTCGACTCTTTACTAAAGTATGTTGGTGTGGTACATTATATTCGACTGACTGACTATATTCTGTTATAACTTAGAAACTTGGGTGGGGAAGGCTTTTGGGGAAGGCCCCTGACTCTGTACCTCAAACATTGTAACCATTTAAATTGCACTAACACTGTCTCTGTTTTGATATTGATCTTGGATACCACATAGTAGACCTGTAAATGTGAATAGTACTCTTAATATAGATAGGTAAATATTTTTGTGTTGGAATTGAAAATATTCCATATGTTGGTGTGGTACCATCATGCACTTGTTCATTTGATTCACTGGAGTGTTCTGCAGTAATATGTTCAATAGAGTGAAAACATCCCACCTAGAATATGTCCTCAGTGTTTATATTTACTTGGAATGTCCAAGGCTGCTTTTTTAATGGCCAACAACAAGACTTTCCCGGTGTCCACCACAGTGATAAAGCTTCATACAATGTTGTAAGTCTCCAGCCTACCAGACGTTGATGGACTACAAATCCCAAAATTATTTTAATCCATTAGATGAGCAGAGATGTAAGGGGATTTTAGATCAACAGCATCTGGAAGGCCAGACTTTGTCAACCTTGGCTTAATGTCTGCTTTTGTTCTAATAAACCAGAATAAAGTAGAAATATAAATGTGCATTGTTAGTTTTATTAATAGGTCATTCTGTCCTGATATTTTTTTTTATAAATATTTATGAGGTTAGAGAGGAACATGGAACCTTTTATTACAAGCAATGACAACAGCCCAAAAGTGCTTTAATGCTGATCATGTCTGTGACCAAAATCGAACTGTAGAACTGAAGATGCAATAGAAATCTAGATAGAAACCAATTTTGTGTCTTACCAATGACTAACTAATGACATCGATAGGGTTTTCTTTTCTTTAATTCCTTATTGCTGTGGTGTGGAAGTAATTTTCTACAACCAGCTCCCTATCTTTGCTCATCCTATATCCTCGGATGAGTTCACCCTATTTTGGACTTCATTTGATTCGCGAGGATAAGAAAGTGACTGTCTTTGACATTAAGCTCCATCATTCCAGTATAGTTTTTTTCACTCGAATCCCTTCTTCTATCCAAACACAGTTAATTGCATTCCATCATTCTCTTTTCACACCAGGAGCAGGCTTACAATTATAGTTTATTCATTGGCGTCATCATTTTTAATAGCTTATTTTGAAGTACATAGTGAACCAACTCCAAGACCAATCAACATTTTTATTGACTTTAAAATCTTGAGATATAGGGTCTACGTGCACACAGCAAGATCTATTTAGTGAATTACTATATTATGCTGTATATTTATTTTGTCAGTAGCAATCAAAACAAGGGATAGTTATTTTTATCATTTGTATCAATGGGTTAAAAGCTTTATCTCGTCAAAAATATATATTTGTACACATTTCCATTATTTCCTTTATTGTACAAAAAATGTAAAATAATAATGTTTTATGTAATAAAATTAGGTTTAATAAATGTGATGAGATCTATTTCTAAATTTGATTTGAAATTAAAATATCTATGTTAGTTGGATTGTTGGACTAAGGATGGGGGGACAAATTATAAAAAAAAACATCATTACTTCGGTGTTTTGAAGTTGTCATGGTGTCTGTAATCTGTATGTGCAACGTTTTGCCATTTAACACTGCACATACAGAGCGTAACCCTCTTGCCACAGGAGATATAACTCACAGCATTAATGGGGCGTCATACCCAGCCCAGAACTCTTTTTACTATTTCTATGTACAGAATTGCACTAATTGGCAGTCATCTGATGCTCACAACCAATGAATGGCCAGTGGGATCAGCATCCAGCTTCTATTTCTATCATAGAGACATGCCATGTTGATGACAAAGTCTATAAACGAACAAAAAGCAACAATTCTGCTAAATTCCTTTACCTTAAATTCTGCAGTACTGGCAAAAGTTCTGTATACAATTCAAAGTTAAAAATTGCGTATTTTTGTTTCATATCTGTAATATGTGTGCTGCATATATTCCCCTGTAGTATGTCTTTTAGTGTGTCTTATAAAGACATTTGTGTTAGCTGTTCTGTGACTGACAGTGTTTTCATTAATGATGTGTATATTATCACTGGTGTTGGCAAGTCAGTGGTCAACTCCCAATAGTTTGTTAAGTAGGTAAAAGAGATCCTGTAGAGTTTTATCATAAAAAATATGGCATGATAATATTACAATAGTATATATATATATATAAAACCTCCACTCTAATGTCAAGCAGATGGAGCTCTGTGGACATTTATGAGGGCAGGGCAATGTCCCAGGAAAGGCTTTATAATATTTGTATTTTTTTTTTTTTATTGCCATAAGTAATTTACCTGGAATAAAGCATTATGAGTGCATCAGAGAAAATGGTAGGCTATACCATTTTATAGCCTATTTATTACTGGAGAACTGATGTTGACTTGCAGTATAACTCAAAGTATTCTCCTTAGAACCAATTAAAGTGTACCTGTCAAAGTAAACCCAACTTAAATTTTAATGAAAGAGTAGAGAATTTCATCTAGCAATTGCAAGCAAACAATACATTTTCAAAAAAAATTTTAAATGTCCCTTCTACCCATCTGTCACTTAATCCTCAGCATACATGGGCTTGTCTGCTGTGAGTTATAAGGAGAATAGCTAGCCAAGACTTCTACAATGTGTGCCCTGTGGTTAGAAACACAGAATGTGATGGCAGATAAGAACCATTCGGCCCATCTAGTCTGCCCAACTTTCTAAATACTTTTATTATTCACGTACCTTATCGTGCATCTTATCGTATGTGGTTGCTTTGATTATTCCTCTAGGATGCATATATCATGCTTTGTCAGATAGGTACAAGTGTGGCGCTTCTAATGGGTATAAAGTATATGGAGGGTGTAAATAGGTGTATCCCCAACACCTATATAATAAAAATACAAAAACCAACAATGTGCAAAACACAAAGTCACAGTGCTCCCTCCAACAATAGTACAAATATATAATCAAATAATTAATACTTATGTATGTACACAACGCAGATGGCAAGCGAAAATCAGCAGTGCCTAAAAAAGAAGAATATAATACATAGTGTGTACTGTAACATAAAAGTGAATGATGAATAATAAATGGTTGCACTCACAAATTCCAGAGCCATATACTCATATACCCAAATACTCATGCTTTGCCAGAGGAAGATAGGAACAGAATGACCGGTGCCCCTCTGTTCAGATGTTTGACGCTTATGGTCACAGTCGGAGATGAATATTTTTTTAATGTGTATACATTCAAATACAATATCCATATATTACATAAAATGAGTGAAACATACACATCCATCCATTCTGTATGGAATGTCCCTTTAATTAATATGTATGAGAAATAAAGCGACTTTGGGGATATATCAAAGTAAGGTTAGAAAACATTGGGCAGACTATCAACACAAATGATTGGAGTCAAATCACAGTTTTAAGGTCTTAAATGTCTTTCCCAAGCCCATGGGTGACTTAAACAGAGAATGTAGAATGAAGGCAGTGCTTATTGAATAAGGACACTACCTGGGTTAATTAGTATGCATTTTGAAGATATTTCCATTGAATGTGTTGAAATGCTACCCTACTTATTCAGTAGCACTATTTGTTTTCTTTTGTTTACAGACACATATCAAGGTGAACAGTAATTGTGATCAAATAATCTTTCTTGTGTTTATTTCTACTAATCCACTTGGAGAATGTTTATTGAAAAAAGGCATCAGAGATCTGCATCTCTCTTGACTCTTCTTCTTGCTTGCCAGATATATCTAAATCTGCTTCCAAACCCTTTTGGCATCAATGAATTAAGCTGAGCTGATTGTTTGCCAACCAGATGTTTAAGGAATCACAACATATTCATCTCATGAGAACACCCCCGAGACAGAGCAACATTTATTACAAATCCAGAATTTCTACTGTATAGCTGGGATTAGCACCATGTACCTGAGCCAATTACTCATCACCTGCACGAATAGTGTTTCATAATCGTATTTCCCCCCACCATGACAATATAATAATATTACCCCCTCCAGGAACTAAAAAGGCAAATCTCTTGTTATCATAACAGTAATGGAATGTTGTTGTTGTTGTTCTGAAGGGGTTAAGTCATTCCAACGTATGTTCATTCGGATCTGTATTTTGCATGGGATAAGAGTAATTCAATATTATGTAATGTTAAGTTTGCATTGTAGAACACAAAGTAGTTTAGGAAGATCAGGTCTTGTTGAGTAACATTCATTTATTTAGCTAATGTTTTTTTTTTTTTGGCATTTACTTAAACTATTCATTTAATGAATATCTTTATTTGAACATTACATATATTTTGATGATAAACAGGTTATTAATAATTATAAGAATGTTTTAAAATATGTTATTTTTATAGATAATATTAAGCAGATATTTATAATATAGGGAAATTAATGTTTGGCTTAGAATTGCTTGGAAAATTGTATTTTTGAGATGGTTTAATTGCTGGGCTTCAGTGATTATTGTTTGTTTAAAATGGAGAATAGTATGTATTTCTATTAAATAACATATATCACAACCATTTTCTTTACAAACTGAGAATCATGTGGATACAGTTTAATACGCTGTTTGTTACCTAAACTCTGAACTGTAGTGAATTGGAAACCAAATTCCATTTAGTTTAGAAAACCAGAACAAATAATTTAATTTTAATAAATTCTCCAATGCAGCTATAATTATAGCCTGGCTTTCATTAGTCTAATTTCTAAGATTTTGGTTTTCGGTCCAATACAATAAACCCCACCATTGTACAGCGCTATGGAATTTGCTGGCGCTATATAAATAATAAAATAATTATAATGGTACAGAAGAAGTATTCAACTTTTTATGATGTTGGCTGGGCCACATCGGTTAAAGATATATCACAGAATGGGGTGAGATCATACATTAGAACTCTTCCGATTTGCCCCAGAGGTTTGATAGGTTATTTAACAGGTTCTCGGGGAAGCAAATGGAAACTTAGTTGCCAGGTACAGCTGAGATCATCGAAAAAATTGCTGCTGAATTCATGATGTAGAATCGAAGTAGAGGAGTTCATTGTGGATTCCTCGCTGCTGATATAAATACCAGAGCAGTTAACCCATCACAGAGAGTGTTGGTTTTCTAAAAAAAAAAACAACAGTAACTGTGAAGAATTTATCAATAACATGTAATCCTGTTGGAGTAGATATAGATAATCCCTAGGGTCACTGTTGTTTCTGAGTTCTAGTTTGAAAAGCAATGTGGGTTATAAGAACGAAATAATATCCTGTGCAAATACATTTTAGAAGTAATTGTATATAAATCGGAATTGAGAATGATAGGTAGGTGTTGTAATTTACAACAAGCTGATCTCAGTGGCATTTGTCAGCTGAATACTACTGGTTAGATTAGTCTCCTTGTAGTCTCCCAGTAGAGTTACAAAACATGCAATACACTCAGTGAGGCTAATGCATCATCAGTAGAATCTGATCAACCCTTGGAGGTCGCAGGTTTAAATCCCTGCAGGGTTGACTCAGTCCTTCATCCTTCCGAGGTAGATAAAATGAGTACCATTAAATTGGGTTATAGTAACAACCCCTGGATGTTGGGCTAAGTTAACATCCCAACAGGATGTACTTGGAAACATATGGTGACATATTGTAAGGTGTCCTAGATGATGGAACATGTTTAAAACAGCACCCCATTATCCACGTACCTAGGCATCTTTTCATTGTGTAACATTTTATTACGAGTCATGTGTTCAGACTACCAGTCAATAGTTTGAAATCATTATTTGGTCTAAATTATGTCTGATGATATGTATGGCGTGTTTAGATTTAATGCTGTGGGTGTCGTTTTAGATATTAGCTATTTGCACATTAGATATTAGCTACATAGTTGTCAAGGGAATGAGTATTATGACAGTAAGTATGTATTCCACAAAACTCCATCAATCTAATGTGTTAAATGAGATGTTTACAATCATCACACGCGTGTATTGGCAATCTCGTTTAGCCAAAAATAAAAATGAGGTTTAGTAATGTTTCTATAGATGTTTCTTTACGACAGAATAAATTAGTAAATGGAATTAGTTGGTTGTTAACAGATAAACATGTCTTTCATGTTATTTAAGTTAATTGACTTTATATTACAACGGTGATATAAACTTTGCTTTATAGAGCACTCCAACATATCTGCTGGCCTTCCAGACCTTAAACAATAACATTTGTTTTTCTCAGATACTTATTCACTCAACATTAAGTTGAGGTAATGTGATAATTGTGTTATTTGTTTTCCAATTTGTGTACTACCTCCACACAACTCTGATTGACACATATATGAAACTAGTCTTGCTTGACAAATCAGTTGCCATAGAATAGATGGCTAAATAGAAAAACTTGATTTTTATCACTGTTAGAATCCATTATATCTTAGCAATGTCATATAATATTTTTGTCTTGGAGTAAAAAAGGTTGTTCCCATATGTCCTCTGAGTGTTTGTATTAGTTTCCCAAAATGCTCAAATATTTTATTAAGTCATGCAAAGGGAGATATTAGGTAAACCCTTTCATTACATTTTTGTTAGATCCGCTGTCATGAAGTGATTAATTTTGGCTAGTGACTGATGTTTCTTGTCCTGTCTCTCGTAGTCCTTATTTAGGAATAAAAGAAAAGGATTGTCAACAGCTAACCAGCTAAGGCTGGCAAAGCATCATGGGGAATATATTTCTACCACAGTTAGGAAGGAATTTCCTGGCCCACCTTCCAAAAATGATGGCTACATAGAAACATAGAATGTGACGGCAGATAAGAACCATTCAGCACATCTAGTCTGCCCAATTTTATAAATACTTTCATTAGTCCCTGGCCTTATCGTATGGTTAGGATAGCCTTATGCCTATCCCACATATGCTGAAACTCCTTTACTATGTTAACTTCTACCACTTCAGCTGGAAGGCTATTCCATGCATCCACTACCCTCTCAGTAACGTAATACTTGTCAGTGGGTCTCTAATGATTGGATACAGGAACATCATATTCATTAGGCCCAAGTTAGTATCACAATAGAGACTCACCTGACACTGGGCAAGGAATCAAACTAATACCAAGTATACTGGGTCTCTTTCAAAAAGATTTGAGAACCTCTGGGTTAGAGAATCATTTTAAAAGGAGGTATACGTTTATTTTGTGTTATAGGCAGTTTTTAAGCCTGAAAACAAGCCAAGCATGATACAAAATGACTACAAACCGCTAACCAATAATAAAAATAGTGACTACAACTCAAACTAACAAATTCGAGATCAATTTACATTGCATCAGCCTCAGTGGATTGTTTTTTATAGATTGCAAAAATTGTACATCACATCCCAAATTTATCCCTAACCTGCTCTGCACGAATTCATACAGAAGATGAGCAGATCAGATCTGTACAAATCTAAGTCACCATATGGGGCAACATTATAAACCGATACAAGCTGTTGGAGCTCCTGTTTTAAGGGAAAATAATCATGAAAAATTCCCTCTATTTAATCTCCTGTACAGTGCACACAACAGCCATAACTATACAGTATCACAATGGGAGCCCCTTCATTAATGAGAGCTTTAATCTTTAGCTGCTCAGTGAAGGCTGTTACAGACTGTGTGGTCACAAAGTCCTGTAGGTCATGTTTAAATCTAGTGGATGGTCTCTTCGTTGCTCAGCTCAGACTCCCAGAAGGCTTTGCACAATTGAATAGACTGCCTTAAGATCCGGTAACCCCGATGAGAAAAGAACATGAGAAACAGAAAAAGGAATTGTGAATAAGGAAACTTCTATAGTTACATTGTAATATAAATAAAATGGACATTATGCATTCAGCAGTTCAAAGTTTGGTGAGGTTGGGCTGTAAAACATTTTAGGTGACCTCATGACCTACTGAACTGAAAAACAAATAATTTAGAAAATAGATATTTAGATAATAGATATAATTATTTATAATCCTTTTTTAAAAACACATTTTACTATGCCATGGGTAGGCAACCTTCGGCACTCCAGATATCCTGGAATACATCTTCCACTATGCTCTTACCGCCTTTATGCTGGCAAATCATCAGGGGAAATATAGTCCACAACATCTGGAGTGTTAATGGTTTCCAACCTCTATACTATGGTATATTAAGGACAGGTCTCACATTTTACACTTCCCATCCCGCCACTAGTGAGGGAAAATTCAGCCCTGGTAAGTAGAAATTCACCCTCTGGGTAGGTGTGCAATGGACCCTTCAGGCTTACAGTGGGGAACAATTGTTAGGCCAGTCTGATAGTATAAGGCATGAAGACGTTGTGTTTTGACACTCAAACTCTGCAAATATTCTCAGTTCCTTGTGCCCACAGGAATAGAAAAGAGAGATGAGGTATTTGGGTTCCAAAGAGGCACCATCTCCTCTAAAGAGAGTTACTTGGGAGGTATGCAACATAAAGGCATTTTTGTGTGATGATTTACCTCTAAATTGAGAACAGATTTGATCCCATCACAAGTTTTACTGTGTGTCGGACCTTGAACGGAAATTGCACTCAAAGTCTACATTAGAAGTAATTACTTTCATGCAGTTTGTAGTGTCTCGCTTATCCAGCCTTCAGCTCTTTTAATGTGTGCAGGCGAAATCATCTGAAATACATATGATACAATTAGCAAATCTGTTTTCTGTGTTCAGCCATCTTGATATCTCAGCAGATGTTAGTCAGAATAGCCTTTGAGCAATCGAAATTTTGTTCTAGTGATAAAATGGCTTGTATGGTGTTCTAAATCCATTATTTTTTAACATTTTTCATTTAGAAGTGATTCAGATAGAATCTTTCTGGACACAGCACCTGAGAACTATATGTTATAAAGTATTACAGAGAGCATAATACTAACGTTGTACAATTTGCATGTATGTACTCTCTGGAAGCTTAGCTGCTCTGGATCTTCACTCCAATCATGCTTAGCCAGAAAAAGTTCTTTCATCTTTTTCTAGTGCATGATGATTGTTGGAAGATATCCCTTTAAAACTGAGAGTAGAATTGATGCTTAATGTTGATGAGCATTTTCTATTTTAGTCATTTAATGTATCTGATGTCGATATTTTTTTAAAAATGGAACTTGATATAGATCCGTTTAAAGTACACCACCATCACATGACCCGGATCAGCTGGACTGGCAGGATTTGCTGGGACAGCCTAGGTTTGATATATATACACTTGGAATGAGTACATATAACTTAATTATAGGTGTATTTATAAATAATTATATTTATTCATTTTATATTGGGGGACCTGCCTGACAACACAGGCAGAAACTCCAGAAAATTGAATTTGGAACTTCTATTTTTGACCATGTAGATTACCAAAACTCCATAAAACCTGGGCATGGATCTACTGATGGTCTTGGAATCACATGCTTAATACAAATACTGCTTTTGAGCAGTAAAATGTATAGTGACGATTTCATTAGTAAAAGACTGTTGCTTGAAAACTGCAAAAACCAAATATGAACACTAACTTTGGCCAGGGTTTGTGACTAAGTGGCTAATAATAAAGATTGAACATACCTAATTTTGAATACCCCGGGTTGTCTACTTTTGCAAATGGCATGCCATGATATGGGTAATTTTCATTGCCATATTGTCTCTAAGGCAACAAAGGCCCAGCAAACTAATCTGGCAAATTTTAAACATTAAAATGGGCAAGCTCTATATTTGACCTTGTAACTTTCCAAAACACTATGAAACCTGTACACGTGGGGCATCACAGCATACAAATATGTCTGTTTTTGTGCAGTAAAAGCTAACAGTATTACGACATTCACAGTTAAAATATCATGCACAACTTGGAAAGTAATAAGATGTTTTAATTTCTCATACTTTTATTAGATTTCTCCTAAACAAAATGATATATAATAAATGTGGGTGCACCTCAAATGAAAGAGGTACATTATGGTTGCACAGACATAGAGCCCTGGATTCTAGGTTTTCTTTTGCTTCAGAATTTGGACAATTGTCTCTGTCTTTCAGGAGCTAAACAATGTTGGACAGTTATTTTTGTGACAGGGATTTATTTTCTGATAAATATTTATTTTCCCTTCCATATATTAAGATAAGATGATAAAATGTACTGCGATTTTGCAAATTAGTGTTACCTACGTTAATGATATCTGCAATCATGTTTCAACTTTGCTATCGCCTTTAGAGTTCTGTGATATTGACAAATTTAACAGCTTTTAACTTTGTGATCTCACTTCTTGGAAATGATAGGTAAGGTGAAAACACAAACATGAATTCTGAGCACATTTTCTTATGATTCATTCATTATATCTCAGCTGCTCTTCAAATATTGGAAATTGCATGTGCATTCGTAGAATGTGCCCTAAGGAATATCCCCAAGAGCAGATTTTTAGGATATTCCTACAGGAGCGCAGGTGGTATTTTCTGGAGAACAGGTGGATCTGTCATATTAATGACTTTGAAACTATCTCATCCACCTGTGCTCATGATGTGACAAGTATATTAAAACTTGAATTGCTAGTGATGCTTTTGGACAGACTGAGACAAAATAGCAAACAAACATAACAGATAATGCAAACTAAAACTTTTTTAAACAAAATGTAAAAAAATAAAAATAAGAAAAAGGTCTGCTCAAAGTAGTTGTACCAACAAATTACACACCTTATTGTATAAAGCAAAGGGGTAATCAAAGACCTATTTTTTTTTTTGTTTGAATATTTTGCCAGTATAGTTTTCTATTTTGTTGGTGAGTTTAGTCATGCGATATTTCAGAATCATAGTATATAAAGCAAACATTTATATAATTATTTACAAAATAATTTCAATTGCATTCATTTTTATCTTTGAAGAAAATGTAGAAAGAAATCAATAAGATTATCTTTTTGCAAGATGTATCGTCTTTTTGTAAGATGATTAAACCTTTAAAAAAACTTTAGTTAAATGGACAAAGGAAAATGCACAGCTCTTTTTAACTTTTGTCTCTTTTATTTGTTGTCATTACTTACTTGGGTACAATGTTTGCTCTTTGTATAAATCCATATATTTTTTTTTTTATAATTTATAATGCATTATTCCTTGCACTGAGGAAGACTGGATCCAGTCGAAACACGTTTGCACTGATTTTTATTTTATTAAGGACCTATTAATATTGCAGTAGTGTATATACTCTCACTTTTTTAGCACACTGCCTATAAATGTCCTTTTTGTTATTTTAAATATTTTATAACTAATAAAACGTTTTTGGAGCATACTGAGTCCGCCTGTGGGAAAATCATCACAGCCAGTATTGGCACCCTGATGCTACTTATATAGAGCCTGGCACTTGTGAGTGTAACTTTACCATTGCTTACTATTTCTTGCTATTATACAGATTATACTATGTGTGGTTATATTTATTTTTTATAGATTCCAAGAGCTGTATCATTTCCCTTTGTAGATGTCCAGTGTGTCATACACTGTGAAGTATATTTTATTTTCTATTTTAAAACACTGGGTGTTGTATATGTTTGGTAGTGTTTAACATTACAATTAATATAATTGTAAAAATAACACATTAAAAATGATAGTTAATTCTAAAAATATATTGAAAAATGACTGATTTTGAAAGTTTCCCTTTCTGCACTGTTTAGTGAGTCTGTCTGCTATCATTAACCTAGTTCTTTGTTTATTCTTTAGCTATGTTAAAGTAACACTCTATTCACCTAAAGCACTATACCATGCTAAAGTGCTTCATATGTAAAGAGTGTAACATATTTGTTTCATTTTACAAAATTACAGATTTCAACAGAAATTAACCTGGTTACAACCTCGGACTGTCAATTGGACAACTGGTCCTGTTACTTGGTTACTAGTAGTTTAGCTCAGTGCTTTGCAAAGATTGCTCATTGAGCTGCACTGGGAAATCTGTGATTGGACAGCCACAGAAAGTCTGGGTGGGGAAAAAAGGGGAGGGCTTGCAAAAGCTGCAGTCAAGATGTTGTCAGCTTTTGCAAGCTGTTTTTAGATATACACCCAATGCAAATAATTACACAAATGCATGTTTTCAATAAGGTTATATCTAAAACATAGCAAGTTTATATTTATTTTTGTATTTCATCAGTGGAATGCCCTTTAAAGGTCTTGGCTGAACCACAGTCCACCTAATTGTGATTAACTCTTGTTGCTCACTCCAGGGAGTAGAGAGAGCTCAACTCAAGTTGTGTATGGGGCATCTTGGACACAATTAAAACGGGCAGCTAAAAACTCTTGGTTCAGGTAGCCTAATTGACAGCTCTGACAGCCATGCTTAGAGATTAGAATGGCTGCAGGGTGCTCTGTACACCAACAGTTTTGTAATTGAGCAAAGTTGTGACTGTGCACAGAGCGACCCTTTAACAAGAATACTGACACAATACAAGTAAAGTGATGTTGGCTCGCTACAATGATAGATGATATTCCAACTACAATTTAGACTGTAAGCATGTTTGAACAGTGTCTCCATCACCTCTTGTTCCATCTTCCCAAATACATCATTACTTATATATTTTTGTTCATGCATTGTGCGTTGTAGATACTACATTTTAAGATCAGATCCATGAATTTATACTACAATTGTACTGGTATATCTAAACTGTAATGTTTGTTTAACCACAATCTAAAAGCGCTTTATAAATACTAAATAATGAGAGTACTAGTAAACCATGTGGATTATGTTGGCACTTTATAAATGAAATTATAATACAAACAACACATTAAAAAATTATAAAATTATAGTTTATTAAACAAGAGATTCAATCTCAATTTATTCTTCTGGGCAAAATACTTTATAAATAAATAATATAGCTTTGTGTCTTGGATTTGTCTTTAAAGGTAATTTTAGGCCTTTTTATATTTTCCCCAGATTAACTAACCTCTTCTCTGCTGGAAGAATCCATAAAACCTTTTTTTTTTTTACTTCCAATAAACCACGCAGTATTTTTCTACCTTGCAGCTGGCTCATTAGCGTAAAATTGGCAATTTATTTTTCAAAATAGTAGCTGTTTCTGTGACACCAGCATGCAGGGTGGCAAACACTCTACATTATCTTCACAAAATTACATTGTATCATTGGAGTCAAGCTAAAATCAATAATGCTATTTCTTAACACAGCATTTTGTGATTTGGATTTGCAGTTTATAATAATTGGTGATTTCAAATACAATGCAGTCACAGTAATGTATGAAGAACAGGCTGCAATAATAGGGGATACTATTAATAGGATATATTTAAAACGGAGTTGAAATACAGAATATACAATGGAGATTCGATAAAAAGAAAAAAAAAAGAATCAAAAGGTTGTCCGAGGGTTGCCTTGGAGTACATTAAAATAACTTAGAGCAGCAAAGCTTTTTTTAAGCTTTATAGATAGATAGATAGATAGAGTGAAAGAATATATAGAAAAATGCCTGTGAGAGAACCCAGTGGTAAGTGTTCCAACTGCATAATCTCTTTTATCTCTGGTTCTGTTTCGAATCTCCGGTTTGCAGATCTGAGTCCCGGCTTACCATACTTAGACTTCTAAGGACAATAAAAGTATTATCATGTTATTGGTCTATACCCCGATATATAATTGAAAACCGATATTTGAACCTCGAGCATCAGTCATACTGCACCTCCGAATACCCTCAGCCATGAGCTCAGCATGATAACAGTTGCAGTTAAACTCTAAATTTAGTGCTACAGATGGATAACACCTGATTTAAGCATTCACCAGTCAGAACACTGAATGCCAGGGTTATTGCCATTGTTTGCATGTGGGTTTTTTCAGCAATCTCGGCCTGATGCCTACATGTGTCAAGTGTCCATTCTCTGTGCGCTGACATAGAATGAAAATGTGGCCTATAGCACCTGGCAGCAATGAGTTTACCCCGGAGACAAGAACAGTACAGAGGAAGCAGGTGATGGAATGTTACAGAATGATCAAGTCTGGGGACACAAGCAAAGGATTGCAGTTAAAAACACAGAGCAGGGACATTAATACATCTTCCTAAGGTTTGATGGGACATGCACTGCCTACTCTTCCATCTGGTGCTTATGATAGCATGGTGTATTAGCATGCTGCCAGTTCATAATGTATTCAGGGCAGGAACACATCCCTTGCATACCAATTGAGGCATCTTCCCTGTGAACGCAGCCTCTGAATTTCAATGATGTTCTCTCCTACTGTGCTGAAACTGAACTCTATATCTCATTCATAAGGTAAACACCTACAGTTTTGTGTTTCCTGAAGATTTTGGAACTTGCATATATATATACATATATATAAATATATGTATTTATTTATGTCAAGAAAATGTAATTAATCAATAGATTATATTATAAATTGTATTATAAGTTTTTTTTAATTGATGTCAGTTTCACTTAAATAAGTGCAGAAAAAAATGCATTTTCCCCCCAAAAATTTGATGAGAATCGTCTCATATTTTTAAAATAAATTCATAACTGGATTATTCTCAGTGTAATTCTTTTCACATCAGCTGTCAAGTGGCAGTGATAAATTAACTGTGATACAAACATGCTCAGAGATAATTGAGGGTCATTTTCTGTTTCAGATAGGAATTGTCTGTTTTACATTAGATTTCTCAAACAGAACCTCTGCTTCCCTCACTAGGGGCTCTGCAGTTATGACAGGACAGAGAATGTTGAGATTTAACCCTCTTTGCACTAGATGGGTGACTTACCCTTTTTTTTCGTACCAATGTATGGAATGTCGAAATGGGAGGCGGTAGTGCAATTGTAAGGAGTCTAAAAATGCAGCGCATTGCAATCCAAAGACGTAACCGTTTTTATGTCACCATTAAACCCAAACAACGAGGAGACAGGTGTACCTTAGAGACTAATGTGAAACATATGAATGAGCTTTTACTGGTATCTTGCATGTGAGCCATAAACGTGGAGAGATGCACTCCGCTGAACATTCCATTTTTGTATACATAAAAATGCCCATTTTCATAGCGATGAGGTGGCACAATCTATCTGTGTTCTGTTTAGTATGCGACCTGTTTCTCTTTATTTTCATCTCAGTAGTTACTGTGAATTTAAATTCTAATGAGTCCTAGATACTGAAATACCTAAATGTCACCCTTCAAGAAGCAGTAGAGCTGTGTTACAATGAGTAATAAAGGGATTATGCTGTATACACTTTGTATTCAGGCTGTGCTTGTAAAAAAAAAGTGAAACATTTAAATGTTCCATCACTGGAGATGTGCATTATGCATTGTTATATATTTACAATGGTTGAAGACCCTAGAGATAGAAACATCGATGCACCTAAAAGTATTGTTAGTTCATCTAAAAAATTTAGGAATAACTTTCTTTTTTTTTACATTTATGCAATTTTATCCAAATAGTTATTTGGTTATTTTCACAATATTTGGGGCACACAAAAAATTGAATGGCTTAGAGCCTAAGGGGGTTTTTGGATAGAATTTGGCCATCGAAGAACCCCCAAGGGCCTACAAACCTCCAGTAAAGAACCTTATTTTAAAACAGTGATTCTCAAGTGCGGCTGGCAGTTTTGTCACATGGCCACGTACTCACATATAGTCTCCCACCTTTTAGAAATCTCAGCCGTCCTTTTATACATCAGAACTTAGAAGTGGTAACCAGAGGTAAAATATCTTCTGAATATCAGTATGTCAAAATACCACATGGTTAAATATCTTTTTAGATATTTTGCTTTACTCAAAAAAAAAGAACCAAAAATTCACATGAGTTCACATGTTTCCTAAGTGTTCCTGTTTGGAAGAGACAGTCATAAAAAAGAATGTGTAACAGCAACCAAAACAGTTCCAGACAATCAGGGTTTGTGGTCGGTCTAGTACGGTAGTTTAAAAACCGAACAAACTACCGAACATATTAAGCCAAGCATACAAAATAACAGGGGGGAAGATACGGACAGCCCATAGAAGAAACAAAGTATAACTTCTAAAGATTCATTCCGCTACATTAGGCCACAACATCTGGAGTGCCGAAGGTTGCCTACCCCTGTTATAGACTATTTAGTGATGCACCCATGAGAAATGTAGGAATTCTTTGATGTTCTGGTTGATGTTGTCGTTTTTTTTTTCAGCTCTCCAGACTTGGTAGTTATTAAATATGTTGTAAACATGTTACTGAAAGATATCTAATAAATTCCTTCCATTACTTCCTACAAATGTCCACAATACGAAGCCATTTCCTAATAGCTGTTTCATCTATGAATTATGATATTGTTTTTAATAGTTACTGCTTCCTCTGCACTGTAGTGTAGCTCTAGGAGTCTAGGGTTCTTATAGAATAATATTATAGTATGATAATAATTAGTAATGAATGGGTGCAAGGTTCACATTCTTCTAAAGTTGTAAAAGAAGATAATACTTATTTTTAATGTAAAATGAAAATGTATCTAACATTTTACTATTCCCAGGCTTTGGGACATGAGAGGTGTTTAAAGGGGAGAGAGTTAGCAATAGAGGTGAAGCAAGGAGGACAAGAGCCAAGGTGGAGTAAAAATCGTAGAGAGGAGATAAGGAAAGATTGGGAAGAGGAATGATAAAATGAGATGAAAAAAATTGAGATAATGGTTGGGAATATTCAAGGATATAATTTTTCAATGTAGGGTAATAGCTTCTTGATCCAAGGATAAATCTGACTGCCATTCTGGAGAAGGATTTTTTTTCCTAGTTTGTTGCAAAATTGGAAGTGCTCCAAACTGGTTTTTTTTGCCTTCTTTTAGATCAACAGCAAAAAACAAATATGAGGAAGGCTGAACTTGATGGACGCAAGTCTCTTTTCAGCTATGGAACTAGGTAACTATGTAATTGGAAGAAGGGAAGTTGGAGAAGAGGAAATGATAGTTGAAGAGCCAGAAAAGTGGTGGATGAGAGGAGAAGACTGATACTGGAGAACAAGCGTGGTGGGGATAAGAAAGAGATTAGGAGAATTGAGAAAAGCGATGTAGGGAGAGGGGGGGGGGGAATATACAACAATACTAGACTGAATAGGCAAAGAGAGGAAAAGAGGGATAAAGGGAATAAAGTTTAAAGAAAGATCTATAGCGACTCTTGCTTATGTTCTTTTATCAACTATTTTTTGTCTAATGTTGGCTGTAAAATATACCTTTATATAGCTGAGTTTTGCACCAAGATAATGTAACAGTTCTCATACTTTGTTGACATATTTTACACCCGTTGTGTCATAGCAAAGTCTTATGGGAAAATTGAGAAATTAATGTACATTTTTACACTCATTGTATGTGTTTATGTGTACAATTTAAATCAAGCTTTAGATTGTATATCATTCATCACTAGTGATCCTTAATTTAAATATATCATTCTGGCTACCACAATCATGTAAAATGTACACGGCTTAATCTCTAGAGGAATTTGTTAAATAATTCTCCAATATTGGTTGAAACATATTCAGAGATTATCCATTTTTTATTGTAGCAGACTTTAATTTATTATAGCGTAAAGCCCTGAATAGTCTATAAATGCCAAGTCTCAGAGTGGTGTTTGTACATGAATAATGTATCCAAATATTAATAAGTGTGTATTATTGTTTGATGACTAAATAGAGAACTCATAACAGAGTTAACGGTGGTCAACAGTAGGACACTTCATTACTACCTGTGCAATAAAACCTCCATACAATCTATGGGAGCCATAATTGCTACATTTCCTCACAATTATTAGTTTGTTTTAGTACATAGCACTTATTTACAATGTTCCTTTGTGAAAGGAACACTCCAGCAATCATCTTGGCTTCTAACTTCTCCCCAATTCGTGTTAGGATTAAATGTCCTCTCCCACCCAAACATCCAAACGTGATCTATTTTTGTTCTTTTATTTCTCAAAGCATTATAATAGGCTTAGCTTTCTTAAGAGGGACGTAGGAGTCTGTGTGGGTAATTCAAGTTAGTATTGTCAGCACTTTACAGGATTTTTGAAATGTTCCATGATGTCCAAGTGCATTGTTAACATCTGCTCATCTAATAAGACAAATCACATTTATTACAGTAAAGTGAAAGAAGAACATTGTAAAGTGGGAACTGCATCTGGCAATCGCTTAGTATGTATCATTTACTTTGGTTTTGTGTGGTCTCGCTGGGTCTCCAGCGCTATCCATCTGAATGTGTGGCTGGTAATGACACAGTACTGCATCCAAAGCCACAAATAATTCAGAGTGTGTTCCTTCCTCTATGTAATCTATAATAGCTACAGAATGACTGCTGTGGGGCCTGGAAGCTGTTAACCCTAAATGCTTGCACCATATCCTTAACCCCTTGAGTACTAGTAAGGATACAATGTTATGGTGACACACAGAACAGCATACCCTCTGCCAATCATTTCCGTATAGTTGGCATGATATATAGCTCTCTACATTGAATCTGTACATCAGTCTTTTGATAGGCTAGTGATATAATTATACACCACTTCATTTCGCTACATGATGAAACTAATACAGCTGTCTTGGCATATCCTCCTTTCTTTGCAAAGACAGAAATAATTCTGAGACATTAAAATCAGGGAATGGACATTTATATTAGAAGATATCTCACAATGGACACATATTTCATCATTAAGATCGTGTTAGTGGGATAAATTATTTTTCATGAAAAAAGATTCAACAGTGCCTTTTCACACGGGTATAATATCAGGGAGGCTTGTGATAAAAAATTATAGGTCATTTAATTACGATTTCACATGTTATAATGACACTACAACTACCATAGCCACTACCATTTATTTGTAGACATTAAGGAGGAAAGAGATTATGGATACTGAATCCTGATTAGCTGTATAAATATTTTTTTAAACAGTTTGACAATAAGACTGTACCTATAGCTTCCTTGCACCACAACCACTACATTACGTTGCAGTGATGTTGGTACTTGGAGTATTCCATTAAATATTATAAGACTGTCCTTCAAAACTGGAGTGTTCCAGCAAAATTCTTTTCATGTTTTAGATGCTCTCATCAAAGCAAAGATACACATTATGTTTTTAATGTAAAAGAGACAAACTTATTTTACTGTTTCTAACTTTTCTAGTCCTGTTTCTTTCCGATCTGTGTAAAACCAGTATCTGTAAACAGATCACTGTTTCATACTCACTGCCACTTGACAGCTGATCAGACTCGGGGTGGATGCTAATATAAGCATGAACATGTGCCCCAGCCAATCAGTCCAGGAATTCATCTTTTAAACTACTTTTCTTTACATGAATCCACTAATATGTTGCTGCCTATGTGGTAACATATACAGAAAAATATTTACTGGTTGATTGAAATAATCTTCCATGTCCTGTACATTTGGAAGTATTTTCCGCAGCTGAAAAAAAAATAGCGACAGATATTATGCAATATATTTTCCGTCCAAAAATAAAATTGAAAACACATGCGTTTAGGTTTTCATGTTGAGATGAAGATTAGACATTCTGAGTGATAAACAATCTTTGATGCAGTTCATCTGGAAACAAATCACACAGATAAAAAAGGTAATTAGACAAGAGCAAGTGACTGCGGAATTAGAGTAAAGATCTCATAGGTGAAGTCTTTAGATCAATATACAAAACCTCTAAAAGTTAGGCACGTTGGATGTATAATTTGATATTCTGTAGTCTTATTAATGTCTTGATTATTTGCCAAAAACACAAAAATTGAGGCTCGCAGCCCAATAGTTCCAGTTTTTCTAACTGTAAATAAGGGTGACTAGTTGTAACTTGTAAATTGCTCCATTGCATAGGAAATGGTTAAATGTTTGGCACATCAGTGCAGCCACGTATGTATGTACTATCAGTTGGGATTCAGTTCTATTCTGTTCTTTGCCAAAGAGACTCGGTAGTAATTTGTAGGTTCTATTTATAAGTGAAGAGCTGGATATCACAAAAGTTATTTCTGAAGTTCATGAAGGCTGTGGAGTTCCGGCACATGCTCGCATAGTGGGACCTAACACTTATGTCAGCTGTGAGACTGATCAAAGCCCCCTTTTGGTCCCGGAGCCAGACAATATCATTTCTTCAAGTTTGTGTAAACAAAACACAAGTTTTAAAACAAAGCAGTGACCAATGCTCCGTCTCATAATTTTGAACAAAGGAATTAAAATTAGTTGTTATTACTGTTGATTGTAAAAAAAAATAAAAAATGACTGGAACACCCAAATGGATATGTTTATGACTAAAATTCCTATGTCTGAGGATGAATTCACATATACGTCAACACTAGAGGTGAGATTCCTTTAAATGCCAATGTATTACAGACCATTAATTTAAATGAAATGTTTTGTTTAGTCTGGCAAAGCTTGCATGTATTGGTACTTGGAGAATTTCAAACAGCATTAAATGTACTTCTTTTTATAGTGTACCAGTAATTGTCATACGATTTAAGTGAGAATTGAGATATTACTCCAACCAATAACACTATTTTAATAAAACACTGTTTGTGGTTGTAGAAATACTTGTCGGCAGGAGTCCCCCTCACACAAAACCCACACAAAAACCTTATATCACACACCAAGGCCAAGTACTTCCTGTGGGTTGCTCCACGTTTGGTGACATTACTCCACCTTGCTGGAAGTGGAGAAACATCTTGAAAGCTGAGCCAAGGAAAAACTTGGGCAAAATGGGGGCAGGGCATGTTCTCATAAGTCATCAGCCAGAATGCTATGTGTGCTGACGATGGACAATTGTTATTTACAGAACTGTCATTAGCAGCATAGAACTTCTCATTCCAGGCTGCTAATGACATGCCGGAGGTGGAGTTATAAGGTTGGCATCAAAGTTCTGTATCTCTGTATATGTATTTTTTACTGAAATGCTGCTTCAAATCACTGACATGGTCATTTTTCTTAGGGAATTACTTTTATATGGACAAAACCGGCAGAGCATTCTTCACCTTTGTGTTGAAGGATTCTAGAGGGAAAATTCTCTTACGGTTAGATCACAAATACCATTTTTTTTTTTTTTTTAAAACAAACCCAATATTATTTTTTTTCTCTCCATAATCCAAAACAAATGCTTCATGTCTTTGCATGCTTGAAACCTATTTCCTGGATTTATTTTAAAATCTTATGTTTCACCAGAGGGATGTGTGTGTATGGATTAAGATTGACCTATTATTTCACCATACATCTCCATCGTGAACTGATTGCACAGCACATTGAACGAGTAGCAGATGGTATAGATTTGGCGTTCTATCAATGACCTTTTGGCCTGAGTCTTGCTTGGTCAGAACGGAGCCAGCTCTCTAACTTGTATCCTGACCGACAGCCAAGTCTTTTTAGTTGAACGACATTATAATCATTACCAGTGCTTTATTTTCCCAATGCAGAACATGCAACAAAGGTCTTCTGTGAAACTAAAAACATATCCGAACGTGCTATTTAATATCACCGTAAAAATGCTATGTAAACACGAGTCTGCTACATAGGAAAACCTTCCTGAATGCAATGATTCAGATTGATACAGGCAGTTGTGCAACTTTGCCAATAGACCTCAAAATTCATTATGTTATTGGGATACGCTAATGGGCAATCATTTGTAATAACAATTATACAACCTTTTGGGTTATCTATTTCCTTGATAGATCCCACGATAACAAAATAAATAAGTAAATACATAAAAAAAATATTTGTAAAAAAAAAAAAATTGGATTGTTCTTTAAGAGAAAACAGGTTGGCTGGGCAAAATCCAAATGACAGAATAATGTTTTGTTGTAAATACTTGAATTAGTGGATACATATTGGTCTTTATTTCTGTACAGCAATCCCTTAGCAGAAAATCTACTCCCTCCCTTTCCTGCTCCCACATGTTTTAAATCTGGGTATCTGGACAGCCTCTTCCAATAGTTCAATGTGAGTGTTAGCAGAATGAAAACCAGATGGATTCGCTAGTCACACTGTTATCTGTAAACTAGCTCTGGCAAGCCTCTTTCTATCTCTGTTCTTTTGGCAAGCTAGCAATACTTGCTTTACTTAAAGGGTCTGCGTGCGTTGCCTCGTTCACTGAACGAACCTGAATTAAAATCAATTTTTCGTCCTGCTGTCAATGCAGCCTAGGTTGGCTGGGGTGAGCTCAATGCCAGATAGGTTGAAAGGCAGCGCGCAATAGATTTATATGTTAAGGAAACAATTAGCACTTTGACTTTTAATTATTGACTTTTTGATGTCTTTGCTACAAATGCATGAGTCCAGGCTTAGTAAATATCTGCAATGTTGCACAGTGAAAGCAGTGATTAAAACGTTATTTCAATGTATTCCACTCGTGTTTATCTTATCATAGCAGCAGGTATCTTTCAAATGTCCATGGCGTCCTGAAACACTGAGTTACCCACAATTATCATTGAATTTCCATGGGATTGCCGATTTATGGCAAAAATAGCTGAATTTGAAAAATTCCCCAAGTCATTTATGTTCCCAGCTAATCTATTTTGGCCTAATCTTTGCGATTCCCTGGTGATTTCCCTACAATTCAGGGTTTGCTAGAGTGATAATTGTCTGGGTTCAAAGTGAATTCAAAGGTAATTTCAAACTTAAGGCCAAAGTAGTCAAACGGGACAACGTTTCCAAGTCAGTTTGGCTACTTTGACGATACCGATATGTTGAATTAAATGTTTACCATATCTTGTTGTATTCAGTTTCTTTTTATAAAAATGTTTGTATGTATAATGTAAAGCAACTTGCATTTGTTTCTCGCTTCCTATAAAAAATAAAAAAAATGTGAGAATTCAAATTAAATTCAAAGTAAATGTCAAATTTAAGCCCAGAATAGCCACACGGGAGAAATTCTCTAAATCAGCCATGCTTCTAGTTCAGCTACTTTTGCCGTCAATTTAAAATTCACTTTGAATTCTCACTTTAGTGAATAATCTTTGTGGTTTAATGAATGACTTTAGCTATGTATGTTGGTATGGTGCTGAGTTCAAATATAGATATTTTTTTTTTATGCTCGCCTGAGTACTCAAAAATGTATATGCATATAATTAAGGGGTTAACCAGATGCCATACATTTTATTACAATTTCACAAAGTGATCATTTATTATTTCATAGCTTAGTTCCTTGTGCATCGACTTTGTAGAAATAGAACTTTAATAACAATAACGCAGCTCTGCCACATTTGCTGATACATTCGCTCCATTTGGGTTTAGATAACTGGCAGCTATTCTTGGCATCGCAGAGGCTTGTGAATTCTGCATGAGCCTTATAGGAAAATTAGCACAGAAACATTGTCAGGATCAGAGTTAGTCTTCATTAGATTACAGATTCTGACATTATCTGACTGGTTGAGGTTTTTTTGTTTTTTTTTAGAAGAAGAAGAATACGCTTGCAAGGTTCTTCCCGCTACCAGTTAATAGTGTCAGTGCCATCTATAGCGATATATATGTGGCACGTCAAGGGTTCCTATACAGCTAGGCTGGGCATGTTAATAAAACAGAAAAAAATAAATACTGGTGAGAATTAAAAAAAAATTTTCTTTTTAGTTAGATATCGGTTTGTGTGTAAATCTCACAAGTGCCAGTTTACTTTAATGTGCTCTGCTAGGGAACATTGATAATGACCTGGATATCCCATCACAGAGCACTAATTTAAAGGATCACTATAGCGTCAGGAACACAAACATGTATTCCTGACCCTATAGTGTTTAACCCACAAACATGTATTCCTGACCCTATAGTGTTTAACCCACATATAACCCACATATAGATGGCTTGCTGGCTTCAATGCATTTTCCTGGTCTCATCTTCTCTATTTATCCTGTTTGTCAGTACATGAAAAGTGTTGCCATACAGTATGGAGAATTCATATGCTGCAGGAAGGAAATATCTTCTTTAATCAAGGAGATAAGGAACTGTCTTAATTAGTGGAACATCATTGCTGTCTAAAATAGGGCAGTAAATTGTATAAAATACATTTCATGTCTCTGGTAAAATATGGTATATGGCACATGATAAAAGTTATATGTAATAATTTATTGTGGGAAACACACAACAGAAGTTGTGATTTATTTTCCTTTTTTTGTTTTAGCTTTCCTTTGTAAACTGTAACCTTGCCTAGCATAGAGAGGGTTGAAGTGGTCATCAGCTGCTATAGTTCCTCCATGGTGGCCTATCCTGAGCTGCCCTGTTCCTAGTAATTCTGCATGATTCCGAGCTGTTTTTTTGGACTCGTTCCATCATCTCAATCACAAACTGCAGACTTTATGCAGAGGAGAATCAGGGCTGCTGATAGTTAAATAGCTCACTGACGAAAATATCGCACAGGTGTCAGACCTAATCTCAACCCACTTGTGAGCTCCTTTAGCTAATGATTGCAGATGATGATGCCAATGTTTATTCATCTGAACCAACTTGACCCATTAGGAACGAGAAACTGGGAACTGGCATGAAGATTAAAATGTTTCTGTATCTATTACGTTTCCTAATCCAAAGTCCTTTATGGAAAACACTTTTTAAATTTGTATTTATTATGTGTTTAAATTGGCTTGTTAATGAGCTATAGAAATAACGTAAGGGGTTATAGTTGCCATGCGCACCGTGTTTTTTGAATGTATCTGTTTCTTATGATGGGCAGTGTGTGAAAAGTGCTTCCTTATATCATGTATCACATGTAATTGCACACAAAGTCTTGCAGCTGAGATATGGTAACCAAACCTTATTGGTGCAATTAGTCATTGTTTCTAGGCCATGCCGGGCCCCTGTGAAAACACATATGGCATGATCACAAATATACAGATGTTTATATTCTTGTGTGAGGGGTTGTAGGTCAAGGCAAAAGCAAGTTTTAATACATTTTAATGCTTTAAATATTGTCATTTAATCAATATTAAGCAGAATACATATATTAAGCGGTCTATAAATGACTAGGAAACATTTATTTCAAAGACGACCAGGGTTAAACACTTTTTTGTGAATTAAATCTGAATGACAATTGATGACAACAAAAAAGACACATTGCAACTAATGCTTAGTATAAGGATAATTTGTCCAGATCAGCTATTTTCTTTTGTTGCATCCATTGCATCGGATTTATCGACAAAAATTCAGAGTTTAATGAATAACATTGTATTTTTTTTCTTTACTTATTGTTGACTTTCAGACAACATTTTTTATACACTATTCACAGACTATATGTACCTTATTTTGGGAAAATTAGAATTTAATAAAATTAGGTTTACATTTTTCATAAAAATAGAACCTTTATGAAAATCAATATGAAAATGTAAACATGTGACAAAGTACAGGTTACTTTTTACACGTAAGAGCCTTTTTCAGGCAAAATGCGTCAATTTCAAACAACATCCATTACCACATTTTGCCATTTATTTGCCATCACATTACATACGTATATCTAATTTCCCCTCGCTCCCCCCAGGATCGATCATGGTAGCAGATGTGTAACCTTGGGTGATCTTTGCTAAAAAATGGGAACACCCTACAAATGAGTGTTCCATTTTAAGAGATTTAGGGGATATTTTGTATATATATGTTTTAATTCTGCTATTTATGTGTAGCTTGTGTTTAAGTCTTTTCTCAACTAACCATAAATCACTGGTTAGTGAATAGACGCATGAGTTAGTTTCCATGGTGATTGCTTGTTATTGAGAGCACTTTGCTCCGCAACTCTACCTGTCTCAATTTGTTACATTTATCCTTAATTGCTAAATTGTTTCCATCGAAAATCCTCCCATTTCTCTTTCCTCTGTTCTTTAATATGTAAAAAAAAGTCTGGTAGTGCGTATAATATGTCTGGATTTAGCATTGCCTCTAATCTAGACACATAAGAATTCTAGTCTGTGAAATACACCAGCTTGCAATATTTACTGTAATTGGAATACACCTGTAATCTTTTCTTTTTAAACTGTACTATAAACCGGACTATTTGTGCATTTTTCTCCCCTAATGAACCAGTATAAACAATTCACTGCTGTGTAAACAAAGAGAAAGCTTTTTACTATGTGACATATGGTATTTATCTATTGTTGGTTTGGAATAAAAGAGAAAATTGGGTGGGAGGTATGGCCATGAGACACGGAGCATTTCACCTACTATCTCCTGGTATCAAAACAAAAGCTGAAGAGAGGGCAGCAGGTGTTGCTGAGAAGAGGATTCTGGGAGGATGTGACCCTTGCCAACAGCTCACCTGTAGAACACAGCATCATGTTTTGTTCTGCCTGAGTTGGCACATGGGGATTCATTACTATCCTGCCTTTTCATTTATTTGTTCTCTTCCACCCTTATATAAGGCTTTGAAATGAGGTAGCATTATTGCTTCCTGTCAGAATATGTACCTAACATCTGTGCACTCAAAATAAAGACAAGATAATAAAATATTTTTGTTGAAAAATTATGTCTACCTAGGGGATGCTACTTTATGCATTAATGAAACGTAAAAAAAACAAGGTTTGTTTATCATCCTTATCAAATACTATAGTTACATTCTGGCATATTTGAGATTTGAAATGATGAACAATATACTTGTTTTATTGTCTTGCAGATCGCACTGAGAAGCGCACCACTATGCCAGACTCACCTGTCGATATAAAGACACAATCCCGGCTAACGCCTCCGACCATGCCACCTCCTCCCACTACGCAAGGAGCTCCACGAACAAGCTCGTTCACACCCACAACATGTAATAATTCTTTATTTTTTTTTATATATGTGTCATTTTAATTTGTGGTTATTTGTAATCAATCTACTGAACACAAAAAGTTGAAAAAGCTTAGGCCCAATAATATGTATGGTGTCTTGTCAATTCTCCTCCTATCAGTCATGGAGTTGGACAGTTATAGGTTTCCAATGCATAGGAATAAGATCTGTGAGTCTCTTTGTTTAGTTTTTTCTAATTCACATGTTATGTGCTTTATGGTCTCATATCTATATTTCATGATCGTTGACCTGTATTTTGTATGAAGATTAAAAAAACTGTTATATTGATCGCAAACAGAGAAACGAATAGAAAAGACACAAACAGTGGCAGATCATAGAAGCAGATAGGAGTAGATATACAAGATCAAAAAGTTACATTATAGTTTATACTTATTTTAAAACAGTCCTATGGGCAAGATATATGCATTTTCATGACCTCTTCATAAAATCACCATTGGACAACTCTAGTGGGAGCATTATATTACCTGTATGTTGGGTCCTAATATTTCAGACTGGAGCCCATAACATCTTAACATATTCTCGTACATTCTACCTAAACTGAGGACAGAAATGCTAAATCCCAGATTCTTCTCACCTTTTTTTTTCATTTATGTGATTTATCCGAGACAAGAAATTATGGGAGAATGCAAAAAAGAATTATGTATTTATTTATCGTGAATATTTAACATTTAACAGTCTTCAAAAAGATGTAAACTGGGTAGACCATTCAAGTTCCAGAGAAGTCCAGTTGTTCTCGCTCTTATTAAAAAAAAAGTGAAAAGTCTTCAAAACAGCTTATATCCCAAATTATGCCTTTTTTGTATATTCTGTTACCGAGAGTTTCTGTTTGATAATGTATAATGTCACCTGTCAAGTGTTGGCTAAAGTGGGTGGTGATGTTCCAAAGACCAAGCCATGAATGTCTGTTTCCCAGGCATTTCCTGACTAATGACTCAACACAAAGAGCATTATGTATTTTTTTTTTCCTATGAAATACATGTACACAAAAACGGCAATATAACATGTGCAATATGTTATATTCTTTTTATTGTTTAGCTGACCTAGGTTAGAATAACAGCATTGCTACGTTTATATTGGTAGTCTGTTTTCTTACAATAACAATCCTGTTAATGACATCATCAGGTAAATTATAGGGGGATTGAAAGACTATTCTGGTATAGCCCGCAGGCTTTATAGCATGTGATTGCTATGTTTAGGATAAACTGTGCAAATGGCTTGTGATGTATAAGGAGGTGTTTTTATAGGAGAACATCAATTGGAGATGCATGTGTGTGTTTACCCCTGCTGCTTTAATGTCGGTGAAATGGCCAATCAAACGTCTTGCTTTCAGAAGCACATAAACGTGGCAAAGAATGTAACAATGTAAATTTTAAGTAAAAGAACAAAATTCATTCTTTGGTCAGGTGAAGGAGGCCAATACAGGGTTATTGTTAAAAATAGACTTGAAGTTAGAAATGAATAGGAGATTTGGGCAATCGATCAAAATCTATTTCTTTTTTATGTTTAACACTTTTTGTGCCAAGAGAATACACAACATTCAGCTTTGTCAGACATATTTTGCGTCTCCCCTCCCTTATAACCACCATCCCTTATAGTCATCATCATTATTATTATTTTTTAATATTAATATCAATAAAAATAAAGCAAATCCAGTGAAAAATGCTAAATTGGTAGCAGTCATTAGAAAGAATATAATGTATTTCATGACGATTGCTCCAAATATAGTACTTTAACCCCAAACTTTTATATTGTAGCCTTTATCAATAAGGGCCAAGTACATATATCATTGCCATATAAGTGTTTATCCCCACCAGTCTTCAAATGCATTTGCACCGTCAGTGAGGCAAAAGATTTAAACATTACTTCTCTATTAGGTTTAATCTCATGCTTTACTGCCTCTTTCTTGCAAGAAAAATGTTCACTCAGTGATCCAGGGTGAACTTGCTAGAATAATGGCACTACCGTGCAAATCTACCAATTTAAGCATTATTTTAAAATCAGTCTATAAAAGATAGACAACTTTTTGCGCATACAGCGTTTTTCTAAATATTGCACTATTCCAGCTAGTCTATGAATGTTCGTACATCAATGAAACCAGTAAATCTTAGAAAGTCTGAAAGCTAAAAAAGTTATAAAAAGAATGTACCCCTGTACTACATTAGGAAAAAGGCAGAGGCATTCACTGATTAATCATTAATTATGAATTACAAAATATATGACTTGTGACCTTTAAATATTTGATGAATGAAATCCATTCAGAAATAACTATAAGATTGTCACATTTCTATATAATTTTGTCTCTAGCTACAGAGCTAATTGCATGTTACCTGTGTATATCTGTGCTCCTAACCCAGCATCCCTTGCCATGTGTACCAGAATATTTCATACTGAGGACAGACTGTATAGATGTCCAGTTAGGCACTCATAGTTCCAAGCAGTTGTTTGTCAAACACTGAAGAAGTAGGAAAATATGCATTTAAGAAATTATTAGATATCTGTTTATCTGTGTATTTTGCTAAGTGTTTGACTCACAGATTATGAAGATGAAATGAGAGTCTTGAATATGAATCTATTATATTATGTATAAAAAGTCTCTTAAGATATTGCAATTATTAATATTAATTATGTGCACCATATTTACATACATGCACATTGAGGTGAAATCAATGCAAGACATAATTCAACTTCTCTTGGGTTCCATATTTGATGGGAACAATTATTGGATGATAGGGGAAATCCTCAATGATTTGTAAGAGAAGAAAATGGTGTACATATTGTATTTTGTGCATGGCCCCTAAATTTGAAGCGGAGACTTGCAATACAATATGTGGTCTCCAGAGCTGTGGTTGTTGGTGGTTATAAATTAGTGGCTTGTTTCTTCTAACAATTTAGTAACCTTTCTGGAAAAAAGTATACAAAATTGGGTATACAAAAAAATACCTATAATTATATAAGCCAAAAACTAGAATCCCCATAATGTTTGTTACCTTGAGAATGCCTTCAATGTTACCTTGAGAATGCCTTCAATGTTACCTTGAGAATGCCTTCAATGTTCACTGCCTTACCTTTTTGTGTCATTTTACCCCACTCCCTATAGCATGTAAGCTTATTGAGCAGGGCCCTCAACCCATCTGTTTCTGTGTGTCCAACTTGTCTGGTTACAACTACATGTCTGTTCGTCCACCCGTTGTAAAGCGCTGCGGAATTTGATGACACTATATAAAGACAATAATAATAATAATGTTGAGCAACAGCTTATTGAACCCAGTGTGTTGAAATGAATCAGCTTATGCTTCCTTATAATATAGAGCCACATATAGTATATATTTAAGAATTGTTGTTAATTGCATGTTGTTTGTGTTTTTGTTTTTTTCTATACCGACAGTAACAAATGGCACAAGTCATTCACCAACTGCACTAAATGGGGCTCCATCTCCGCCAAATGGCTTTAGCAATGGCCCTTCCTCCTCTTCCTCGTCTTCACTGGCAAATCAGCAGTTGCCGCCAGCCTGTGGTGCACGGCAGCTTAGTAAGTTGAAACGGTTCCTCACTACATTACAGCAGTTTGGCAATGACATCTCACCTGAGATCGGAGAGAGAGTGCGCACGCTCGTGCTTGGATTGGTGGTGAGTAGAATTGGGATATATGTTCAATCCACTTTTTATGTGCTTGTACAAGTTTACCTCCAGTTTACCTTGGTTATTTTACATTTTCTTAACCATACTGCACTTACTTTTAAAGTATCTAAAGTCAGTGGTTCACAAAGCAGTTGTCAAGGAACTCCTTACAAGGTGAGTCAATCGATATCTGTGATTCTCTGATTGACAAAGAGAACTGTCTTAATCATTTTAAATGCCAGAAGAATGGACAAAAAGATTTCTTACACTTCTGGGCGTGAATGCTTAAGAGTTACTATATTCACATCCTGGCATGTTAAGATTTTTTAAAGGACTGTTCCTGAAAAAACATACCACTTTATTAACACATATATATATATATATATAAATGTAAAGTAAAAGAGCACTCACAATTCTTGAGAAGAACTTTCACGGTTTAATTCCAAAAAAGTAAAAACTCGATGTTTCAAAGGGACTTTGTTCAGGGTTTTGATTGATGAGTAAACCTGATAGCTGAATTCTGATATCAGAAATATTGAGCACAAGGTGGTCTCCAGGTGGTTTCCAGATGGACTTTTCCCCAGCATAATATTTCGTATAGAGACAATGTGTAAAAACAGTTTAAAAAGCAAAAACAGGAGGAACAATGGTACATGTGAGAGGCTAGCTTCTGATTTGGTCTATATGCTTTAAAGGAAGAGGAACAGTAAATATTTTTTTCTCATCAGAGCTCATAAGAATATTTTTCAAAATTACTAGTAAGGCTGAAGACTTGCTGTATGCAATTTACCTAGCTGCCTTTCAGTTTTGCGATGATGTAGTTGTCTCTTAACCACATGAATTTTCATAGAAATTAATTAAAACTCACAAAACACATTCAATTCTCGATGCTTTAGTCTGAAGGTTTTGTTTGAGCTATAAGAAGGAACATTTTTTATTGTCATGGATTGACCTTTAAGAAAAATGATTATCATTCAGCATACTGAAGAGGAAGTAGACATTTTTCTCCGAAGATTCACACACCGCTCTATAAAATTGAATAATTATTAATTATTCTTTTCCTGTGCGTGATCAAGTGTCTTGGAGAAAAATTCTTCCCAGTACTTAGCGCATAGCACTTAAATTGCGCTGACAGATTTATTTTGCTTAATGTTCTCCTTTCGTCAGCTCACAGCACCACAAAATGTGTAGAAACCAACTAACAGGTGACAGATAACTGGATATTTAGCCATTTTTAAAATGTGTTGTGTACTTTATTTCGATAAATACCCCATTCATTTTTCATAGAGGTTTATTTTCCAGTCTGGGATGTGTTGAGTTAGTTCTTATTTGCTAAACTTGTTAATAAATAGAACATTAATTTAAAACATTAGGCCAAAAAATGTTTTCTAAAAATGTGCAATTCAATACAATTTCAGATTCATAGAATAACCTCTTTGTTGTGAAAATATAGTCCAATGTTGCTGTGCTGGATAAAATTTCCCATTAAGAATTTGCGATTTTTATTGCAAAATGAATTTCTGTGACCTATGATTTGCTAATAATTTTTTAACATATCATAATTCCCTGTTAAAGAAAGACTATCCATTAGGAATACAAACTTGCCATTTTTCTTCATTATAAAGGGGTCCCTCCAATTTGTAATCACAAGTAATAAACTAAAAATATTACTTACCTTTTTCCAATATCAAGGCACCCCCAGCGCTGCTTAACTTTCTGCCCCATGCGACAGCATTGAGGCATGCCTGATGGTCTAATCCAATGCTCCCCATAGAGGATGCGCATGCATGCCAACAATGCATTCAATTTATTCAGATCATTCCTATGAGCTTACATGTCACTTGACGTATTACTTTTACTCGATCCGTGACCTTCCGTGTCACTTGACTTGTCACGTTTACGCGATCAGTGCAGTAAAAGCCCCTCTAGTGGCTCAAGAGCCACTAGAGGGGGAATTAACACTGCAATGAGATAAAGTGTTTCGGTGACTTTAGTGTCCCTTTTAGTATTTGTCTCACAAATATCCAATACTACACTAAATGTAACAAAAGCATATATAGAATTTTGTAGAGCCTTTAGATACCATAAGATTTACTTGCAATGCATCTATCTTAATCGTAGCCTATAAAGCGTTAATAAAAAAAAAAGATAAACTGTTGCCATTTTTTTGTGAAAGACATAAATCAAAGTACTTACGGGATAATAAACTTTTAAATGTGTCTTTTGTAATAATATTTGTTCTGCTAACCTTTTCAAAGTGGTGGCAATCTGTTACGTGGAACCACTAAATAACATTTTTATATCTTATAGAACTCTACATTGACAATTGAAGAATTTCATTCAAAACTACAAGAAGCTACCAACTTCCCACTGCGACCCTTTGTCATCCCATTTTTGAAGGTATTGCACAGTTCACCGATCTGGAAATTATTTGAAACCATATTGTTGCTAGGTCACAAATGTGTGTTTTACAGTTTTGCTTTTTAAAAGAGAGAATGGAAAGTAAATCTGTAAGGTCTGTGCAGGCTGAGAAACACGCTTATCTGGGCAGCCTTTTGACCTTTAACTATTTTTCATGTTATTAATGGTTATGGTGTGTGGAAAAAAAAAAAGGTTAGAACTGAATAATTCAGGTTGGTTCAGTTTTCTCCAATTATCGGCTTTGGTACAAAAATACAGCAAAGTATAAAGACGAAAAGAGCTTCTATCCATTAAATTTTTCCAGGTCATATAAGGTAATCCTGATCATCGAGTATTTTTTTTTTTACTGTTTTATTTTTATTTATTTTTAAATACCATACTTCATAGTGTTCATTGCTTCAAAAAAAGTATTTAACACAAATCAAAATTTTCAAAAAAACTACTCATTGTTTTAAAATTAATAAAAAATCCTATTTCATCAATTGAGTCTTTTTTTTCTTTTTCTTTTACCCTTTAATGTCTTCTGTTTTTTGTTCTCATGAATAACAAAAGTAATTTGCATTTTGGGATTTTGTCCCCTGTTTTTAATTTTATATTACTGACGGGTGCAGACACCAGAACCGTTCTCTTCCAAAATGCTTCCTCTGTATGCTTCATAAATATAGTAGCAAGACCTCTCTCTGACTAATTGGAGCCGTAGAGACTGTTTGCAGCAGTGTTTGCCTACTAAGATAGCTCTTTCTATAATGATACTATAAAAAAAAAATCAAGAACATACTCTGCATTCATATTCCGTTGTGTTGTAATGGTTTGTTAGAGTCTGTGAAGGAAAATATCCTATTTAGTTAAGGTAGAAGAGGGAGACATTAAAATGCGAACCTGATAACCAATTGGTCTGGAAAAATAGCTCTGCTTAATTTTTAGAACATGTGTATACAATCTAACCTGCAGAAGACAAAAATATGAAAATGTAATAGTTTAGAAATCTAAAGCCAGCTATTTTTTTTATTTAGTTTTTAAAAACATGAACCAGTCTTCCAATCAATGATCTATGTTTTTGAGTGAATACTTCAATTAGATTATTCAGTAAGCTCTGAGTTTTGTTGAAGAAAAAAATTACTAATCAATTTTATTCAAACAATAGTTTAGAAGGGAAAACCCTCAGATTCTGTGTTTTTTTTCCAACTCTGTAATTTTGGCAAGTATCTTGTCAATGCCCAGTTCATGGACTAAACCTGAAAGTGATAATAATTTTGTGTGTCCCCAAAACACAAACCAGCTTCTAGAAATATTATCTGTTTATATTTACATTTTAAGGATGATTGAATTCCGAGTTGCATTTTTTTAGTTCCAGTTGGCATCATCTATCCTTTATCTATCTATCCTTTATCTATCTATCCTTTATCTCTCCTTCAATTTTGTGGCAGTTAATGTCAGTCAAACACAATCCTTTGTTTCTGAACATTTAGCATCGACGCAGAGCCTGCAAATGCTTATTGAGAGTATTTTAAATATCTTGATGAGAAAACCATCATTTAACATATTGATAATAATTGTCTGTTCTTCTGATAAACATATAAACAAGCTTGTTCTAGAAAACTTTAATATTATCTATAAGAATTAAAATAGCAAAAATGATAAATATTCTGCCACATATAGCCTTTGAAATCAGAAAATAGAAATTTAGAAAGCTGTTGTCAAGCTGTTTTAATGTTTAATGGGGGATGGCAGAAAATCTATAATCTATTCACAAGCCGATAGTGTAGCCAAATTTACTTTTAAGTCAGTCATGTGATATACATAGTTACATAGTTACATACATAGTTACATGCATAGGCTGAAAAGAGATGTGTCCATCAAGTTCAGCCTTATACCTCATTACATTTCAAATGGACAAAGACGGACACTTTAATTTTAGAGGTATGAGTGGGGGTGTGGCCAGGGACGGGTTGATATGGGAAATTTTAGGTGACTTAGTAATAACAAGGTATGCCACTAAAATGTAATATAGAACAAGAATTATGTATCTTATTTACACAGATTGATTTAGAAACCCATCAATTGTAGTCTAAAAACACATTATTGGGAGTATTATTGCTGTAGAGCTCTGTCATACACTCAAGACACACCAACACTATAGATCTCTTAGAAAAGAGGAGATTAAGACAGAAAAGAGGGAGAGAGGATACAGGACCAAAATAAGGAATGTAATAGGGACATTTGGCATGTATGTAATATTACAGAAGCTATAGAATTTTTATTAATGTTGCAATCATACACTAACCCCTCTGGGTTACATTTGGGCTTTGGGCCACCAGTTTGACAATATTGTCTCATGAAAATACTGAAATTTAAGTTTATTGTAAATAGATGGGCCATAAATTGTTCATTTAATGATGCCGTGCGTTCAAAATGATTTCATACACCCTCTGCGGTGAACACCAAATGTTCTATTTGAAAGTTTGCTTCTAAATCTTATTTTCAAAAATATATTTCATGACCATATTGCATTTTCACAAACACAAACGGCATCCTAGGGTATATCTGAAAATTCAATTTCTGTTCAAGTTGTCATTGGTGAGTGCAATGTATATTGTTGTACATGGTACCATTGGTCTGAGAGCAAGGGAGTTAGTACAGAGGACAAGTAATTGGTTTCAACATATTGAACAGAGTTCAAATGGCAAATCTGTTTTGACATTATGTCTGCCTTCTAATTAAAAAATTGTTTTGACCCAGTGACCTTAATGTTACATTTGCTGATAGTACAGCTGGGGCATTGTCTATTTATTTGATAGATTAATAAACAAACACACACATACAGGCAAAATCCCCACAAAGGCACGTTTCTTGAACAACGAACCATGAATTATATTCTATAACAAATTCTTTCTGCATTTTGCTATACATTTGTTTCCGTATTTCCATGGAAGGTTGCACATCACAGTTGTTATTAACAAGTATCTAATATCAAACACGTTAAAATGGAACATAATGAGATTTTTACACTAAATTGCCAGTTGTGTTGAACTGACAAAAGAATGACACATTTTAGAGCGAAATAGTTAATAGTAGAATTTAAGAAGTTTTGCAACTGGACTTATTTGGCCTTACATTTTAAATTTTCTTGTGAATTTCCTACAGTTTTTCATATAGAGAATAATCCCTACACAATCTCAACCTAAAGCAAAATGATTGTTTAAAGCTACGTAAATCGGTTGTGGCCCAATATCCATAACATCTTCGAGGGTTATCTAGTAAAGTGAGAATTTGTCAGGAATCGAAAGGAAATTCAAAGAGAATTTTACATTTAAGGGCTACAATAGCAGAACTAGAAAAAAAAATATCCAAATCAACTATGCTTCCGGTTTGGCTGCTATGACCTTAAATTCATTTTAAATTCATTTTGAACTCACGACAATTCTCACTTTAGTATTTAACCCTATTAGTGATTTTGGTACATAGATGTCCTTTATAGCAGTCAATGTAAATCATTAGCTATTCAGAAAAAGAGCAAAGATTACATTTGTCCAAAAACAAACCTCTAGTGGCTGGGAAACTGCTACTTCCTCCTTAAGACCTTCAATTTTCCAAGGTCTTCACATTTGGTGTCATCACACACAGCATGATGATGTTGAATGCAGCAAATGCTTCTCATAGTTTTGCACTGGATTCAATGCTTCTCCACGAGAAGCATTAGAATGGCAGAGCAAGGCAATGATAGTGCATGCGCCCTACGTCCTCAGTGTTGAGTGGCTGCTGCAACAAGACTGTTCTTTTTTTATTTAACTTTCTTAGAAAAGGGAGGGTCTGATTATAAAAAGAGATGTAGACTAAAGAACTATATTTATTTTTAACGTTAGTGTTCCTTTAATTGATATCCATATTAATGTTAGATTTAAAATAATAAGCAAAAAAGTATATATATATATACATATATATATATTTTTTGTAAAACAATACTCTTCATATAAAGGAGACTAAAAAATATTCATGTTAACATCATTTCCTCTGTGAATACCACTGATTTCTATCCACAGGGTCAGGCCGACTGCCACAACATAAAAAAAATAAATAAACTAAAATAAAATAGAATAAGCTTACAAGGACACTTGCAAATTCTTCTATCAGAACTGCACGACATATGGTTGCCATATCATTTACTTTGGATCACTGGAATCAAAGATGCAACTTTTTTTCTAATTTTAGTGCTTTTCCTCAAAGGAGACATTAATGACAAAAACCATATGGTTGTGGGAACACGGTGCCTTAATAAGTGCATTCAAACGCAGCTGTAACAATATGCATTAAAATCTTGTTTTCATTAAGCTAATGTAACCCGCAGACCCGCGATTGCATTTTGTGTTTATGGAGAAACATTTACTGGAAGGATATTAGAAACTATTCTAATTACCTAATCTGGCACCAGAATTAGAGCAAACAAAATTGCTTTGTATTACCATATTTTTTTTTTTTTTTATATTTAATTGAAAGAAGATGTTTATGGAGTTTGTCGAATAAGAAAAAATAAAAAAAAATGAAAGAAAAACAAGCATTATGTTATGTTTTTGTTGTCATTGCTTTTAACCCTTAGGCATACCAGTGGGTGTGTAATGTGTTGTTGAAACTTTGTGGCAGTGAAAGGGTTTATCAATGTGTAAACAAAATAAAAATAACAATATAAAAGAGAGATTCTCTGTTTCTCGTTAGCCATGGAACAGAGATCTTATGATAAATTCAGAAATATCCTGAATGATAATGAAAAAAATCTGCGTTGGCATTTTTCCACTTCTGAGAACGATATTGTCAAAAGAAAAGCTATTATTAAAATAAAAAAAAAGATATTTTCTCTGAAATGGTTTTAGATGCCGAACTCAAAAAGGTTTGGAATGCAAAGTGCACTGTTGCTAGAAGAGGTACTTTTTCAGGACTTGGTCTCAGCAAACATAAAATATAAGCTTTTGCTTGTAGAAAAAAAATCCACTGCTGTTTAGTGAATGTTTTGAGGTTGGTCTTGGCTAGTCTCCAGTAGCTTTGCCAAAAGACATCTGCGCACAACATGGCCAGCATGTGAGTCAATTTTCCTAATTATCATTCAGGAATTCATCTTTTTGAGACTCTGAAACTAAAATGTATTTTCTTAATAAAACATTGCTTCTTTTTTTTTTTTTCGGAAAGCTGCAAGGCTTTTATTCAGCATTGTAGTAAAATTTATTTATCACACCTATCTGTATATTGGTTTGTGAGAGGTCACAATCAAAATAGTAATCACGCAAGTAACTAGCTGCGTTTCAAATACAGCATTGTGTTAATCTGTTTGTCGTTAAGAATTTAGCTTGATTTAATAATCATAAAAACAACATGAATTTCACACCAGGAGCTATTTTATAAAACACGTAACTTTATTTTTATGAGTCATTAATTCTCTGCAGAAATACACTGGCATTTATTTACTAAAGAGTCATTTCTGCTGAAAGCTAAACTGGTAAAAAAGTAAAGACAAAATTTAAATTGTCAAGTTGAAATGTAGCTTAATTGTACAAATATTACATTTTTGGCTCAAAACATAAAAATAAGATTGTGATCTAATTTAGCTCACTGGTTTAGTTCATAAACCCATTATGTTAATTCATTTCACCATCCCAGTACTAGTTAAATGTCAGAAATGCTGAGGCAATGATTGTCACCTGTCACATGCCAATCTTTACATTAATAATTTAAAATGTTCTTATTCTCCTCTCGGCAGTACAAAAGTAAAACACATTGCCTAAACTTTGTACAGACACAAGCGAGCAAAGTAAATGATAATAGAGTCTGTCAATCTGTTAAGGGGTTTTGTGAAGAATTGCATGCTTTCCAGAGTTCAGATTTTATAACAAGCTGTTCCTTCAATGTTTGTTGTATATTTTATAGGCCAATCTGCCCCTGTTACAGCGGGAGCTTCTGCACTGCGCAAGGCTGGCCAAGCAGAACCCAGCCCAGTACCTCGCTCAGCATGAGCAGCTGCTTCTGGATGCCAGCACCACCTCACCTGTTGACTCCTCAGAGTTGCTTCTCGATGTGAACGAAAACGGAAAGAGGAGAACTCCAGATAGGTAAATAAAAACAACAAATGCTAGTCGAACCCTACCATGTTATTTTATTGTATGACCTGTGTAGCAATTAGTGCTATCAGGATAGCTGTAGAGAACAAAAGTGTTTATTTCTAGTATGAGCATTGGAGCCTTGGGAGTGCTATGGGATCATAAATGGTGAAATCAGGAAAGTTTATAAAAGTTCGTCAGATCCTTTGTTGTTTCCTTATATGGGTCTGTGACGGACCACCTGGCACTCCGACCGGGTACCTCCATCAATCGCTGCTTCCTAGTACTTGCGATCACCATAAGCACCACACTGGGACACCATTACCACCGTAAACCCCACAAACCACCGCAGCTTGGTTGGGATCTCGCTGTCTTCCACCCACCCTGGACCCAAGATGAATTCCCCACAGGAATTTCATGGAAGTCATAATTTGACCGACCACCCGCATGGTCCCATGCCCAAAACAGTTCCAAAGAATCAGGGCTTGCGGTCGTTCTAGTTCAGTAGTTTAAAAACGAACAAACTACAGAACAGAGTCAATAGTCTTACCCTCGAACTTGATCCCCTTGTTCGTGGGAATGTTTCCACCGAACAGCGCCTTTCTAAATGTTGTGGAAATCCAACGGTGTTCGGGAGTTTCTGTGTCCGTTTTCAGTTCCATGAGATTCATGCCCAGACACCGCTGCCTGCGTTCGCGGGAACAAGATGGCCGCCACCACGTGGTCAGCCATAGGAATTGCGGCCACCCAGACGAACACTTAAAACACTGTGGTGTAAATTGCTACAAAGTAGCAAATAGGCTTAACAAGCTCCAGGGTGGTCTTCGGTTCGTGCGGCTGATTGGTTCCCAAACCAAATATAAAATCCCACAAACCAAGTCTGTTCACATAGTTTTTTTAAGGGGGCCCATTGTTTTCTGGTAAGAGGCTGGCCGGCAGGCCCCTCCATGAACACGTGACGAGGCTCAGTTCATCACAGGGTCCAAGGCAGGAGACAGTGCTTGATCCATAGGCAGAAAGCAAGTACATGTTTTGGAGACGTGTAATAAAAACTTTAAGTAAAGAAGGTTCAAACCAAGTTTCCATAGACTTACAATCCATAGACTTACAATGCTCCGGGTTTTATTAGACCCATAGGGAGCAAATGCTACAATATGTTGTCATCCCTATCGTTTCCCTGTATATCCTTTGCCAAAATGGAAAGTTAAAAGGGATCTATAGTGTAAGGAATACAAAGTTGTATTCCTTACACTATGGTTTCTTCTAGCCGCCTCCTCTATCCTTTGCCCCCCCACCCTAGCATGGAAAGGCCCCTTAAAAAACATGGGAAACTTTTGTGTACTCACCCGATTGCAGCACCGATATCCCTTTGACAGGGGGTAGAGAGGGGGTGTGGCTAAGGTGCATGTGTGGCGAGCGCTATGAGCGCATTAGGCCCTCCCCTTAGGAAAGCATTGCTTTGATTGACAGCGTTTATAAAATCCTTTGATAAATGATATTGTCAAAGAAAAAACATTATCTTCATTATTGCTTTGTATTGCTGATTCCTACAGGAATATTCCAAGTTTTTTCAGTCATTATATTCCAACTTGTAAACAAATTTAGTTTTTCATGTATTATTGTTGTATAAACTTTTCAAATTATTTAATATTTCTGGACAAAATGTAAAAAAAATTTATTTAATATTATGAAAAATATAAAAAAATCTTGTGTTCTATACATAAAAAAAATAAAAAAATAAAAAATTGACCATGTACTGTTATCTATTACATTACATTGAAAGTGTAAGATAAAATATATATCCCTCTCTTTATAAGAAAATTGAGTTTGGCTATATTTGATAATGCAGATACTATCTTTTACCTATATTTTTGGAGGAGTAACATGAGCCAATGCTAAAGATAACTATGTTAAATCACGTTACCCATACATTCATCTTATAATAAATACAGGTTTTTTCTAAAATTATTTTTTGCTATCCCCTATAATAATATTTATCTCACTATCTCTTATGTAAAAGAAAAAAAATATATAGCAATTACCATCTTCCACAACAGATGTATCTCATGTGGCCTAACAAAGAATTTGAGAACACATTATAAGAAAAATTAGCTAAAATAAAAATAAATTGTCTGGCAGTAGAAAAAAAAACATGAAATTGCTAGTCTGGTCTCTTTAATGTTTTTTGTGTGTTTATTTTTCTCCTAGAGCATAATCTATATGTTTAATGTATATGTGGTTTCAGAGTGGTGCCTACCAACATATGTTTGTAGACTATTTTAATCTTAATGCCACTTAGCCACCCTACTATAATAGTTTAAATATACATCTGAATGTAGACTGGAATATACTATATTATTTCAAGTTATGTGTTAGAGATCATTACATTTGGAGAATTTGTTGAAACCGTGTTGTGATTTCCTGGTTTTAGAAATTAAATGGCATGTACTTATACTCTATACCAGGCATAGGCAACCTTCGGCACCGCAGATGTTTTGAACTACACCTACCATGATGCTTTGCCAGCCTTATGGGTGTAAGAGCATTATGGGAGATGTAGTCCACAACATCTGGAGTGCCGAAGGTTGCCTACCCCTGCTCTATACTCTTCTGGGGTTTTTCTGTCCCTGGTTTTTCATGTGGAGATTTGTATGGAAAAGGAAACAGCCCATATTTGTGTGTCAGATGTTTGTGACTTTGATTGGGTTATCTCCATAGACATATTCTTTTCAAGCATGAAATTAAAAAATGTCAACAAATTTAGCCAGAAGCTATTTTTCTAAAACTGATCAGATGCAAATTTTTTCGAAAAATCAAGAGTTCAAAATTTCATGTATCTCTCTTGGCCTTTATCACAGTGAACAGGAGGGGGTATTTTACTCTTTTGATTTTCTAGAGAGAGAATAAAGGGTTGTAATTAGTCTACCAAACAGGTAGTTCCAGATAGAAAATGTTATTCACATAGAATACTACTTATTATTATTATTATTGCCATTTATATAGCGCCAACAGATTCCGTAGCACTTTACAATATTTTTAGAGGGGGGATTTAACTATAAATAGGACAATTACAAGAAAACTTACAGGTACGATAGGTTGAAGAGGGCCCTGCTCAAACGGGCTTACAGTCTATAGGAGATGGGGTATAAAACACATTAGGACAGGATACTTCTCCTTGCATTTTAACATTTAGCTTATGTCTGCCCTTCATCTATTTTGTTTACAGCAATTTAAGCAAGGAATGTCACAAGTTTACAGACTATTTCTGAAATGCAAACTTTGTTAACTCTGTAAAATAGCGCAGAGATGCTTCTATGGAGAGTAAATTAAGAAATCAGTTCCTTAGATGTGATTGATGTACCTATCCGTGAGTCTGATCTACTGATGATCAGTGAAATAACTGTCTGACAAAAAAGCTCCCAAGTCAGCTATCTAAATTATTTTGTTACTGGCAAAGTCTCATGTTACTAAAAGCAGTAATGTTAAAAAAAAACAACAATAAACTATTTATGCTTCCATGTCCCTATTAACATTCCACTAACCTCGCCATTCCACACACTGTGCTTACATGTGTGGGATCTCAAGTAAAAGTAACTGTGGGTCTCCAGGCACTCTAACCTACAAGGAGAAAGCCAGCAGTTTGCCCCTTACTAACTAAGGAAAACTAATATTTGCAGCCATCTTGTTGCTGATTGCCTTTTTTGTGACCACCGGCACTGTACTTCAGTCTCTCGCAGTGTGGAGTCCTTCTTGACTCCAAAATGACAATTAGATTTCTCATTGAATCAACATCCACTCATATATTTATTATAACCTTGAATATTTTGTTTTTTCCAGAGATATATTTTGTTTTTCAAAGATATTTCTTTTAAAAACAGGCCTTTATAAAAAAAAATTTAAAAAAAAATCTGTAAAATATGATAAGACAACCTCTTTAGGTAGAGAGTTCCACCTCTTTATTGTTCTTTTTTACCTTAAATAACCCTTTCCCTCTGTAAGCAAAATGTCTTCCTTTCAGTCTCAGTGGATGACCTCTGGTCTGTTGTATATTCCTGATAACAAGCTGTTTAGCACTTTGTGCTTTGTACTGACCCTGTATATATTTGTATGGTTTTACATCCTCTCTAAGCTGTAACAAATACAGTTTTTCTAGCCTTTCTTCATAACTAAAGTTTTCCATCCCCCTTATTAATTTTGTAGCTCTGCATTTTTTTTCTTGTTCTGCAATATCATTCTTTAAAACTGGTGCACACAATTGAACCACATGTCTAAAGTGGGGTTTACCATTGATTTATAAACAGACAAAATTATATACATAACAGCCTTTGCAATGGCAAACCATTGAAAATATATATTTTTTTACATATTATATTTTTTATTTTTCTATTTATGTTGCAAGCCTAGATTTGGTTTAATAGGGTATGGAGAGTCTGACAGCAAATCTTTATTTTTTACTGAATGTTTTCTTGGTGCATATGGTCTGACACGGATGAGCAACCACGGTGAGATTTTGGAGTATATTAAACTGGCTCATTAAAAAGATCAATCTGTTTCAATAATAACACAGGGAGCCATCAGTCACCGAAAGAGTGAAAAAAAAGACTGACACGTGAGGAGAAAACACATATGAGTAATTTGTTCTTGACATGTCTTAGTAGCAACAATCTTACTGCATTTATTTTATTATTTGACTTCATTCCTAGATGCACTAACAATTTTATCTACATTGAAAAATATAGGACAATCTTATTCTTCCATTCGTTTAATTTCAAAGCCAGTGTTAAATGAAACATGTAGAGTTATTGTATGTATTATATGTTCTATGTGATTTTCATCAGGTTTCTGTCGTTCTGGCTGAAGGATCTCTCGTCATGTTAAATGACAGAATCCCATTTTTTATAGCTGCATTCATCACCAATATATCATTCTAATGTCTTGGTGTATAGATCTCAGTATGATTTGTTGAAATTCCTGTTCCTTGTATGTAGAAACATATTGTGCATGTTATGGAAGGTTGTTGCTGTACATGTGTTTAGTCCTGAAGTGCCTGAAGTGTGTACTACAACCTCCTTCCATGTGTCATCATTGCAAAATAATCATTAGCAAGGTACAGGTAAAAAATTAAGTGTTTGTAGTAGTTAGCTTTGTAGATATTTTACACTGTGTATAGCAGGGGCAATTTGCATTTTTTATTTGTTGTTTTTTACTTATCTATATAAATGTTTAGTTGCCCATAGTTATCAATACATCCATAGTCCATAATGCATATTTTTTTAATTTCAGAACCAAAGAAAATGGCTTTGACAGAGAGCCTTTGCACTCAGAGCATCCAAGCAAGCGGCCGTGCACTATAAGTCCTGGCCAGCGGTACAGTCCAAATAATGGCTTATCTTACCAACCCAATGGTCTGCCTCACCCTACCCCACCACCACCTCAACATTATCGTTTGGACGATATGGCCATTGCCCACCACTACAGGGACTCGTATAGACACCCCAACCACAGAGACCTCAGGGACAGAAACAGACCTATGGGTAAGACAACTACAGGCCTTTTACCTTCCTTGTATGAATACGTCTTTGTAGAAGCTGGAGGTTTACTACTTTTATGGAGTATGGAAAGAGAAAGGCGTGTGTTGGCCCCAGAAATTCTACATGCTACAGTTCTTCAAAGATACCTGAGAACTGTGTGATGTCAAAGATATATAAGAGCTTTGTTGAATGGCTTACAAGGTGGAGGTGAATGTAAGTTTTGGGAGCACCGGCTGGACATCAGCAAGGAATATATTGTCAGGGTTATTAACTAAAATGAGAATTCAAAGTGAATTTCAAATTTAAAGCCAGAGTAGCCAAACTGAAAGCATAGCTGACTTAGATACGTTTTCCAGTTTGGCTAGTTTGACATTAAATTTAACAACCCCCATGTGATGTGCACCAGAGCTGGTTTAGTTTGCCATTTCTGCTCTTTCAATGTTAGGCATATGAACATCGCATGTTTATTTTAGACTTTTGTATCACATGGAAATTCACAAATAACCCACTTTAAAAACAAGAAAATTAATATTGTGCAGAAAATCATAGTCTCAAAAAAAAAAAAAAAAAAAACAGTTAAATTCTCAAAACATGTTAGTGGTTTCAATCAAAACAATTTCTTCCTTCTCTAGGGTTACACGGAACGCGTCAGGAAGAAATGATTGACCATAGATTGACAGATAGAGAATGGGCAGAAGAATGGAAGCACCTTGATCATGTAAGGAACTTTGTATAAGCACAGTGATAAAATATATTCAGCATATCTGGAAACATTGGTGAAACATAAATGCTCAGAGATCACAGCTATTGTTTTTCTAGAAATAAAGTATGTAGGTGGTTATGGAGTAAAGGTGTTGTAGTTATTAAGGACTTACCTGGCCACAAATTGAATGGAAACCTCCCCACCCCCATATGGATAGGCTTTATGTCTCTCCCATTACCAGAGAAGCAATGTTTAAACTAGAGTAATATAATCATGTATTAGTGACATAGCTACTGGGTCAGGTCCCGCAGGTTCCAAATTGTGACTTCAAGTTCTATGGAACTCATGAGTTATGAATAGAATGGTTGTCTTTATATATTTTTTGCCATTTGTACGAGTTTTCATTTATGGTAAAATGTGATGACACTACAGTCTGCAAATTATGTATAACTCCTTGAAATATTACAGGACAAGTTTGATACATATTGAAACCTGCTGTAAATTAACATACCTGGAGTGACCCTCTAATATGCACATTTACTTGTACTTGTATGGAGTCCATCATAATATTATAATGAACAGCAAATCAGTCAAAATGTATATAATTATTTTTCTGAGCATTGTTTTAAAATTCATCAACATATTTCCTTTAAAATGCACAACAGTTGTGTCTTTTCATTTGGAAGAATGCACCAAATTCAAAATAAAGTGATTTGTGATTTGCTTTTTTGTTGTTGTTGTAATCCCACATTATAAATGGTACATGAAATATGCACAAAATACACAGAAAATAGGCAAATGTCAAATTCAGTCTTGGGCGTGGAAGGAAATATAAGAACGAGTAGCATCTGTTTTCTTCAGTGAAATGGAGACTTGCTAGGCAATGATGAATAATCTTGGTACTGCAAATGTTTGTAGTACATTTTTCCCACTGTCTTCTTTTTGTGTGGCTAAGCTTCATGAGAAAAGCAGTCTGTAAATAGCTCAGGGGTCAGCGTCCTATGGCACGTGTACCATGCATGGCACCTGGGGCTGCTAGAGCCAAACAGGCTCTGGGCTTTCAAGAGTCCCAGTTGAACTTCAGATATCTATTAGTGCAAAGATTTGTTGAGTGACAGATCACTTCCTCCCAGAACTTGTGAACTGGAATCCGCACTGGAGTAGAGCGGCCCAATGCAGCTGTCGCAGTGGGGACTATATCTGGCCAGCCCAGTCCTCACTGAACCCCAGGGAATCCACCCACACAGAGCTGCAGAAGTAGCTTCTTTCTCACAGAAATAATACAAACAGCACACACAAATACATACAGTCCCCACAAACACAATACCACTGGAAATCCACATACACGCACACATCCCCACAAGCAGCCTCTCACATGCACTGCCACAAGCACAAGCAGTCCAAGCAGAATAAGGAAACATACATACCTTAATTAAAAAAAATTAGGACCTGCACGCCCACGGACTTCAATATCTTGTTTTGGCACAGTACCACTAAAAGGTTAACTAACCCTGATCTAGCATTTACCATCAAAGAACAGTACGTCAATAGAGGTTGCAAATTATAGTTTAACTGTTTTTATCAAGTGTTGAAGCTAGAAACATTAAATGATGAATGTCCCTAAGTATTTTATGAACTATAAGATATTATTCAGCTGATTCTTTCCTGTATCTTGTTAATACTAGCTACTTAAGGGTAACTATCTCTACAGCCTTGACGAATGAGATCTGCAATACCACTGCTATATAATATACTTGATGTTGTTTTTAATCAGAATTCTGTCAGTTTGAAAAACATGGCCATCTTTTTAAAAAAAATTTGACAGTATAACTCCTGAGTTATCTTAGCCCTGCTGGATTTAAAGGCGAGGAACAGAGCAGGAATACAATCACAGCTTGGTTTTCTATAAAACAATACTGTTCACCAGTGGTTCAGTGAATTGATTTGTTGTCCTTCGCTATGCATCAGTTGCCTAACTAATTTACAGTATATCATCTTTATATGCTGTATATTGCCTTCATGCACTGTTGTCAGAACCTAAATAATGACAGACATTTCCACCGCTGTTTGCGGCGGTCCTATGCAAATTTCATAGATGCAAGATTACTAAGTCATAATATATTAAAAGAGAATAACTCTGGTATCATCACAGATGGCACATGAAAGTGCTCCGGTAGTGTTTGAAAGCCAGACTTAATGAATGTTGCATGTTCCAAGGCATATCTTATGTCATTTTTTTTTTAATCATTATACTTTTATGCATAGACCAAAAAAAAAAACAACGCAAAAAGAAAGGCTCCACAAAGTACAGTTTTAATATTGTTAATTGCGAAGAAAATGTTATTTGATTATAGGACCGGCCCTACTAAATACAGTGTTAATCTTCTGCATTTTTAAGACAATGGCTTGAAAACAAATTGTGTGATCTTTTTTGTTTTCCTTCTTCTTTTTTTCCCCAAACAGCTGTTGAACTGCATAATGGATATGGTGGAAAAAACGCGGCGATCTCTCACTGTGCTACGACGGTGTCAGGAGGCTGACCGAGAGGAGCTTAATTACTGGATCAGGCGGTACAGTGATGCAGAGGATTTGAAAAAAGGTAGCAGCAGCAACAGCCATTCTCGACAGCAAAGTCCTGTGAATCCAGATCCTGTCCCCATAGGTACTATAGCAGAAACACTGAGTGCTTACATCTGCCTCCTTATGTTCATGTATAAAATTTATATTGTTACTTCTTTTGTTGTACGTAAAAGCTTGATGTTTCTGCACATATGTGGAGACCAGGATCTCTTATCCGTATGCATCTTATTGCACCTGAATGAGAAAGTAACATTAAAGGGTTATGACTGATACAATATTAGGTTAAGGCAGCATATTTCTAATTATGTTACAATGTAGATGTGGAATATTAATATTTATCCTTGAAAAACTAGAAGGAAGGGAAAATTAATAAAATTTACATTGCTATAGCCTTTAATTGCTTAATAAATATGCCAAAAATAGGTCATGCTTTAAGTTACAGAAAAAATATTTATTTAAAATCTTTCTGTATTTGCTTTATGATTTTTTGTACAAGTTCATGTCAAATGGAGATACTTGAAAAGGCATTTCTAATCTTTCCGATTACACTTCGACTTGTCATAATAATTGTCTTACGTCTACCATTATAGACACTGATACTAGAAAAATATTATATATGTGTATTGAAGTGCATTCTGGGTACATAAATTGTGCAGTAGAATATAATATTTTAAATCTATATTCCAATATGTTTGCAGGATGGTTTAGTATCAGGAACTCAAACTTTGGCCCCATTGATGATGACCGCGTACAAATCCCAGAATTCTGGGAATGCATTAGGTGACCAGAGAATCATGATAGCTGTAGTTCAGCAATATCTGGGGCGCAGAGTTTGAGATGCCTGGTTTACTATGTCAATGGCATTTTTTGCATGTTGCAGAAAACCTTATTGACATTGAAATTATAGTAACAGAGACCTAACGGAGGACAGTTGAATTAGTGTAGTATTGGTGTAGTTTCAGTGTTGGAATTTGTTGTGTTTGCTTTGAAATTGAGAAATTGGTGTTTTCAAAACCTAATGTATACTCAATGCAAGTAGATACTTTGCAAATCAAATGCAAGCTGATTCTTAAACCTTAGGAAGAGTGGTTCCTTGAACAAATTCTTTTACATTTTGGATTGACAGAGATAATGAGATAACAAACCTTAGAAATACTTCTACTTTCTTCTATATAAGGCAGGCATAGGCAACCTTCGACACTGCATATGTTTTGGACTACACCTCCCATGATGCTTTGCCAGCACTATGTGTGTAAGAGCATTATGGGGGATGTAGTTCAAAACATCTTGAGTGCTGAAGGTTGTCTATCCCTGATATAATGTATCGACATTTTGAGAAAGTATCTTCAACTAAGTTTAAAACTGACCGCAACTAAAAATTGCATCTGAAATATATTTCCTGTGTTGATTTGCATAGAATCAAATAACTGATATTGTACAAATAGTGAGAACTGCTTCAAATTAAAATTTTCTTCTTGGAAGTAGATGATAAAACCCCAATATTTTAAAGCCCGCTTGCCTCGCTAGACTAAAATAAGTAGCAAAGTTTAGTTAATAAAACAAGATGCTAAGCAGAATTCAATCCTTTTTTTGGTAGTTGGAGAGATCATTGCATGCAGACTAGTTCAGAGAACTGTGAGCTGGATGTAAATAAATGTATACCATCTGTGGTGTGGCTGCGGGTCAGCTTATTGAAGAGTGCTACTTATCCTATGTGATGAACGAAGCTGCATCAGGGTATAAATGCCTTATCACACGAACACCCGCTGGACAAGCGTTTATGTAATAAAAAAAAAAACAGACAAGAACAAGATATTTTTTTTCGATGATTAAAATATAGAGACTTTTATTGGTTAGGGAAAACTATATGTAGAACTTGGCTTTGGAAGTGGTGAAATTGCTGCAATTTTAGAAGTATTTTTTTAAAATTATTATTATTTCCAGAATTCTTTTAATGCATTAGCCCTATGGTGCATTAAAATCAGGGGGTGACCTTTCCGCATGCAAATTCCCTTTAAGGTGCGTGTTAGTAAATAGTATTGATATAAACGAGTGCTTATAAAAGTCCCAATAAGCTACAACTAGTTGGTTGCACTTCTGAGATTACCATGTGGTTCATTTTTTCCCTATATTCTGAAATACAAATAAACTCTTATTTTTATACTTCATAGATCTTACTTGAATCATTTTTTGTGATGAACAAAAGAACAGACGGTTCTATTTTTCTGTTCTTTAAAAAGTCTTGCAATTATGGATCTGTGAATTGTTCCCAGCTCATACATATAAACAATCTGCAAATCAGAAATGCACAAACTATGTTGTCAAATAAATCTGAACAATTTTGGGGTAAAGGAGATGAGTAAATGAAGACCAATTTAATGTTTTCTTTTTTTTTTTTTTACATTGAAAAAAATAAAATAAAAAATCAGCAGAACTAGGGATAAAGAATAGCACATGTTGGCTTCTATTTCTGCAAATGTTAAACTAATATGGATTTTATTGGAGTAAATCAATGCAGTTGACTCCCCTCTGGCATTGGTTTGGGGTATGACTGTGGAGTCTGGGTCCTCTGTTTGTTGAATTGCACAACACAGAATCACTGGCTGTTTGCTAGTTGTCAAAGAATTCTGGGAAGTGTAGTCCAGTTGAAGCTGGATAGTTAAGGCTAGACAGCAATGTTTTAGGGATTTAACAAGTTTTTTTTTAGCAACGCCATGTGTCATAAAATAACATTTTATAATCCGTCGTGAACTTTGATTTTCACACATTTCCCCCTTAATTTTTTTTCTATCTTACACTTTTTGCATTATTAAATGAATACTGTAGAGTTAAGAATACAAAAATGTATTTCTAATGCTATTGTGTGCAACTAACTATTTAGGTGTCTGGCTCCAATTTTCAATGAAAAAGTTGCCCCATTAGCCCCCTCCCATGCTGATATAATCAAGATTGATTATCTCAGCCATTCTGATTCTTTCCCATTAGGAAGCACTAGGAGGTAAGTGTGCATCCGCAGCAAATAGCTGCACTGCTACAGCATTTGATTGATAACCAAGTCTGAATCAGTTCTCACAGCAAAAGTGCCCCTAGTGGCTGTCAGGAAGGTGCCACTAGAGTGTGTTATCCCTGCAATCATAACATTGCCCTATCTACTAAAAAAGATTAAGTGGTCTTGGTGCCTTAAGTGGGCTTTTAGATTAACTGAATATTTTTCATTAGCTCACCTTTACTTTATGACAATATAACTGTTTTCTATGACTATCATCGTGATCCACTGTTCTGGCAAGTCACTTCCCTGCAAAGAATGATGCTGTGAATAATCAGATATAATTTGAATTTGTGAAAATCATAACAAAATATTTTTAGTACATCATTTGTAATACCACATAGTTTTGTCATATTTTTTTCACAGCTGTTCAACAGCTCCATTAATCTGTTATTGGAAGCGTTCTCGCCATTCTATGAAATATTTCTATGGTTACATGTCGTTTTAGTCTGAAGAATGCTTTATGATACAGACATCTTTAGTTCAAAGTACAGTGAGAAACAAACACAGTTATAGACTGCAGGTACTATTACACTGATTTACCGTCAGCTTGATAACGTGGACAACTGTTATCATAATGTTGCTTAAAAAAATACAAATTGCAACTCATATTGAAAGAGCAATATATATCTTTATGCATAATATTCTATTAATTCGACTAGAGAGATGAGAGCGAGTATAAAATATTTTCACAATCTGCACAAATAATAATAATACGATAATATGAGTGCATACAAATATGAAAATATTAGTTCAATTAAATTATTTTTATTAAAAGACTTTTTTCATTTAGTCTTTTTGTGGGCAGAATATTTGTCATGCAAAAGATAATATTTGTGGGTGTTGTTAAGAAACAGGTATTAGTCAGAAATAGATATAACTAATTACGAATTAAATGGAAGGATATGTTTAGTTTTTTGCCAGTGTTGCAGTGTGACTGAGGTTTGCATGATGTTATTGTCCAACTCATTGGTACTCACTTTCTCGGAAAGCTGGGTGACTCAGTTGGTCATGGCTGGAATTGAATTGTTGACCTTGAGATACTGCACCTGCACATGTTTGGGTCAGCTGTTTCCTTGTATTTGTGGGAAATACCTTTAAAGTTGCTGTGATCATTTTTAGAAATATCCTAATATTTACAGTTAGCATGTGACAGCTAGAAATATCCTGTAATAATGTTATTAACCTAAATCATCAGCAAGGCCATATGTTTTTTTGTTTTTTTTCCCATTTTGTTATTTTTTCATATTTACTCCATATGGAAACTTTTTATTCCAGGTGTTGGAGACATTTGGTCATTTATTGTAAACTCGCTTTGGAAGACATTTGTAAAAATATTCTATAAACATAAAAATATTTCATCATCTGGAGGCCAAATTATATCTTTAGTTTTTATTGGATGACAAAATAATACTTTAAAGTTTAGTAAAGGGGGAAACTAAACTATTCTCCAAAATAAGTACATTAAGCTATAGTGGTTTGCATGCTTAGAATATCCCTTTAACAGTAATCTTTGACATGTCAGATCTTTATGTGCTTCCAACTTGGAAAAGGCCTCTTTCCATAACATCCTGACAAGTGCTCATATGCAGACAATGTAGTCCACACAAGCATTTTGTGAATATCAGCATATTAGAATCTACCTGTCCTACACAGAGGTATGACTCCAGTCTCAACAAATCTAAAAAGGAATGCTACATTTGAACCAAGCCTAGGTTTCCAACATCAGGGCAGCTTTTCTGGCTGGATGGAAACAACTAAAAATATTCCAAAATTTAGAAGACTATACCTAGAAGCACGGCCAGATTAAGAGCCAATCGGGCCTGGTGCTGACAATCATGATGGGCCTAATTCCAATATCTAATCAACAGAACAAAACTAAAACAGTCATACCTTCCAAGCATCATGTATCTGGTGGAGGTGATGCTGGAGGGAAACTCACAGAATATAGCTATCAGAAAATACGTACCCTATGGTAATCTCTAGCTCTCATCTTTCAAGTAAACCCATACCCAGTAACAGCAGTGTTCGGTGAAGCAGAATGTCAGTGGGTGGGGTAAAAGGCTGGGCCAGTGACGAGAGCCACGTAGCCAGAACTGCCCAAAGAGGCAAACATGCCCAAAAAAGAATTAGAGGATCAGCCTGGTATAAATGAATGACAGGCTGCCTGCCAATCTTGCACACTGGTCAGCAAAAGGCATACCATACAGACAGCACCCTGAGCTTGGCATAAATGCGTCTCATGATGCGCTCGCTCAGCGCTTTCTAAGGACTGTCCCCTAGCACTCACTTGTCCACTCCTCTCCTTACCTTGTTACTAGCAGGCAGAAGCTCCTGTTATACAGGCTGGGACAGAGAAAAGGTATATGTAGTGAGTGTGGAAGAAAGGGAACATGTTACTGTGTTAGAGAGACTGAAGCAGAAAGAGCAATTGCATAGAGCGCAAAATCAGCTTTACCTGAACTAATTTCTTTGTCAGCCAGTTCACACCAGTTTTGTTCCCCTACATCACTCTAAAGTTTCCAGACTTAAGGAGGAGCATTTAAAGAGTAGTAAAAAAATTAAAAATGGGCCTATTACATGGGCATGGGCCTGCAGCTTTAGCACCTTAATCTGACCATGCCTAGAAGAGTGAAGTTAGTTATAAAGGAAATCACTGATGTATTAGTTTCTGGATAGTGTGTGTGTTTGTTTGTGTGTGTGTGTGTGTGTGTGTGTGTGTGTGAATATCATTGTTTGTTTATAAGATGCTGTCATATTTGTGAGCAACCAATGCCTTTTAACTGGAAACAAAGCATTTTTTCTCTAAGCTGTAAAATATTTACATTAACATTATTTCAGCTATCTAGCACATAATGTTAGCAGCTGTTGTGAGCAATATTTCCCATAATGCACAGCTAGTCTGCATTGATTACGAGAAATGTATATTACAGTTGATACAATCCTTATAACCATTTCTGAGTGCCTAGGGTGTGTACATGGTTTATATCACAAGACAGTGCTTCATCGTTTAATTATCAGCTTGCATATGTCATACTACATGGTTTGCAAAGTGCTCTTGTTTAAATTCTCCCACAATCCATCTGAACATGCCTGAGAGTCATGAGACAGGTAGTCTTAGAGTGTCACTTGACTGCCTCTATCATACTCAATGCTCCTAATTTTTATCCATAAGAACACCAGTTTCTATTGATTATTTTGGAATAGTAGGGCATTCCATCACAAAAGGAAGGAAGCTGCTCTTACAATAGGGTGTTTGTATACAGCAGACAATACTTGCAGAGTGATGTCTAAGTGGGATGTATGCTCAGACTGAAGTATCAGCCGATGAGCAATACTCACAATGCTGCTTTCTCTTCCTACTCTTCACAGAACCACATCGAGAATTCCTCCACAGGCCTGCTTCTGGATACGTGCCAGAGGAAATCTGGAAAAAAGCTGGTGAGGATTGTTTAAAAACACAGGCCTAGTGTTCTCACAGATGTGTGCAGTTGTTAATGAAATGATGTGATGAATCAGACAGAACTGATTACTAACCGAGGCAAATGGCAATAATCTTCAATAACGGCTCTGAATGATAATATGGATGTTCTGAATGCTTTTTGTTTGAAAGCTCAACCCTGGAACATAATATCGATCCTTGATGTCCCAGTGTCACTGTGCTCTACTAGTGTCTTCGGTATTTAATACATTTAAGCTACATTTACAGTTCAGTAAAAACATATGTTAATTCAGAAATAAAGTTTGCATTGATATCTGCAGCAACAACAACTGGCAGATTCGGTACTATTTTAATGCGTCTTTTTTCCAATTAGATTTATATAGTTATATAGTTGGGCATACATTGCTATGATGCATACATATTACAAAAAAATATATTGTCTGTCTATCTATCCAAAAAACTTAAAGAAATACTCCAAGCCCTCCAACCACCTATGGTGGTTATGGTGCCAGGAGTGTCCTGGTCTTCCACTCGATATAAGCACTCAGACCATTTGCTAATGAGTGATGGGTGCTCGGCACTAGTCAGTTCCTCTATTGAGAGCCGGAAGTTCTTCAGAAGCCGAACTTCTGTTAGCACGCTCGCTGAAATCATCAACTAGTTGCTAACAGCCCATGAGCTAAGCCCTTTACTGTCAGGCTTAGTTCAATACAGACACCTTCCAGCTCTCATAGAGGAGGTGACCGGCACCCAGTGGACCCCAGGTAAGTTGTTAAACTGTTAACAAACTGTTAGACTTCTTACAGCATAACCAGTAGTGATTACAGTGCACCAAATGTTCCTTTTACAATGAGCTAATATGAAAAGAGAACTGAGTTAAAAAGTGGGTCAGAAAAGAGCTGAGTTGGAGAATTCACTTTGTTTTGAATAAAGCAATTTGTTTTAAACTTCTGCTCAAACAGATCCTTGCATAATTCTTATTATCCATTCTTCATTGGCACCCAGGGGGATTAGAAACACCATCAATCTTGAAATTCGAATCTCATTTCTCAACAATACATTGTTTAGTAAAGAATCCCATCTATGCCAAAATAGATACACAGAATAAAATGTTGTTTTGTCCGAACCGTTTTCAAATTGGCCATCAGATCTCCACAACTCCATCTAATGTGGTGTTTGTTTATTTTTGATTTTTCACCTTTTGCTTGTATATACCGAGCCTTGCATTTTGAAGAAATCTCATTTAAAAAAAAACAACCTGTGAAAACACTATCAATTCACAGGTGTAATTTTCTTCCGATGTGTAATAATTAAGGTGTAAAACAACAATTTACAGCAGAGAACATGAAAGATCAATAGTTTGCATGAAAAGTGTACAAGTATAAATATATTAAGACATATTTTTCACACCTTTAACACATAAAATAACATTGTGCAAGGTTACCTTTAGAAGACATTATTTAAGATGTTTTGTTTTGCTAAAGCAACAATATAATTGTACTGTAACCTTCTTAAATTTGGAGTTCCCTACAGCTATGGACATGCAAATTATCTCGGAGATCTACAGCAGATAACAATGAATTGCTCATCCATAACGATACTCTTCTTCACTCAATTTGTTGTGGTTGAACAATGCCCATGTTCCACTGAATCACAACTTCAGCTCCATTTGTCAGCCTTTAAATAAATATGCAAATTAATGTAGGTAGTTCATCCTGTGGATCTCGGAAATGCAATAACCGCTATTCTAGATAAAATTCCATTTCTCGTAAAACACTGGCATTCGGAATTTGAGTGCTTTAGAAAAATGCCACCAACCCACATCAAGTTCAGTTTATAGATTCATTTGTAAATTCTCTGATTTGTAAAAATGCATGCATTCCCTAAGATCCAGGTAGAAAAAAACTACTAATAAAAAACTTTACACACACACACACACACACACACACACTCTCTCTCTCTCTCTCTCTCTCTCTCAGTGATTGGCCAACACAGTTCAATGCACTATACCCCACCAATGCAGACTAAGTAAATGCAAAAATTGTTAATGCTAATTTTCACCTTTCATAAAAAAAATTATTTCATCTGAACAAAAAGGTTAGGAAAGCAAATTTAAAAATATCAGCTTTGGGGGAAATAATCACAAATTCCTAAATGTCTTCATATCAATGAATTAAATTCATGATAATAACACTGTATCTGCATTCATAGATTTTTCAATGTATATTTATTTTTAAGCAAACAGAAAATGTTTGTATTTGGTAATAAATATTCAAGCACCTTGTGATGTCCTATCAATTCTCTCTGCAGATCTGTGTATGCCTGTGGGAATAGAATAGGAATGCATAATTTAAATATAAATTGCCTGATTAGCATATACAATTAGTCAAGCTGTAGCTTTGATCGTAAGCAAAAATTATTGTCCTGTATTGCCACTTAGATAGAATTTTAATTCACCTTGAATATTCAGAGCAAATGAGACCCAGTCAGTAATATTCTAGGCTTTGAATATTTTTGTTCCACTCAAATATATTTTACAGAAAAAAAATATTAGTGGTTCTACATTTTTTTTTTTTGCTTGAACTATTTTAGAAGAAAATTCTTTACAGACAAAATTGTAGAGGTTTTTTTTTCAGTATATGTAAATATATATATTTTTTTTATTCTTCAGCTGAGCTGGACTATTTTTTTTTAAACTGTGCTGGTAAATGTAGAAATGATACCATATTTGTATGCTAATGGTCTGTGGGAATATGATTTTTTTTTCAGTGGTTTGCAATAGATGTATTACAGAATTCTTCCTGTAGAATGTTCATTTGCTCTTAATTTTTAATATCTGGTAATATGATTCTATTAGAAATCTATGTTCTTAATTAAACAGAACATTTAATTAAGGTGCTTTTTAAGTGAGTGAAACAATTAGGTGAAAACACTTGAATGAAACATGTCATAATTAGTTTTAATAGACTGTTAATTGGTACAACATTTGCCAAGTTAATAAAAGCTTCTTATTTCATTTTCAATTATTCATTGTCGTTTTGGTTTGAATAAAGATGAAAATGAGAAAAAATGGTTCAACCTGAAGATACATTTCAATGATAATTAAATTATACAATTTTCTTGAAATTCAGTCCCTATTTATTGATAATAAGATTTGAAGATACACCATGTTTTCTTGATATCTCATTACTTTGTTTGGGCGGTATATAAAGTGTGCTGAATTCACGTGCTAGAAAATCACAATACATATTTTTAGGGCAGCACTTTTCCTGTAGCATATGGAACAGCGCTCCCATGCAGCTTATGGAACCGAAACATACACAGTGCATGTATCAGCCCTAATTGGCAAGCAATAGGTTTGTTAATATAAGTGTAATATTTTGACTTTGCATAGGATTTTAAAATATATTTGTTAAAATAATAAGAAGGCACACGCCACATGATAAATGTAGCAGTGCAGTTGTAGTCAGTCAAATAATGTCAACATGAAGGAATTAACCAAATGAAGGAATGCATTAACATGTTTTAATTAGTATCAGCTGCATAACACAAAACTGTCACATCCAACACATATAATAAAAAATATAGAGCAAAGCCTGCATGTCAATATTGTATAATATTTAGGCATGATTTTTTATTACAATAATGGTTATCAATAATGATTGTAAATGAGCAAAATTGGAATGAACATGAAAAGAATCATATTCTAAAATATAGCAATTCAAAGTTAAATATTATTATTTTTGAACAGTTTTAATACAATAGCTTGCTACCCAAGAGTATGTAAAATCTTTATTTCTCAAGTTTGCAATACATACCACAAAGAACAAATCAGGTCAAATAACAAAATACGTACTACTGGCTTCAAATGTGCTATTCTATTTTTGTGATTTAATGACATTTTGGTTTTCACCAGCTGGGAAAAAAATAATAAACAAGAGAAATCAATATTTCAGAGTCAGATAAATGGAAAACGGGGACAGGTTTCTTTATATTTCTTGTTAGAAAGTGGATTTGTGACAGATTTAAATAATTCCAAGGAAATATAAAATAATTCTTGTTGTTCCTAATAAGACAGCAGGTCTTTTTTTTTTATTGTTCTATTGAAAGGATTATAAATCAAATTCCCTAAAAATATGTTAAGAGTTTATATGCCTATACAGTATTCTACTAGAGTGCTACTAAAAGTCATTCCCATGTAACCATTAGTCTGCTTGATGCTCCTTAGTGTGTTAGCTCTTGGGACCAGAGAACTTTTCATTTTTTTTCAGTACTTAGGACATGCTCTTATTCATTTTGGTTTTGTTGCTCTGTACAAAATCAATGTTCATCGTGATCCCAGGAGCAGTTCCTGCACTATTTGTCTCATTAAATGGCTTTCACCACTAAGGGATAATTCACAATGAGTTATGGTGAACTGAAAACACATTTCGTAAATTTACACAATTTTTTTAAATGTAAGTGACTCGGAAAATGTTGACAGCTCAGTAATATTTGCCTAAATTTAGCAAGTTAAGGTTTTATTCTACCATGACTCATGCTTTCGTGATTACAACCAAGTGGTGCTTATTCAACAAACTGATACAATTCTCAAATTGTGAATATTCTCTGACCCAGTTAATGTGAAAGCTCAATTATTTTAGCCTAATATTTTAATATCGCTTGTAATTTCCACATTTCCTGGGTTAGTGGATACACCGCTATTATCCTTATTTCAGACAAAATATGTTACCTTGATTCTTTTTGATGGTGGGCATGTTCTTAGTTTGATAGGTTGAGATTCCAACCAAAGGGGATTTAGAGGGGAGCACCGCAGGAAAAAGTTAACTTGCTTAAATGCATTTTAAATTGATAAACAAACTCTCAATATTTGGCTTCAATAAAATATGTTTTTTTTGCAACTTCTGTGAAATTATAAAGATGCATTTAGTAATGGTGGGAGCTCATTTATTAAACTATGAAAAGTGCAAATTTTACATTTCAAGTGTCTATTTTAGGCTAACCTATCCTACTCCGTTATATCCTGACTCAGTTATATATTCAGATCAGTTATTTTACATTCAAATCTTCCCATGCCAGTTTCAACCCAGTTCTTGGTTTAATTAAAAATTGTCTAATAAATTGTTCACTTTATTATCTACCGTATTTGATTTTTAATACAAAGTAATGTTGCAACTTACCAATGGTCTGATTGCTTTACAGAGGAGGCAGTTAATGAAGTAAAACGGCAAGCTATGGCAGAGTTACAGAAGGCAGTGTCTGAAGCAGAAAGAAAAGCCCATGAAATGATCACCACAGAACGAGCAAAAATGGAACGGACTGTCGCAGAAGCAAAACGCCAGGCCGCAGAGGACGCACTTACTGTCATCAATCAACAGGAGGATTCTAGCGAGGTAAGACACTATATAAAGGATTGTTTGCAACTTCATGTTCTTCAGGAATACAACATAATCCCATTAGATTTAAAGTCTGTGAGTTTTTTTTTTGCAGTTTTTGTGCACTGTAAGATTTCTACAATTCAATCCAATTAGAAAATATATATATATATATAAATATATTAGATGCAGTGGCATATATGCGTGTAGGAGCTGCAGGTCATATGACCACTGCACATGGTCTAATTACTTTAGTTAAAGGAACACTTTAGCGTTAGGAATAAAAACATGTATTTCTAACACAAATGAGGCCTGCTCAATGTTTAGGGTACAATGTCCTCCCTTCCCCAATTTGATGTGAAAAGGTCTTTTAGTTACCTTCTCTCCCTTGCTGTGAAGTTCTCTCTTTGGCCACCAATGCCTCATTGGCTAGATAATCAATCTTGAGAAACTAGTGCGCATGTGTGGTAAAACACGCACTGCGCCAATCAAATCGACTCTATGAGACCATTTGTTTGAAGCAGCTGAGCTATACGCAGCTATTTTTGCAAAAGCAAGCACCTCTAGTTACTGTTAGTGTGACAGTCACTAGAGGTACTTGCAGGAACACAGGCAACAGCCTAGCGTTGTCAGATTCACCACATTTTCCTGGATACATATTTTCTTCCTGTTGATTGGCAGCAGATAAGAGCCACCCTGCAGTATGTATCATTGATATGCTGAAGGATGAAGGATTCCTCTAATTAACTACTGTCTCTCTATATAAATATATACATATATATAATACACAAGATCCAGCGCACTCACGTATTCACTAAATGGCAACTTCAATGTTGACAGATTTTATTCGTTTTTTGGGGGGGGGGGGTTTAGTTACATTAATGGAGGTTTAGTTACATTATATGATCATATATATATGTGATACACATCCAGGAATACATAATTGGCAACTAATGGGACTGCTCCAATTATTACCTTTTCAGATTCATGGAATATTCATTGCATGTACACGTGAAATAAAAATACCTGATGTGTTATCGTTTTTTATGCCAAATGTGAATATTTACCCTCCCTTTTAAAAAAAAAAAAAAAAAAATGTCACATTAATTAAAAAATCTATTTCACCCTTAAATAATACAACACTGCTAAGTAACTGGTGTAGAAAATATTTGTTATGACTTAAGAAATGTGTTATGTCCTAAGAATAAATACATTGATCCCTTGGAGACTGATCATTCCTTGTACCACACACACATTCGTTGTGAGACACATACATTCTGATCCGCCAGATCGGTGGTAATAAGCACTATTATTGTAACTTTTGTCTATACCTTAAGTACCATTTAGTGTGCTACTTAACCATCATTCCCAATGATTTAGATGCAAGAATGTAGGTTAAAAGGCTCCAATTAGAAATGTTCGTGAAGACGAAAAACTGGCATACGGCACCAAACGCAATGTCTATCCATGACTTAATGGGGAAAGCTAGAATTTAATTGGTTCCAGATTTTATTGAGGATGAAAGGCCCTTGTGGGATCAGTAGATGCCCAAAGTTTCTTTTTAATGCATAGCATATGAGTTCCACAAGACAAAGGGAATTGATTTTCAACATCTGAAAGTTTCTCAGGAAGAGAGTCAAAGAAAAAGCAGAGTGTTTCATTGCAGGGATCAAAATAGACCTATGTATAATTGACATGGCATCTCCGTGTTAAGAAGTCAAACATTGATGTGTGTATTTGTGCGAACTCCAACAATTCTTTGTATTACTACTATTTTTTCTCTCGCTTGTCAAATTATGAGCACCTTCAATTTAGTGTTAGATTGCGGGGAATAAAAGCTCAATAATTATCCGAGTTAGCTTCTGTAAATGTTTGCAACATGTTACAGGTCTGAAATCCCCATATGTCATTACTGCCAAAATCCAGTCAGTCTCTGCAGTATTTTAATATGATGTCAGATGGTAGATTAATTGTAAAACGGCACGTACTAAATATCAAGGCTGTGATTTGAAATTCAACATTAAATTCGATCCCTGCAAATCAGCCATTGTTGTGTTGACGCCTTTTAAAACTCTGGTCTGTAGCAAAAGTAAACATATCCTGAAACTATTTATTCTTTATAGTAATAGCTTTTGACATCTCCAGTACTGAGCTAAGTTTAGACAGAATGAACCCAAAAGCAGAAGGACTGAATTAAAGCCAGGTGATACCAGACAAGAAGTCTACAACCTGAACATTTAACTACCTAAAACATCTGTTTCTGTGTTTGGAAACTTTTTTTTTCTTTGGATATTTTGAAGTGTTTTCAAAAGATGGGAGCAATTTGAGAAATAAAAAAATAAAAAATCCAACACATGCATTTGTAATTATCTGGTTTATTCTCTATATTCCATGCTTTTAAATGGAGCGACATCTGATTTTAATCTAATGGAGCCAGTGAGTATTGGACAGATACCATATTTCCATATGGCAAACTTTCCAGTGCCTTCCAAAAGCCAGTCTGTCTCTTCTAAATCTTATGCTCCAAGATCATTTTAATAGCTTAATGATTAAAAAGAAAACATCTACCTAGTTTTCTAGCTATCTTACCGTATTGCTAGGTATATACGAAACTCTGCCTGTCTCTCTCTTTCTCTCTGTCTGACTCTGTCCATCACTGCCTCTAAAACATTAACTGAATCTTTCTTTCTTAACTATAAAACCTGGTATGGTTCATTCAATAACTAGTGTATAGCAGGGAATAGACAAACAAAATTAAAAAAAAAAAATACTTTTAGGTCAAAATTGCTAAAGGGAAAAATTCTCAAACGTCACTATTCTGACAAAAAATTGTACTTCCCCCTTTCCTAAAAGTAGTGTTTTAGTGAATAAACCATTCTAAATTGATAATTTTCTAATTCTGTTTGTTTGTATCCGTTTATCCATTTGCATAAATGTATGCATATGCATCTGTATTTGTCTACTCCTGTTGCACTATACCTTGTAAAAAAAAAACTGTATCTCTGTTTGACTGCATACATCTCATGATCAAAAAGTTTGTGAATGGACCTTCCCATTAGCTGATTTGGATTTGGTTGTTTCAACTACAACAATATCTGATAAGTATGTAAACTGAATTCCACAGCCATACACTTTCCATAGATAAACAATTGTCTCACATTCTTCTGAGCCCACAAAGCTCAGAGTGACTTTCATTGTGGTACTATCACAATATTTCAACTTTCCAGAATATCAGATATCTTCCTAGTTAGAAATGTCCCAGTAAAAATTGCAACTGTTTTAAGACTGTCAGCGTCTGAGAGCATTAGCAGTTCACGTCATGAAATGGTTTGCTTCACGAACTCTCATAAAATTATGGCTGAGGGCAAAAGAACATAATTCTTCATCCTTGAGTATATCACACACTAACAAATCCCATACTTCCTCTAGAAGCTATGTCCACAGAAGGATCATTTGTCAGGATATTTATGAGGTGTGCTTTCTGCTATTTGAGTCTGGAGAACTGTTATCTTTTTGAGAAACAATTCTGTGTTCGATGGTTGCAAGGAGAATGTTACTTGCCAAACTACATAATTCAAGTTTGTGGAATGATAGCCTATTGGTTTATTTGTCATGGTCTGTGCTTGGTCTTCAGTGCAGTAATATTATAATTTCCTGTATTGAAGAAACAGTTTAGAGACATCCTATTCCTGTACACAACAAAGGTCTATACAGAAATGGATCATCTAAATGAGTACAGAAGAATTGAATGCCTTCACACAGCAGAGACCTTAGCCTTATCAAACATCTTTAGGATTAATATAATACCCTCTTCAAATCATGGCTTGTTACCCATCAGGAATGTTCACCCTCACTAATTATCTTGTGGCCCAATGGAAGCAAATTCTGGCAGAAAAATCTCAATGAAAAGAAAAAGTTACCTGCGCTCTCTCCTTAATCCCTATGTATATTTAGACGAATGGAGGTCATTTAGTTGCTCCAATGGCCAACGTCAAGGCAGACCCTCCTAAAGCGGGTCCTACACTGACCCTTCAGCCTGCTTCCTTGAGCTTCTGGCAAAGATATCTCTAATGAGACAGAGAGGGGTATTTTTTATATACACCCCTATATACTTATAAACCCTTAATAGGGAACACATGGGATGGGCTGCAGCATTGTAACAAGGCTGAGTGATACAAAGTAAATACAAATACAAAAACATAAGTCCTGCGCTCACTCCCATCACTACTGGGCAGTAGTGATGGGGGTGAGCGCAGGACTTATCTTTTTGTATTTAAGGGTTAATAAGTATATGGGGGTGTATATAAAAAATACCCCTCTCTGTCTCATTAGATATATCTTTGCCAGAAGCTCAAGGAAGCAGGCTGAAGGGTCAGTGTAGGACCCGCTTTAGGGGAGTCTGCCTTGACTTTGGCAGACGGGCATTCCCTCCAATGGCCATTGGAGCAACTAAATGACCTCCATTTGTCTAAATATACATAGGGATTAAGGAGAGAGCGGAGGTAACTTTTTCTTTTCTTTGGTTTTTACTATATATTGGGGTTGATGTGTACTGTAGTCATTGCTGCCGGCCCAGTAGTGATGGGAATGAGCGCAGGACTTATCTTTTTAGAAAAGTCTCAATATTTGTTAAAAAGAATTTGTTGTAACTGCATTTGTTTGATTTTCTCCTTATCAATCTTGGGATGAAATGAAAAACATAGATTGTCCACCTAGCTTTGTGTGTCTGCATTATCTTGATCACCCTAATCTTATTATCATACTTCCCAAATATGGAATATTATTCATTAGCCATCTCTCTAAGGCTATATAGCAAATTGTTTTTTTTACATCTATTGATTTACACACAGACCGGCATTTTGAATATGCTGTTGTGGGTTTTATAATGATTCTGCTTATACAGGCCTCGATTTAATAAGCTTTCCAAATGACTCCAATTTTTCAAAATTATTTATCTACAGATGTCACTATTAAAGTCAAAGAGAATTCTTATAGATAATTTGGAACATTTTTCCAATATTTAATCATTTGGGAAAGCTTACTAACTCAAGGTCACAGTAAAGAATTATCTGGTCCCTCGTTGCTTTCTAAATTAAAAAATCTTGAAAACTGGTGCTGGAAATCAAAATCATTCAACCATTAACAGATCCTGAAGCACACTTTTATCACATGGTTTCTAAGTAAATATCTTTGAACTTTGTCCATTCTGAACAAGGCAAATAATGTATTTGAAAAGTCCTTTCTCTCATGAATATTAATTAATGTAAATCTTGCTATCTGTGACATCAACAGCGAGGTACAATTACTTGTAGCCTAATCAGAGTGCTTAATTGGGCTGTAATATGCCAGGTTTATTATCTATACGGATGCTGAACTCCAGTAATGGACTGAAAACAACATACAGTGGTGCCATATGTAATTATTTTGTACAGAAGATTCTTTAATAGTAGAAACTAAATGCAGAAGTTGGAAAATCCTTAACTAATGTTATCCACATATTTGTTTGTAGACTTGGAAAATATAGAAAAAAAATAGCTTTAAAATGTAGAAATGGTGTTTTCTTTTTTCTTTTAATTCAGAGAATGTTCATGCTGGTAGCATCTTCTGTCATCTGCTATAGAAAAACCAGAGCAGATTGTTTACATAGCATTTCACAATTTCGCTATAATAAGGCAAATTCAGTGGATTTGCACAAATGTTCCGCCATGTGTTCAGAACACATTTCGTACTTTTTCCACCTGTGCATGTAATTTACAGTTCGTTTAGTGCTAGTCTTTGAGGCAATGAATATAGTCAAGTTATTAACTCTTCTCATTCATTATTTGTTTTCTCTCTCTCTTTCTGTGTCCAGAGCTGTTGGAATTGTGGTCGGAAAGCCAGTGAGACCTGCAGTGGATGCAACACTGCCCGTTACTGTGGGTCATTTTGTCAGCACAAAGACTGGGAAAAACATCACCATATTTGTGGACAGACTCTTCAAACCCAACAGCAGGGGGAGACACCGGCAGTTAGCTCCTCTGTCACACCCAGCAGTGGTGCTGGAAGCCCAATTGACACACCACCAGCAGCTACTCCGCGATCTACTACCCCTGGTACTCCATCGGCCATAGAGACAGCTGCCCGCTAAAAAGCAAAACAAAACAAAAACTGAATTGTTGAATACTTTAAAGACACAATGAAACTAACTCCTCATTCTCAGATGTTCAAAGATTTTAACTGAACTATCATAAATCAAAACTACAATTAGAGTGGACTTCTTTTATCTTGAGGTAGCCGTAAAATACAGAAGGCCAGTAACGGGTCACAATGACTTCTAATGGAAAACAAAGATATCTTTTTCTTTAGAAAACTAAAAGAGTACAAAGAATATAACAAAAAAATACAAAAAAACAAACAAATGCTAGATTTGACCTCCTCCCTGGTATTTTTAAGTAGCTGGGATTTTAAACTAGATGACCTCATTAACGAATGCTTTAACGAACAGCAAACCAAGAGATTGCTAATTGCTGTTGAAAGCAAAAATGCTAATAAAAAAAAATTCACATTGTTTTTTATAGCAATGATGGAAAAAATGAAAGAAAACCCCTCAAGGGCATGAGCATTGCATACAGCAGTAGACATTTTAACAAGAAGATGAATGGCGTCCATGGGTAACTGAACTTTAAAGACCCGCTAAAAAAATAAAAATGTGCAGATGTACAGCAGATTGGAAGGAAACACAGATGTTCAATTTTTTTTCTGTTTCTGAAATAAATGTAATAATATCCAGGTCAACAGAATGAAAAATGAAAGATGATTTGCAGTGGGATAAATGACTACAGCAGCAAAAGGAATTCAAATATATAATATTGCCATAATGCAAAAAGAAATGAACTCATTCGACAGTTAATTAGCAACCTGGCAGTCTCGACATTTGCCCTAGCAAATCTTTCAATGTTTCTTCACTTTTGCAAGATTCCACACAGGAAGACAATCGGGTCTTTTCCAACTCAATAGATTTTTTTTAATTATTATTATTATTATTATTATTATTATTATTGGAAAATATAAAAAAAAAATACAACACAAATCAAAGAACAGTAAACACAGTGTCAGCAGCTCCAACCCTCTTTGATTGTTTTCCATCCTATTCTGTTTGGAAAAGTTCATGAAAAAAAAAAAAAAAAAACTAGCTCTCTTGGTGTTAAAAAAACACTCATGTCCTGTGAGTTTCCCAATGGTGTTTTTCTTGTAAATGTGTTGGACAAATGTGAAAATGCATTGTAGTTTTATCATCGCCCACATTTAATCTCTTTATTCTTAGCTGGTGACAAACCTGTAACTTTCTATGCTGCTTTTATATCTGTATATGTTAGTGACAATTCTCTAGTAGTACAAACAACCCCATTTTTTTTTAATTATATATATATATATTTTATTTTTTTTAACTTTACTTTTTTTTTTTTTGCCTTTCACAAAGGAAAATGAATGCTATCTACCGGAGCTGCTAATTCACTCTGTTATCGGATATATTTTTTTTTTATTTTCTGGAATCTAGCATGCTTCACGGAATGCTAACATATTGGTGTTTTTGTAAGAAGGATGTACATAAATGTATTTTGCACTGTCACAATGACTCCCTAGGCATGTATTTTATGGCAAACTCATTTTAAATAGTCTAGAACCATTTCACTAATCTATCTTTAGCAAAGAGTCATAGTGTATTTTTTCATTATTTTTTTTCCCAAATTCAGTAATATGGATTTTTTTTTTTTTTTTTAACAAGATATCACACTTAAATATGAAAGGGCAGTGCATGCATGTTGTGGTAAGATGACATTTTTTCTGATTTATTTTTGTTTTTTTTTGCTAAATTATAATTAGTATTCCAAATGCTGAGATGTAGATTGACAGCTTTAACACTGCTAAATGCCAGGGCATACAGTATTCTAGATAAAGGAAAGTCAGCCAAAGACTGATCTGATGGACCAAAATTTGAATTTTGAAAGCACCAATACTATATTCCATAAGATCAGCAGGTTAAACATAAGGTGTGTAATGTGAATTCATTTCCCCCTATTATTGTCCAGTGTCCAGACCAGAACTTCTTGTTAGTTGTGATTATAATATTCCAAGGCCTGGTTTAGTGTGCTTTAAAAAAGGTATGTACATTGAATACAATATGTGGTATTATGCTCCAGTTTCTGCTTTCAGATATTAAAAATATCTGTTATTGTATGAATGTACTGTAATGCTGTATTACTCTTCACACATACTGCAGAATTTTTAGACATATCCTTCAAGAAATATCTAGCATACCAATCTGAAAATGCTATTCTGTTATTCAGTGAAATTTTATCATTCTAGATCTATCTATACACGTATGTGTATTTAATCATATAGCATAATATGTATTATGTATAGTAGGATAGATTTTTAAATATGTGTAGATGTGAGTATGTGCATATTTTCACACCTGCATACAAAGAAACTAGTAGTAAGTGGTGTGTATGTGTATATGCCTACCCAGTGTAACTGGTACAAAAATTCCATCAATAATCACTTACATATTATATGCATATGCCTTATTTATTTTTATTTTTACTTTTTTTTTATTGTTTTTTTTACTCACTATTACCAACTATTGGATTGGTGAAAATTCGTATGCACGTGCCACGAACACAATTTAAACCAGGCCTTGGATGACTTATTTCTTACCATGGTGCTCCCAGATTTATTTAAATCCACCCTGTTTTCCTGTCTTCTTCTGACACTGGACCGTCTTTTCTAACAGAGCTTATGTATGTTCAGTTTTGGAAGGAAGGATCAATCCCAAAAAATAAAAAAGTAAATAAATAAGTAAATAGAAATATGGTTGCTCACAGTCATCCATCACTCAATGAAAGCTGTGATGTACTCTAACAGCTCTGTTATTCTGAACACTAGTGTGTAAAATAGGGATTCGTACATTATGTCTCATTACTTTGAATTCAGGGCACCCTGAGTAAAATCATACAAATCTCCCCACCACTAACTCTGAACTCTATATCTCTTTCTCTTATTTCTTTACTCCTGTTTTGCTACAGTCTCCTCAGTGGCAAAAAGTTTCACTCTACCTCTAACAGCATGTATATTGCACCAGTAGCTAACAAAACTGGTCTAATCAAACCAAATGGGCACAAAAGAACCAAGATACCAAAATGAAATCTCATACAGCTGCAAACCATATCACTTCTTGGTAACAATGCAGACCTCATAAACTTAAAGAAAAATAAAAAATACAAAAAAAATAAAATAAAAAAAAACCTTTTGTTACTTTCCTTTTTGCTTGTCACCTCTATACAGGCTATGTGAGAGTATAATTTGTAGGTATAAACACATGAAAAACAAAAGTTAACTTCATTGGATAAAATGAAATGGTGGTCGCAGATCCGAATACGCGGAACTCTATTTCTCTTTTTTTCTCTTTGTCTCTCTGTCCTCTTTCTAACCTCTCTCCTAATTTCTGTGACCTTCCCCCTAAACCTCTTTTTACTCTGTCATGGGACTGTGCGTCAGGGCCGCCTGTTGTCCTTATAGTTTTAATTTTGTGTAGGTGCATGTCTTGGGGTTTAAAATAAAACAAGGCTGGTTTACTTATGCAAAGCATGCCTAAAGTCTGGTATACTTTAAAAAGTGGGGGTGGGTCGGGCAAAAAACAAACATGACTCCATGTTGTCCGAATTCTTCAATGGACAGTAAAACAAATTGGAGACTGTTGAAATGCAGATTTGAAGTACTTTTTTTTTTTTTTTTTGGGTTCTGCAACATTATTGTGAAAAAAAAGTTGTTGTGCAATACTTAATTCAGACATACCACAAGTTAATGGTAGACTAACACTGGGGGAGAGGGTGGGGGTAGGCATCATGCTTCTGTCAGAATAACCTTAAGCTTTTAAGTCTACTATGTCTGAACTGTGGTTTCTTGTTAATTCTTTTTCTTTAGTTGGACTGTATTGTATGGTCTGTCAACCTGTGAATCTTTAAAGTATGATTCAGGTATTGTTGTATTCTTTACTGTGTAATAAAACATCAAAAAATACTCATTTGATTTTTGTATGTGGATTTCTTTATTTTTTTTGTCACAAGTATTCTGTCGTTCTATACTAGGAATAAAAGTTATACACCTGTATGATATTTCTATATTTCTCATCCACTTATATGCTTAAAAGGAAAGGAGAACTAAATTAATGTAAATCATTAAACACCTGAAGAATAGAATCAATATCGCAAAATACTGACGTAAAATATCATGAGTATGGTTAAAAGGGAAGGAGAACTAAATTAAAATAACACCTTATACACCTGGAGAAGATAATCATGTCAAAATATTGTATCAGCAATTGAATAATCAACTTATTCTGGCTATCAGAGCAATTCCAATGTTCACCTTTCCCAGGTAGAAATCAATAATCAGATGGAAGAGTTAAAATACTTTTACTTCCAAATAATACAAAATAATGTACAGAAAATATGTAAAAATTTATATTTCTGTAGAAGTGTCCATTCCTATGTATTGTAACTTGTACACGCACCATTGGATGCATTAATCAAGCAGAAGGTTATGGTGACTTATATTGTGAAATAGTTTAGATAACTGTTTGAGATAACAATTCATTATAATTTACTGCAGAAAGAAATTTTTCTGCTGGTGATACCAACCACAGAACATGTTTAGGTTAGGGGAAAAGGACACGATTTCAAGATTATTTTTGTATCTGCTATCTTTATCATTATGTTTTTTTATCATTATCTAACTTTCAATATTATCATTATTCAATCAGTATTATGTGTGTGTGTTTAGTCAGATAATATATATATATATATAACCACCCACCAGCAGTCCGCGTCACAGGGCATAGATTTTTTTTAATGACAAAACAAAATATTGTAGCGAAATACTATGTCGAAGATGATCATTGGCAATAGGTTATCCTTCAAAAGTATGGCTAAATGGGAGGTTTCAAGGGTGGATATTTCAAGTCTATGTATTTCTTCATATTCGAAAATGTCTAGAAACATGTATGTCCCTCTGGAAAATCGTATATATGCAGCACACGTTAGTGTGTCCATGGTATTGCTTATCTAAAAGTCTGTGATGAGTGACCTAAACTCGAGAGGATCTGACTTGAACATCTTTCACAGGACTTATTCCAAAAAAGGAAGGACTACTTAATTACTAACACCCAACTGGCTGTGCTACTCAGACTTTTGTCTGAGGATATATGCATCATGTACACGTCCAGGAAATATGGCATTGATTTGCAAATCAATGCCATATTTCCTGGAAATGTACATGATGTATATATCCTCAGACAAAGTTGTGTTCTCCAGCTTTTAGGATAGTGAAATTGAATACACTTTTGGTCTACTCAGATACAGGTTTCGATATCTGGATATCTACGGGGACTCCTGCAAGTATCAACCCAAAGAGGTCTGTCATAGTATGTTATACAATATGTAGTACAATGGATCTCAGATTATTGAGGAACATACAATTACCTTTAGAGTAGATGCCTGTATTAGATGGATAGAAACAGAAAAAAAAATCATCAAAATCATCATAATGGATTTAAAATGAAACAACCGAGATGCAATTAACCCCTTAGTGACCAGACAGTTTTTCAATTTTCTCTCCGTTTGGAACCAGGGCTGTTCCTACATATCTGCGGTGTGTTTATCTGTAATTTTCCTCTTACTCGTTTACTGTACCCACACATATTATACACGTTTTTTCTCGCCTTTAAATGGTATTTCTAAAGATACCATTATTTTCATCATATCATATAATTTACAATAAAACAAATTGTAAAATATGGTGGAAAAGTTTTAAAAACACACTTTTTCTAACTTTAACCCCCAAAATCTGTTACGCATGTACAACCGCCAAAAAACACTTGTGCTAAATAGTTTCTAAATATTGTCCTGCGTTTAGAAATACCCAATGTTAACATGTTCTTAGCTTTTTTTTTTTTTTGCAAGTTATGGGGCTATAAGTGCAAGTACAACATTGCTGGTTCAAAACATATATTTTTGAAATTGATCAATAGTGACATTGTAACACTGTTATCTGTCATAAATCTCTGAATCACACCTCACATGGACATATTTTTTTAAAATAGACAACCCAGGGTATTCAATATGTTCAGTCTTTTTTAGTAGCCACTTAGTCACATACACTGGCCAAATTTAGCATTTATATTTGTTTGTGTGTTAAAAACGAAAAAAAAAAACCCAATTATGAACGCTAACTTTGGCCAGTGTTTGTGACTAAGTGGCTACTAAAAAAGACTGAACATACCCCATTTGCAATACCTTGGGTTGTCTTCTTTTGCAAATGGTATGCTGGTGGGCTACCACACGCTCTCAAAGGCAACATAACCAATCTGGCAAATTTTAATGTAAAAAAACACTGATCCGGATCAGCTGGAGGGACTTTTCTCTGATTGCTCAGGTATTTAACCGGCTTCAGTAGGAACTGCATTTGCAATAGCTCCTGACGACGGCGTGTATGCACGCTAAAACGCGCGTCGAGCGCCTTATTTGATTTATCTTTTTTCTCTCAAATTAGGTAGCACTTAGGTAGTTAGTATGTTTGATTTAGTTAGTTAGTATAGTTAGCAGTTTATTATTTGGCATTTAGAGTTTTTTCTAGGCAGGCATTTTTTGGTCCTCTGGACTTAGGGCTTGTCCTTAGTGGGTCTGCCCCTGTCCTCCTTTGCTCTCTTTTCTCCTATTCATGTTTGTATAGGCTCCTGTTTGCCTGCCTTTATATTAGTGGGGTGATTTATGTATTACACATATTTTGTGTTGCCTTATTGTATTTTTGCAGCTTAGGTGTCCTAATTTTGGACATTTTTTCTAGTATGAATGCTAGAGTCTCTTTTTTTTTTGTTTTTTTGTTAAAGGGACATTCCTTTTCTGCTATTAAATACAACTAGAAGTGGCTTATATAGGGTATATATGGGTATTTCTATTTATTCCCCTTCACCCTTTTATCCACTTACAAGTACAGCCCCCTGTTCTTCTCTACTTGCCACCTGGTAACTATACTATTTATTCTGTTAAGTTCAGCAGCTACTTCTGGGATTCCCTTGTTTCAAGGGTCTCCGTCATTCAACTATATTTCTTTCTGGGTTACCCCCTATATTGTAGCTCTGAGGTAGGCTCTTTTTAAGACAGTTCTCACCAATTCACATATTTTTGTGATTATGGGGATCTGTCTTTTAATTCCTTTTTACACTTGTGTTATTTTTGTGTTCCCTTTATTTTTTTGAGCAGTGTATATATAGTGCTCTCTACTAGGTATATATATTTTGGTTGGGGATTGTGCACCGGAGCACAAAGTACTTTTATTTACTTCATTCAACTTTTTAACAATATTTATTAACTTTTAAAACTCTTTTGCAGACGTGAAACGGACAGGCTGAGAGCTCAGGCACTTCCCCTGCAGGCACTGCACAAGCCGGCCATGTGATTGCGAGGACCCCGTGATCACATGGCCCGGGGGGGGGAAGGGGGGGGCATCTGGGATGCCAGGCAAGTCCCCACATTGCGATCACTGGTGGGGGTAAGTGCCTCTTTGCGATCGGACGTACCAGGTACGTCCTCGGTCATTAATGACTGTTTTTTTTGTCAGACATGCCTGGTACGTCCAAGGTCGGGAAGGGGTTAAAGTGCAGACTTTTAGCTGCACTTCAGGTATTGAACAAAAGTATTGTATGAAATGTTTAGGAACTGGCAACCATATTAATACACAGTCCCCTTTTTTCAGGGGCTCAAATGTAATTGGACAGATTAACACAATCATAAACAAAATATTATTTTTTAATAGTTTGTCGAGAATCCTTTGCAGTCAATGACTGCTTGAAGTCTGGACCGCATGGACATCACCAAATGTTGGGTTTCCTTCTTTGTGATGCTTTGCCAGGCATTTACTGCAGCTGTCTTCAGTTGTTGTTTGTTTGTGGGTCTTTCTGCCTTAATGTTTGTCTTCAGCAAGTAAAATGCATGCTTGATCCGGTTGAAATCCGGTGATTGACATTTCCTATTCTTTGCCTCAAAAAAACTCCTGGGTTGCTTTCGCAATAAGTTTTGGGTCAATGTCCATCTGTAAAGTCAAGTAAAGCACTATCTAAACAACTTTGCTGAATTTGGCTGACTCTGAGTGGACAATATATTTCTATTCACTTCAGAATTCATCTGGCTGCTTCTGTCTTTTGTCACATCTTCAATAAACACTAGTGACCCTGTGCTACTGGAAGCCATGCATGCCAATGCCATGATACTGCCTCCTCTGTGTTTTACAGATGGTGTAGCATGCTTTGGATCATGAGCTGTTCCAAGCCTTCTCCATATTTTTTTCTTCCCATCATTCTTTTTATGCTTTTTAGATGTTTTTTTTTTTTGCAAAGTCTAATCTTGCCTTTCTATTTTTGAGACTTATGAATGTTTTTACTCTCATGAAGTCTTTATGGTAAACTTGGATAATGATATACCTACCCCCTGGTGAGCGGTCTTCACGTGCCTTGTGTTATGAAGAGGTTTTTCTTTACCATAGAAAGGATCCTATCATTCACCACTGTTGTATTTTCCGTGGACACCCAGGCCATTTTGTGTTGCAAAAAAAAGAGGGGGCTACATTTTAAAGGGATGTAATTCCTAAACCCTTCCCTTCCTCCAATTTGGATGTGAATATCCTTAAATTAAAGCTGAGAGACTGCACTATAAGCCCATATTCATTATTCTTTTTTTTTTTTTTTGTAAATATAATTTGTATTAGTCCTGGCTGTAGTCAGTAGCCAGTGTGACCATATCATCATATTGGCATGTTGTGAGTCATCTGCACACATGCAGAGATCCTCTACCACCTAGAGCTACTCCATTTGTGAGAACTAAGTGGAGAGTGGAGGAGTCACTGATTGTTTCAGAATTGTGAGGTGTGGCTAAATTCAGAATGCAGATAATGAGAGACTTTTTAAATAGAGATCTATGGTCCTTGTTGTGGAACACCTACACTACTGTGGGTTCGAAGGGGGGAAGACTGTCAGAGAACATCTCCAACATATTGTAGATCTCCTTTCAGAAGGGTCAAATTTTTACGCACTACCACGATGGGTGGAGTAACGAACCCATCTCCCTTCCACATTTCTAGCACAGGAAGTGTTTCTGATTAATTGCATGCAATATAGAGGGTGTATGGTTCCAGAAAGTTAATAATTTACCTGCTGTCTCTTGGGAAGACTGAACAGTGGTGGGTAAGGTAGCACATTTTCTCCCACTTCGCATCTCCAAAGGTGCAGGTATTTCCCCATAAAGCTTAGTTTTTCAGTTGGTCCATGTGTTTATAACATAGAATAGAGGAAACAAACCCTGTGCGTCAGGGGATCTGGGTCCAGGCTCGTGTGCTCAAACAGTGAAGGGTCAAGTGACAGTGCCTTCACCTGGGAAAGCATCTTTACAAAACTCTGCAGTTGTTTGTAATAAAAAAGCAGGAAGAAGGTGGTACCAGAGTACCTGTTGATGTCAGATAATGTTCTCAACCCCTTAGCGGTTTATATGTGTCGAAGTCCTGGCAGTAGGTCGTCTCCATATTTATTATTTAACTGGAACTTGAATTTTGTTTGGTAAACAGCCAAAGTAACACAACTCCTGACAGTGTCAAAATATTCTCAGACCTGACTGTATTCCATGATCCCTCTATAACAAGGAAAACCTGTTATAGACTATTAGAGAAACATTCAGGCACACACTATACATATAGACACACATAGGCACACACATGCAAATGCATGAAAAAAAACCACTCTGACACACCGTCAGTTAAAAATAAAGGCTACTTAAAATCTTAGGAAATAAATATGGGGATTTAGTCACACCAAACTGAACTGTTTTAAAGTCTACCACTATGTCATAGTACCCCAATATTTGTGGACCATACACTAATCTTAACATGGGAGATGAATATGTTCAGTGCAATACTTACTGCTTAAACTGCTTCAAGAGGGGCTCCTGACATGTTTTGCTTTCCTTTGGTCACTTTCAAAGAGGTACCCGGAGCTGAGTGTTGACTTGCTCAATATAAATTAACCTTTTTAAGATCAGGAATGTGCGATATTGATAATGTACTAACTCCTAGCTTTCTTTAAATGGTACATATTCTTCATGTTTGTTTGTGCCATTATGGTGATAAAACTTGTGATATATCTCATCTTTCTTTATAGTAAGCAGTAAACATATTTTCAGAAGCCATGTGTAGGACAAACTTGGGTTTGCAAGTGAGGCATGTAAAGTAGACTTTCATTAATTTCATTCCATATCTGCAATTCGTCTACATTTGGGCCCAACGTGTGATATTTTAAACTAAGATGAAATGTAGGTGAACCATAAACCGAACTATGGCTAAGCATATTCATTTTGGTTCATTATTCTGACTTCAGCACATGGAACCAAAAAATACATGAATGATGAGAGAAAAAAAAGATGATTGGTGGCTAGGGGACATTTAATAAATGTTGATTTTATTCATAGATGAAGTGAGAAGTAAGCAATAGAGGGAAAATATTTTAAAAATTGGGCAGACTAGATGGGCCGAATGGTTACTACCTGCCGTCACATTCTATGTTTCTATGAAAAAAGGAAGAAATTAACAAAAAAAATCTATATTTATATATTATATATTTAATAAATATATAATATCTAAATGTTTAATTGTAGATTTTTTACTGCTCTTCCTGTTTTTCCTTCTGTTTAGTACTTTTTTTCAACTGATCTGTGAAACAAATTATGGGAAATTTCTCCTATCATTATACTGCAATATATACATAATATTTATATTATGCATACATTTTGCTTGAGAATCCTTTGAATGGCCTGTTGTTGCCCCCCTTTGGATCCTTTGATTCATTTTTAGAATAATTTTTTGTTTATAAAAATTCTTCTGTGTCGAATTGACATGTGGGTGAAACTTTGGCTTTCTGCCCTATAAATTATTTTCGGAAAAAACGGTTCGGCCAAAATGAACTTACCTGCTATGCACATGTTTAATGTAAAGCTTGTGATTCAGAAAGTATCAATGATCCTGGTTTATTGGATGTCACAAGTAAAGTCTGCAGGTGATGGAATAGAACCAAGTGTTGTAGTGTAATTTGCTGTTCACTAATTTGCCAACTTGTTTATGTTTTATGTGAGGTTAGCCAAGCGTAAGGTGATTAAATTTGAAGTTTAATTGATTGTAATTGGCTTAATTGATGCATACATTACTTAACGGACATGAGAAGCTGTCATTGCCGGAAAAATACTTTATTGCTCATCCATTTTTACAATGAATTCTGACATCGACATTACTGTAAGCTTAAAGATAGCATAGGTGTTCTCCTTTTCTCTCAATTCACCACTTGTCTGCGTGATGCTGTCCCTTCCTAAATTACTTTTCTTTGCCCATTTGGCTTGCTTTCTCAATTCCAACTATCTCCTCGACCCTCTTCAATCTGGCTTCTACCCCCTCCACCCTACTGAACGCACTGATTAAAGTAACAAGTGATCCAATTGATGCTAAATCGAAAGGCCACTACTCTATACTAATTCTTTTTGACCTCTCTGCTGCTTCAAACTCTTGAATTCCTCAGTCATTGTTAGAACATGTCACCAGTTTTCTTTCTTCTATCACTGGCTGGATGTCTTCTCGCTTTCAGAAACTAAATTTCTATAAAACTGAGCTTGTTATTTTTCTCCCTTATGACACTAATCCTCCTTTTTCCTCTCCCTGCAAGTTGATGGTACCTGCATCAGCCCATCCTTGCATTGTCACTGTTGGCCTCACCTTTAGGCCTCATGTTCAGTCTGTTGCCAATTCCACATTAAAAATATTGTCCGTGTTTGCCCATTTTGTTATGCAAGGTGCTGTTAAGGAGCTTGTTCATGATCTAGTAATTTATCGCATTGACGACTGTAATCCTCTCTTGATTGCTCTCCCCAGAAGCTGTATTGTCTCACTACAGTTTGAAATGAATATACAAAGTAAGACAGTAATAGTTTGCGCCACAAATATTTAAAAAGAAATACAAATGGATAACAATATTGTAAAAATATTTAGGAACCATAAAATGAAATAAGCAATGCTGATCAGAAACAATAAAGCAATGAGAGCAATGATAATCAATAATCAATAATGTTAAAAGTCCGATAAGACAAAAACAGTTAAAAAATATAGATAATAAAATGAAAATGAGTCTAGAGTATGGGGTATAGCAAATAGTATAATTATAACCTTATGTTTGATGATTTTCTTGTAGGAGTCTGGAGATTACTGTATCTTCAATCTGTTATCGCCATATAAATAAAAAGAGACTAAAATAGTGTAATACGTCACAAACAAATGAGTAGTATACCGTGCATAATGGTTCTACTCACATACTTTAGAGCTAGTACAAGCTCTGGTGTAATTCACATTCAGTGGCATTGATCCTCCACTGGTAGGATGTAAGTGACGGCACTTCCAATGGATATTTGCAGAGTAAGAAAAAAAAAGTAAAACAAGGCAAAATAGTGCTCTCTGCATAAGAAAAACCTGAAATAACTAATAGCAAATCTTGTGGTCACATTTAATTGAGCAGGGATAACTGCTCAGTATTCAGGTGTAGGTGTTATAATCTCCACCTGGGATTCTTTTGTGAGATGATTGCTGAAGTTCCTGATGACCAGGTCAATTTTTAATAAATAAAAATAATAAAAAGGATGTGGCACAAAATAGTGAAATGGCCAAAATTCCTTTAATAAAACAATAATAGTTCAAATACAAACCAAACGCGTTTCGCCAACACAGGGCTTCTTCAAATGGTAGTTTGTTTATTTAAGTTTGCAATTAATGCTGCCACCAGGCTGATTTTTTCTGTCTCCACTTATATTTTCTGGTAGGCCATCCAGCGCTGACCCACTGTTGTTTGTCTATTTAAGTCTGCAATGAATGCTGCTGCCAGGCTAATTTTTCCTCTCACACCTTCCCTGTTTGTTAATCCTTACATTGGCTTCCTGTATCCACTCTGGTGGTGACCTTGTCTTGTCCGCTGCTCACACTCTTACTGCTAACACGTGCTTACAGGACATCACATGGGCCGCTCCTTTCCCCTGAAACAGCTTGTCTACCCCATCATACTCTCCCCTAGTGTTCAATCATTTAAGAAATACCTGAAAACCCATCTCTTTAGGAAAGCCTATAGCCTCCCAGAGTAACTTCTTTTTCACAAATGTGTTTCTTGCTCCCTTTTAAAGGGTCACACTCAACTCACCTTCTGCTACTTTCCCACTTTGTTGTTTGGTTGCTATCCCCCTCGATGTATTTCCTATTGTGGTTTTATACCCTACATCCTCTAGACTGTAAGCGCATTTGAGCAGGGACCTCATCAGCCTATTGTTCACGTTGTTAAATCTGTTTTTATTCTAAGTCACAAAGTCAAACTTTTCCTACGCAGAGGACATAAATTGTAGCCAATAGGTCTTCAAAGTGTATCGCTACTTCTACTTCTCTACTACTTCCACCCATCTTCTCAGAGGTGGCATGCAGGCTTGTCCCCAGAACCGCCACACCACCATTTTTGCCGCATTAAGGAGTCCTGAAGTCCTGGAATCCCCAAGCGCTTGTAACTTTGAGTCAGCATTTGAGTATGGTGAAGCAGGATTATCAACAGTTCCATAGGCAGGGGCACACCTTGTAGGTCCTTAACTACCTGGCTTAGGGCTTTCCATGAGGGCTTGATTAATCTGCAGTTCCACAAAATGCCAGCAGGTGTCTGGTACCAATGGGTTGCATCTGCTCTGGACCATCGGCATTCTTTACCAATGGGTGAGGGGCTTTTATGAGTTCTCCTGTACCCTGACTGACACTGGAGTTTTTTGTATCAATTCAATCATCTAGTCCCACTTCACCTCCAAGTAGGACTGCTGGATGGCGTCTTCTTGGTGGCATGCAGAGGGGGGAGCCAGCAGATAGTGTCCTGCTGCCAGCATGCCATAGATCACTTCTAGAGGTAATCAAGTCCTGTAGACACTTTGCCTAAAAGTCTGTCACATCTCTGGTTTAACACAGCCTTTGTGGAATCGAAGAGACGTATCCAACGACCTGTGCCCTCATGATAGAATGTAGAAAGGTGTGTGGCATTTCTGGAAAAAAACACCGGCTCTGGGGGCGCAAAATTCCAGTGACCGGCAGGAGGGAAGTGCTCCCTCCTGCCAGGTCACCTCCTGGATCCCCGGCGCGGCGTGCGGCTGAATTGGATGCCGAGGTGGCGAGGGAGCTCTGATCTCTCTGATCTGCTCCCTCGCAGGCTGTTTACTGATGACGTCATATTCCGGCTCCCGCGGCATCAGTAAACAGCCTGCGAGGGAGCACATCAGAGAGATCAGAGCTACCTCGCCACCTCGGAATACAATTCAGCCGCACGCCTCCCAGCAGCCCCACTGGACCACCAATGAGAGACCCACGCCAGCTCGCCAGGTAGGAAGGCTGGGTGGGAAATTTTAATTTAATTTAGATTATTAATTACTGTGTGTGTGTGTGTGCATGTGAGTATATGTGTCTGTCAGTGTGTGTGTGAGTATGTGAGTTTGTGTGTGTGTGTGTGGTTCTGTCAGTGTGTGTGTGTGAGTGAGTATGTCTGTCAGTGTGTGTGTGAGTGTGTCTGTCAGTATGTGCGTGTGACTGTGTCTGTCAGTATGTGCATGTGTGCATGTGAGTACGTGTGTCTGTCAGTGTCTGTGAGTTTGTGTGTGTGTGTCAGTGTGTGTTTGTCAATGAGTCTGTCAGTGTTCGTGTGAGTGTCTGTCAATGAATGAGTGTGTCAGATAAGTGAGTCTGGCTGTCAGAGATGTCTGTGTGTTTGTCATTGAGCGTGTGTGACTGTTTATACACCCCTGACTGTAGCGTGGCCAAGCGGAGTGTACCGTGGTACAGAAACTTCTGTTTCCTGTACCTGGCAGGACTGACAGGAAAAGCTCACTGTACCAGGATTCGCTCCACTCAGCCACGCTACAAGAAAGGTAGGAGGCACACCAGGAAGGGGAGGGGACCACTATGGGGGTGGGTGGCGCACCAAGGGACAGGGAGAGGAGGGGAGAGATACCCTAAGGTACAGGAAAAGGAGGGAGGGAGAGGAACACTAAACAACAGGGAACAGAGGAGGGAGGGGAGAGGAACACTAAGGGACAGGGAAAGGAGGGGGGAAGGAAAAGGAACACTGAGGAACAGGTAAAGGAGGAGAGAGGGGAGAGGAACAGTAAGGGTCAGAGAAGGGAGGGGACCATTAAGAGATTCATATGCTTCTCCGGTTCGGTGGTTGTGGTGTCTGCTGCAGTGCTTGGAGTCCTCAGGAAGCGCTAGGAGCATCCTTGAATGGAGGTACCCAGTCGGAGTGCCAGGTGATCCGTTACATTAGCAGACAATGATATCCAGGGAGAGTTAAGCGTTGAAAATCTTATTCAATTAGAGCGTCATAGAGCCCGGCTTTCGATGGTGACTACTCTGTTTCATCTGTGACTCCGAGCGAGCTACTGAGTTTGATCTCTACTCCAGCCTACCCCAGTCTTGAATATATGAATTCTCCCTAACTTACATACCTCCCTCCCTCATAAACTCAAGAACCCACAAAGCCCTGCGCAGCATCTGCTGATTACCTCCGCCGGAGTAACTTTGCCAGAATAACTACATGCACGTGGCAAGAGGTACGATGGAGGATTCAGGAAGCAGTGTTCTCCACAGCGGTGAGGCAAAGTGGCGGATGTGAGGAGAAGTGTTCACCAGGAGAGATTGAGATACAGTTGCGGACACAAGGAGAAGCAAGTGCCACAAGTAAGAGACTTGTTGCGTGCCACAGGTGCAGTGAATAACAAGAGGAGTCTAGCCCATGGAAAACACGAAACTGTGGATCGTGGTGCTGATCAAAGTGTTCTGTAGAATAACACAACAGTACTGTGAGTAGCTTTTGAGCATTAAGTTAATGAAAATAGAGGAGGTAAGAAGAATGTTAAAGAAAGAAATGGGGAGAAGGGGAGAAGGGGAGAAAATAAAAAGTAAAGAGATTCTATGTTTTGCTTTTTCTGTATATATTGTAACTCTTTTTGAGTATATATCCTGGATATTATTAATAATAATATTGTGATATAAAAAAGAAAAGGAAAAGAGAAAAGAGAAAGAAAGAAGGAAGTGGAAAATGGAAGAGAATGGAAAAGAAAAAAATGGGGGAAGAGATAAACAAAAGAAAAAGAGGAAATCACAATGGCTTCTAAAAATGAAAAAAATCCTCATCCCTGACAAAAACAAATCTATTTCTCCTTAGTTCTCCTAAAACTCTCGAAACATCTAAAATTATTAAAAGAAAATCACTAGAACCTAACAAAGATAGATTAGGCTAATCTGATGAAATATCAAAAGATGAATAATCCACCTCTTTCACACGATTCCTTATTACTAATGATGGATAATCTATATACAAAAATAAAAATAAATGATTTAGATATGAATACAATGGAATTAAAAAAATTAAATATCTTCCTTAACGCAGAAACTATCACAACAAGCGGATCTCCTAACGAAATTTCAAAGTGATTTTATGGAAATCCAAACTGACAATCTTCAACTTAAATCTAACATTCAATCTCTGGAACTAAAGATAATAGACCTGGAAGACAGATCAAGGAGGAAAAATCTGAAAATAAGAGGGATTCCTGAAAGTGTCACAAATCAACAACTTGAAACATATTTAATAGATCTCTTTTCTACAATAACAGAATTATCCTTGCATGGGGCACATCCATTAGAGAGATATCACAGGCTAAGGAAGTCGAAAGAAATATCAGTCCCAAGTGATATTATAGTGAGATTTGCAAATTATAACTTGAAAGATACAATCATGAAACAAATCAGGAAAAATCCACTTAAACATGAAAAATATAATAAAAAGATATATATATATTTTCTCACAAATCACAGCAGCTACATTAGAAGCGAAAAAGCGATTCCATAAATTAACTTTGATTTTAAGGCAAAAGAAGATAAGTTATCAATGGGGATTCCCAACTAGATTAATAATAAAACACGAAGAAAGACTATACAATTTTCTGGATCCTCTACAAGCAAAGGAACAACTGATAAAATGGAATCTCCTTACAGAAACTTAAAAGAGACAAAAAAAAGTTTTCCTCTTTCTCCTCCACCTCTCTCTCCATAGTCTTAATATAAAAACCGAAAGTAAAGGAGAAGACAATGAGAGGATGACTCAGGTGATAGAGAATGAGAAAGAAGTGATGAGGAAAGGTATTACTGAAAACTCCATCCAAAAATAATACAGTCTCAAATAATACTGATATGAAGTATGGATGAGGGTGTATGAAATGTAATATACAGAATTCCTCCTTTCTCTCTTCCCCTCTACCTAATGAAATCCAATCAAAAACTAGTTTATTTTATTTAAATTTTGTATTGTATTAATCAACTTAATGTATAATCAAAAATAATGAATAGGATAACATGCATTATATTTAAACATAAGATTATCTAAAGAACTTAAAAGATCCCTTTGTTTGGTATGTATATCATGGCAAGTTATTTAAACTATATCACTATGAGATATGTAAGAGGTTTTTGATAGTGCACTTAAACATATAAAAATAAATACACAAGTAAATGAATATTGAAGGGATAAAAAAAATATTATGGTATTATGGGGAAAATTGAACAAGAAGAGTGAAAGAGGAGAAAAGAAAAATTGAATGATATACAGTTGCAAGAAAAAGTATGTGAACCCTTTGGAATGATATGCATTTCTGCACAAATTGGTCATAAAATGTGATCTGATCATCATCTAAGTCACAACAATAGACAATCACAGTCTGCTTAAACTAATAACACACAAAGAATGAAATGCTGCCATGTTTTTATTGAACACACCATGTAAACATTCACAGTGCAGGTGGAAAAAGTATGATGATGATCAGATCACATTTTATAACCAATTTGTGCAGAAATCCATATCATTCCAAAGGGTTCACATACTTTTTCTTGCAACTGTATATGATAAAAGAAGAGAAAAGAGTGGAAATTCATTTTATATAAGGTTCATAAGCACTTATTAAAAAGGATAACACAGTAAAGAAGATGAAAAGATTTTGCACAATTTAAGTTTCACATATTTATAGAATATACTAAAAAGGTGATTATAATAATCACTGTGATATAAAGTGATGTATATATATAGAAAAGAGAATATAGAAAAGAAAAAAGGAAAGAAAAATAAAAATGATAAAAAGGAGGCAGAGGAGGAAGAAAGGGATTTCCCCCCCCCCCCCACTTTGATAAGGAGAAATAAGAATTAGAAAAAGTAATGGAAATGGAAATATTTTTAAAAAACAAATTCTTAGAAAGCTGGTATACCTTTAGTGTGACCTAAATTATAAATATGTCATATCAGAAATTAGATTTCTGATTACACATGGTGTTTCTTTAATGAATGAATGACGAATTAATGGTTTATATGTTACAGAGTATTTTAAGTTTTTTGACATTAAACATTTTCTGAGAGAACTGGTACAAAGATATGAAGAAGTAGGGCAGGGACGAGAGGTTCCAAAGATTAAAATAAAAAGAAATTACATTTAATTTTATCACAATAAATGTTTAGGGAATGAATACTCCATATAAAATCAAATAGACGTAGTATATGTCCAGGGGACACACTGGAATGATACATCCAAGAAACTATGGAAATTCTCCTATTATCCACACATTTATCAAGCTAATATTCTTAATGGGGGGAAAAACCGAGGTGTAGTTATTATAATCTCTAATAAAGTCAAATTTTAACTGATCCCTGAGGAAATGATAATAAAGGTAGACACGTTGTTTTGATTTGCAAAATCAATGATATTCTATATACATTAGTAAATATATACTGCTCCAATCAGTTTCCAACAAAGTTTATTGAAAAACTAATGAATAGAATAGATCAGATAACTCAAAGTACTTTAATTCTAGGAGGAGATTTCAATTGTGCCCCTGACATTGGGTTGGATAAAAAATTACCATCTAATATAAGAATAGATTTGAAATCTATTTTTTAAAAACTCTCTATATGATATCTGGAGAGTATTACATCCCTAAGAACAAGACTATACCTTCTTTTCAAAGGTACATTATTCATACTCAAGAATAGATCTATTCGTTACCAAACAAGATACAGTACATAAATGTTCTTCCTCAAGGATCGGATCACGCACACATAATTAAAAAAAATTGAGATTAAAGGGACACCGTAGGCACTGTATCTGCTTCATCTCATTGAAATGGTTATAGTGTCTGGAGTCCCCTGGTACCATCATTTCTTTCAGCATTAAACAGTTTTTAATGTTTTTATGTTTTAATGTTAAACAGGAGTCCCCGGCAGTCCATCCCATCTGTGCAGCTTTGGCTAATAAGTATTAGTCTGAGCAGCACTGGACAGCTGTGATTGGCTGAGAGTGTCAGCTGACTGCTTTTAGCCTGTCTGAGCTCCAACTGACGGTATGAATGGGTATGACAACAAGGATGTGTGTAATCTCTGCCTTAGCTACACATACAGAAGGGGCTGGACTGTAGGTGGCCAGGGACTCTTATGTTGTGTCATACTGCACAAACATGGTACAACCCTGAGTGGAGGGACAGTGCCAGGGCACTCCAGGCACTATAACCAATTCAAAGAGATGAAATGGTTATAGTGACTACAGTGTCCCTTTAATAGAGAATATTTTCCTCAAACAGCATGGAGACTGAATGAATCATTGTGTTCTCCTGCACAGGATATAGATAGGCTGAAAAAAAGCAAGCTAAGGAGTTTGTTGAAATGAATGATAATGGAGAGGCTTACATTTTTTCTATTTGGGGATCATTCAAATGTTTTACCCAAGGACTATTTATAAAACTTGGCTCTTATGTAAAAAAGAAACGCTGAGAATTCTTATCAAATCTATATATATTATTAACTAAATTAGAGAAAATAAGGAATCCTAATTATATCACATGTAGATAAAATTGTAGAAGTAAATTATAAGAAACTTTTATTATTATTTAAAGGAAATTTTCAAAATTGGAAAGGGCTAGAAATCTCTTGGATAGGGCACATGAATATGATCTCAGCATATGTAATACCAAAATTAATCTATTTATTTTGATCATTACCAATAAGAGCATCACACTCAATACTCAAACAATTTTAAAAAACTGTTTATGAAATTGATTTAGGGGAATAAAACACCCAGAGTTTCATATAATGCGCTCACTAAAAGAGTGAGTAAATGTGGAACAAATCTTCCTGATATAATAAAATTACATGATTGTACCATGCTTGCTCATTTTTTGAAATGGGACAACTTTATTAATCCTGATCCCAGCTGGAAAAATATGGAAACAAAAAGTAATACTCTATTTAAACAAGCTTGGATTGGTTCTGAACATTGTAAAAAGTTCTCATCATCAAATAAAATTGTAAATGAAACACTTACCACTCTTAAATTATTTAAAAGGAAATTGGGTATTTGTAATAAATTAATCTACTCCGCACCAATTGAAGTTCTTAATTTCTTTATTGGTGATATAGATTTATAAAAATGGATAGAATATAATATCCAAAACACAACTCAAATTGCTCCGTTCGGTGAAATTAAATCATTTATAGATATTCAAGCTCAATTTGGATTGCCCAATCAAGAATGGTACATTCTGGTACATTATGTTAGAATAAGACATCTATTAAATACCTTAGATATTAAAGAACACCCAGAATTTGAAAATTGAATTAATAAAAATTATAAAAACTGACAAATTACGAAAGTGACACACATGGTTAAAGATTTGATGGTTATGGATAAACCCTATTCCATCCAAAAATAGGAAAGTGATATAAATAAATCATTCACACTGGAAACTTGGGGAGATAGATTTATTGAGATCAGGAAGATTAATCACAGCCTTAATATACAGGAGACTTTTTTAAAAATCGCTCACCGATGTATATCACTCCATATAGAATCAAAAAATTAAAAAATAATTACTCGGACAAATGTTGGAGATGTTCTAAAGAAATAGGTACTGTGATCCTTGTCACCAGGTAGCACGGTCCTCTAGGGCAAAAACATGCACAGTCCTTGTAGTTGCAAATACTCCAGGCACTTTATTTGTAAGTTCACACAGGATACAGCAGTTAAATGAAAAACAAAAGTAACAGAAAACCCTATAAACAAAAACCTAGCTCGTCTGAGCACTAACTGACATAAGTTTCCCTATCTCTCAGGGTTACACTAAACAATATTGCACCAACCTTTTAGATAGCAACACTCTGCTATCTAACCTGTTGCTTTCCTTTCTGCACTCCCAGTGCTCCAAGCCAGCCTTGCCCTGACTGCTTTCCTTTCCGCACTCCCAGTGCCTCCAAGCAAGCCTTGACTGCTTCCTTTCTGCACTCCCAGTGCTCCAAGCCAGTCTTGCCCTGACTGCTTCCTTTCTGCACTCCAAGTGCCTAGTCTTCTTGACTATATGGAGAGAACAGCCTCTCTCTCCTACCTGCTTCCTGGGAGGAAGCCAGCAATCCCTCTCCTTTTCCTGCCTAGCCGGGAGGAGTTTATTCCCACTGCAACAGCTGATTACCTGCAGCTGAGCAGTGGGTTGGAGACAGTCCAAAAAACCCTGGCCTGGATCTAGGTCTCCCCAGAACACCACTAAACTGTGGAGTGGAGCATTGGCCCACCCTTCTCTCCAAATGCTCCACCCCAGGGGCCCATAACTAAACAATGCGTTGTGTTGTGCAACACACAAACTACACATACTCCCCCTGGGGTTAAAAGGCCTATCTGCCTTCACTTTATCACAGTACAATATATCATATGTGGTGGGAATGTGAAGTACTAAATTAGATAAAAAGAAAGATATCTAGTATATTTTGAAAATTATTACTACTACAGGTTACCCCAGACATACTTAGTCCATTTGGATTTTGCAAATTGCAGTTAATACTAGAAAATATTAATTAATTATATCTTAATGGCAATCAAACTCACTTTAGCCAGAAATTGGAAAAACCCAATGACACCAATATGGCCAATAATAAATAACCAAATTAGATTCCAACAACAGATGGAGGAAGGATTCTAGAGAAAGAAAAAAAATATGGAGAATGTGGGATAATATCTTATAAATGAAATATAATTATATACCCTGAGTATAAAATAAACAATTAGATAGAAAAGGATATTAAAGGAAGGGAAACTCTTAATTCTGCCTGAATAATTACTATATTATAATTCTCTGTGAAATCAATCATATTAAAGGTTATAGACCAAAACGTATTATATTATGTTATGTTATTGATCAGAAAAATGAATGAGGTTTATTATGTATTTATGCTGGAAAACCGCACTGTATATATTCCATGAACATAAATAAATGTTTGTCTATGTATAAGAAAAAAATGTTTTCAATAAATATTCAATTGACCTTTTGTTGGAATTAATAGGATCTATATTGAGCCAGGAAATACACTACACATTGCCTATATGAGACACTGTTACAAGAGACAAAATTAACTGAAATGTCCAAGATAAAGATAAGTTTTTAAGCTGCAACAAAGTTTTACTATAATGCCTGACTACATGATACTGTACGGTATTTTAAATTCAAGGACATAAGATAATTTTTCTGCAAAATATTATTTAATTCAAAGTTCTGGAACTCTCTCACAGATCCTCTAGGGCTCTGTATCTGGCGGTAAACGTTAGACACAAAGAAGTAAAATCAAAGGAAGCATACGGAGATAAAAAAATAAAATGTCTTTCTACATAAGCTCCTTTTTTGTAGTAGACTGTGTAATTTGCATTTTTGTACTTCTGTCATAGTGACTTCTTTGATTTTGCTGCTGGCAAACCTTCACTGCCTTCTGAAGAACTTTAGGGAACTTGAGAACAGAAAATGGATATAACATATTTATTGTGATTACCATCTTATTCAGTGAAACAACTGTTGCGTGTCATTATTATCTTTTTTTTGGTATGTGGTCACACAGAATCTAAATTAGAACTTTCAGATTTTCTGCTTTTTTTATTAGTTTTCCTCTACATGTTATGTACGGTAAGTCATTGTTCTGAAGAAAAGATACATTGCTGATTTAAAAAAGTTAACATTACTGAAACCAATATTTATGCTTCATAATAAAGACAAGTTGCACAAAAACAGAGGTTGTGTAATTCTGTGATAGCATAAAATAGCAGACATATGAACGGCAAGAAATGTCTGAGATGCCAAATAATTTTTCCAATGAAAAATGGGCATAATATCTATTGAATGGGCATCTAATATAATATTATGTACATATTTTGTTGTACACTGATAGGAACATTTTACCACCATTTTGTTCACAGATCAAGGAAGAAAAAGTAAAGAACAGCTGGCGTGGTAAAAATCTTAATTTATATATTACATATTTATTGACTATTATTAATATATATTAATGTTGTTCAACGTGTTTTTTTTTTTTTATAGTTATAGTTACATAGCTGAAAAGAGACTTGCGTCCATCAAGTTCAGCCTTCCTCACATTTGTTTTTTGCTGTTGATCCAAAAGAAGGCAAAAAACCCAGTCTGAAGCACTTCCAATTTTGCAACAAGCAAGGGAAAAAATTCCATCTTGACCCCTGAATGGCAGGCAAATTTATCCTTGGATCAAGCAGTTATTACGCTACATTGAAAGATTATATCCTTGACATACCCAGGACATACTTGAAAACGAGAGAAATCTCAATGTATCTTTCCTGGTAAAATATTTTATAAATAAATAAATATTCTATTTTTGCAAGTATGCATCTAGTAGCTGTTTGAACATCTGTATGGACTCTGATAAAACCACCATGTTGAGGGGGTCAATATTCTAAATTCCACATTAAGCACCAAAAAAAGAGAAATTTATGGTAAATTTGATGAGTAACAGATCACAGATCAAGGGAGAAATCAGCAATAGAGGGGGAAACAGGAGGAGCAGGAAAAAAAATCTATATTACGGTTATTCACCAAAATGAGAATTAACAAAATTGGAAAGCATAACTGATTTAGAAAATGATTTCAGTGTTGCTCTTTTTACTTTGAATTCCAATCAGCAAGTGTGAGAAATGCCTACTGGTTGAGTAACACAGTGACAGCGAGCAAAAGAACAGGCTGTCACTCAATCTATGGCATGGGGATTTCATTAACAGGTGAGGGAGAGACTCTGTTTAAAAAAAAAAAAAAAAAAGCTTTAAAGAGCATTTCTGCTAGAATAATGAACAGGTGTAATTTAAACTCTAATAATATACACTTATTCTATAAACACTTTAATATCATATACATGTATTAATAATACATGAATGTGTGTATATATATATATATATATATATATATATATATATGTATACATGCATACAGACTTGCATGTTACTACAAATCACAATAATTGATTGCAACTATTTTTTTAATTAAACATTGTCATCCCTTTCAGCACACACACTCTCGCTGACCTATACTCATTGGCAAACACTGTTTAACCAACACATATTCTGACTGACAAACACACACATTCTCACTGATACACATTCTCTGATATGCACTCACTGACAGACACACACAATTTCACTGATACACACACACTGTTTAACCAACACACAATCTTAATGACAGACACACATTCACTGACAGACAAACACTATCACTGATTCTGACACATACTGACAGACTCACTGACATACACACTCACTGACAGACACACACACTCTCACTGATACTGACACACACTGACACTTACTGGCAATCACACACTAATGCATACTCACTGACAGACATCAAGACGCATTTACTGGCAGACACACACTCTCACTGATACTGACACACACTAACACACACCACACTCTAACACACACTCACTGACATACACACCCTCTCACTGATGCTAGCACACATATACTCATGTACTCACATATTCTGCCTTTGTGCATAGCAGCCCATGTGGGGTGCCCTAAGGTGACCAGATGGCCAATTCATGGGCACCTGTGGCAAACATTACAAAGAAAGCCCAGTCGCACTCACGACCTTAGCGATCCCTGTTATTCCACACCTCATGGGTGAGCTATGACGAAAGAGTCAAGGTTAAGGTTCAAAATGCCAGAAAACTTTTACATATTATTTTATGCTTGCAGAAGCATACAAAAATATAGATAATAATTGAGGTCAGAAGCTTTAAAATGCTAGAATGTTATTTCGGCGCTTGGTTTTGTTCCTTTAAATCTCAAGGCTCCATTTTCCTATCATTGCAAGAGTTGGGCATCTCCTCCCATGGAGATGAGTTCTTATTTACTGATATTGCACCTAAATGAATAATAAAATAGTGTTATATAATGTAAACTCTATGGCATACATTTATACAAGCTTCTAAAGGTATTTTTAATGGTGTTTTTTAATCTTGTAGAAAGTCTAAAAGCCGGCAACAAGAAATGCAGAAGACAAAGGAAAAAATTAATTTTTTCAAAATCAAAGCTATAAATTCTCTCATTGGTGTTTTTTTCGCCAGTGAGAATAGAGCTAGAATTCAGTTCATAGTCATTGACCAGAAAAAGCACAGATGGTATTAAAGGACATACTTATTTTCCTGGCACTATAGTGCTCTGAGGGTGTCCCCACCCTCAGGGCCCCCATCCCGCCAGGCTCTAGGGGGTGGAAGGGGTTAAATTTACCTCTTTTTCCAGCGCCGGGCTGGGAACTCTCCTCCTCCTCTCCTCCATATTGCCGTCATTGGCTGAATGCGCATGTGCGGCAGGAACCGATCGTGCATTCAGCCAGTCCATAGGAAAGCATCTGGATTAACCCTCAGTGTAAACATAGCAGTTTCTCTGAAATTGCTATGTTTATAGAAGAAAGGGTTAATCCTAGCTGGACCTGGTACCCAGACCACTTCATTAAGCTGAAGTGGTCTGGGTGCCTATAGTGGTCCTTTAAACTTAAAATAAAAATTAGTAGGTGCTTTAAAATGTAAATGTATATTAGAAATTCTCTCTTGATTGTACAACCTGCTTAAGAAGCATTTACTAAGGCTCATAACTGGAAATTACGTTCAAGGATTAAAAAAAATAAAAAAATGGATAGTAGTATTTCATTAGTGTTATTTAATAACTCTAATTGTACTGATACAGATACTGCAACTAATAAAAAAAATAACAAAACTAAAAATATACAGACTCCTAAGAATTAACTGTATATAATTGATAAAACAGTAGAAATTTAAATTAAAATATGTAATGACCACTATAGCAGAGTGTTGCGTTTTCATTTCACCACTGTACAGATGAACTGTTAAACTGAATTTTTTGAGCTATGAAGTCTGATAAAACATCAGGACAGGCATGAAACGCGTCCAGAGTTACTGTAAGTTTTTTCATATTTTTGTTTTTCCCACTTATGACAGGTGCGGGTTTTTCCCTTTTTGTATTTATTGACTTTTTTTGTATTTTTAAACCTTGGACTCCCGTGGGGGGAGAAAGAGTCTGCATTAATTGACATGTGCTTGAAGATTTTGGATTGCTTGTCACTTATGATGTCTGCACATATTTTTATGGAAAAAGAGGAGTAGGGTCGCACACGGCCACAATGTTTCAACCCAGAGTGCTGCTGAGCATGGGTCAGCAAACCTCAAGAGATATATATGAATAAGAAAATCTCAGGCACTCACTGCGATTGCTTCCAGGCAGATTTATTGCAACGTTCTGACCTATTTTTTTATAATAAAGTATGCACTTTCCCTGATCTAACTGGTAGATTATTCTGAGATCCTGATGAGTGCGGACTGTTTGGCTGTTTTTGGTTATTTAAAAAAAAAAAAAAAAAGCCAATTGTGTAAATGAAAGTCAGTTGAGGACAGTTATTTACTTTGAGCAGAGAAGGCCTGGGAGAGAAGGCGTGAAAAATCCTGTCATGTGGAACTTATTTGACAGCACGCAGCCTGATAGGGACACATGTCTTTTAAGAAATAAGTCCCAAATAAATCTTCCACTATAGGGATGTGTTGTAGAATGGCATTTAAGTCCATTTGAGTTAGAGCAGATTCCTCATTTTCTGTAAACCTATAGGGTCTACAGACAAGCAGACACAGGATTTACGGGAGATTACGTGTACTTTGTATCCTTTGCCTTCCGGCAAATTTTGGGTAATGTTTTCTTATTATTGCTCTGTTGCTTTGTGATAGAACTTAATCCAGTGTTGTTCAGTGTAATGAAATGATATATCAGTGACACATCTACTGTACTAGTCTAACATATTTCTAAAATCTAAAATGAAGTTTTTTGTATAATATAAAGTTTTTCGATCTATACAGACCAGCATTTGTTATGTTTTTGCTATGCCTTTGCTATGTTATGATTTTTTGCTATGTTAATTATTTTGCTACGCATGTACATCTCTACACGCTGTAGTACTTTTTAAGCATTTTCAAGTTATTTTACATAAACAAATATGTGATCAAGTTGTAGGCCTTGTGTGTTTAATGCACAAGATTGATATGGAGAATTTAAATATTTAGCTTTTGATTGGTAAATGGAATGGAATAGATATTTGTGATAGGAATAGGTACGGGGCTATTGACAATCAATTGAAATTATCTTTATCTAAAAATTCTAAAATATCTTGACAATATAAAATTTATCAGCAAAGAACAATTCATAGTAGATTTGAGCTCAAATTGCCATAAGTCCAGTCCAGTTGCACAGACAACTGTCTTTAGCAATAATATACAAACAAAAGGAAGATTTACCCGTGCGATGTTACAGGTCTTAAAATATAGTTCTATTCAATTTTACTTTCTTTATTTCAAAGCTAGTTTTGTGTTCTATACTTCTTTGAATTGAATATGATGATTTTTTTCCCAATGTGATTCTGCTTTCAAATACAAAACATGTAAAGCCATATTTGCGGCCTGTTGAATATCAGGCTTTTGCCATGTATATTGTGCATTTGTACAGAGTGCTCGTGGTTTTATTCATGAGCATAATGTTCAGTACCGCAGATTCTATTTTTAGAGCTTGCTCTCCATTCCAGCTACATAATATTACATATTTAATAATTCTGTGATACTTTAGTGTTATGATGCACAGACATGCTATTATCTGCATCGCAGAACTTTACAAGTTACAATTTAAGCGTTGAATTTTTTTTTTCATATACAACACATGTTTTTTTTTTTTAAATATTGGAGTGTGTTGTAGTAATGCAAGCTGGTAGGCAAAGTGCAGGGCATTTTATACAATCTGTCTTTAAAAAATACAACTTACGTGATAATATATAGTTCGATACCAAATTTGCCCACTACTTTAACCCCTTAAGGACACATGACATGTATTCCAGAAGTCTGGTCCTTAAGGGGTTAAAGGACCACTATAGGCACCCAGACCACTTCAGCTTAATGAAGTGGTCTGGGTGCCAGGTCCATCTAGGATGAACCCTTTCTGCTGTAAACATAGCAGTTTCAGAGAAACTACTATGTTTACCTATGGGTTAATCCAGCCTCTAGTGGCTGGCTCATTGACAGCCGCTAGAGGCACTTCCGCGCTTCTCACTGTGATTTTCACAGTGAGAAGATGCCAGCGTCCAAAGGAAAGCATTGAGAATGCGCATTCAGCCGATGACGGGAAAGGAGGCGGAGAGTCCCCAGCATCGAGGGAGCCCGGCGGTGGAGAAAATATTTTAACCCCTTCCTCACCCTACAGCCGGCGGGAGGGGAACCCTAAGGGTGGGGGGGGACCTAGAGACCCTATAGTGCCAGGAAAAGGAGTATGTTTTCCTGGCACTGTAGTGGTCCTTTAACTGAGCTTCTTAAAAACGTAATAATTTCTTATCTTCTTGTCTTATCTTATTCCACTTGTTTTTGCCTATAGTACATAAATATACATGCAGAAATACTTTTTGGCAATAAATATTGAATATCCATTGACATGGGCATGGAGTATTAAACATATATGAATGAAATACATTTTTCTTAAGACTTATTGTCTTAAGAACCTTAAGAAAAAGCTAACAAAAATATGACTGATTGTTAAAAGGATCTGGAAACCTCTAAACAAATCAATAAGGTATGTACTGGGTTTACAGTCATTAATAGTGTATGTATAAGTGTTTTGCTAAAAATAAATAAATAAGCAAAACAAAAAGGGTTGCAGTAGAGAAAGGTAGACATAATAATGTTTTAGCATATTGTGTTATTGTAAGGCAAGTGTATGGTGATGTAAAAAATAAATAAAAATAAATAAATATGTGTGTTTTCACAAATAACTCGTCATTTAGGTCAAACATACGATATCATTAAGAAAACAAAGTAAAGTGATAAAATATTGTAGCTAGAACTTCTGGGTTACTCATACTCAAATTGCATATCCTCCGAGTGTTCCGTAGACGTAAACAGCCATTTACCGTAAAGAAAAGTCGTATGTAGTTTCAGGTGGAAGAAACTAACTTTGTAGAAGTAAAAATTGATGTGCAAGGTAATATCAGGTAATTCACATGCTATTCAAGTATGTAATATGCTGGTAATTATGTGCTGGTAGCAAGTGAAATGCCCAGAGTAAAATAAAAACCTATAAAAAAAATCTACAAAAACTCTGAAAATGAAATGCACAGATGTAAAATATGTCAGAAAAAAAGGGTGTAATAGTTTGTGGTTTCTTTCACTCTACCTAGGATATTATAGTTATGGAAGTACGTGTACACACAGCAATAATATACTTATTTAAGGAATTCTAGAATATATTCCACTGGTTGGACAGATGAGGAGGCAGACTGACAGCCTCAGGGACCCTAGGGAATCAGGTCAAATTAGTAGATTTGTAGCAGTCAGCCAGCATGATGGGAATTAGAATGATTAAATATTAGGGTCTGAAGAGAGACGACAAGAGAAAGAGGCAGGATGCATATTTAAATTCACATTTGATGAATGAGGTCATCTTTGAGCAGATCTGCCAATGAATATCATTTGGATGAAAATGGAAGGACTTGTTCTAGTGTACTTGTGTTGGGAAGTGAAGTAAGAGATAATTTATTGGTGAGACTGTTAAAACAGAATGATCGGGGTGTCATGAGACAATTACCTCTAATCTGACTGTGATAACATTTTGCAGACAGGAGTTGAATTAAGATTCCTAAAGCCAAACATAATTGTGAATGTATGTGAAACAGAGACATACTCATTGTATTACAGATCAAAAACATCAATATTAACATGAAAAAATGGCTCGTGATTTTAAAAAAATTAATTTTTTAATGTTGCTAGCAATAAATATGTATCAAGAGAAAAAAAAAAGAAAATGTAATCCTTCAACATTATTTGAACACATTATTTAAAATGGGGACACGCAGTGGCGGAACTACCGCGGTTGCAGGGGTCGCAGCTGTGCCCGCCGCCATGTGTTGCGGCCTCGGCCCACACGGTAGAACCTCTGGCAATGAATATACGGGGGCCCGGTCAGTGCTGCGGCTCTTTAACAGCGCGACTGGGCCCCCTGTGATGACAGCAGACGCTGGGAGGAAGTGTCTGCCCCGGTCACCTCCTCCCAGCAATCTGCAGGGGAGGAAGGAGAGGAGGGAGTCAGAGTGGGGTCTCTGACTCCCATCAGCCTGAGCCACCACAACAAACGCCTGCTTCTTCCCCACACATGTCAGGAGAGCGCCGTTCGGCACGTTTGTTCGTATGAACCATATGAACAAATGCTACCATTCATCCAGAGTGTGCATTCAGTATTCGTTTGCATTTAACTCCCGTAGTTGACCGTCCATGCCACAAAACTCCCTGGAAATGTTTTGGGCATAGGACCATGTGTGTGGCCAGTCAGAACTTCCACACGGTGGCGGTGCCGCTCTGTTAGTGGGATCTGAGCGTTTTTTGGATATGTTGGATGCTCAGATCCAGGCCATCTGGGGATGTATAGACTGTAGGGGTTCCTATGTGGGAAATATGTATTTTTATGTGTTTTAATACTTTGTATTTTATGTTGAGTCACAGTGACACTGTATTTAGTGGCACATGGTGGGTGTGTTTATGGGTGTGTTTGGGGGTGTGTCACTGTGCTCAGATTCTGTATATAAGTGAGCCATTTGGCAGGGAATAAACAGTTCTTCTTCACCCTTCACTAAGCCTCGGCGCGTGTTTGAGTGATACTGCGGTTACCCCTTCAGCAGTACTTATAATTTCTACTTAGCAATACCTATACTCACTGGCAGCTATAATCACTCTGGAGCTATTACAACTAAGAAGGGGCGACCACAGGTGGTAGAAACCCATCTTCAGGAGGGTATACCGCCACAGTGTGTATGTGTGTGTCTATGTCTATGTGTATGTGTGTCTATGCATGTGTCTGCATGTGTATCTGTTTGTCTGCATGTGTGTGTGGGGGGGAACATATGATAGGGGGAGGATAGACGTGTGGAGGGTTGGTGGGGGGGCATATGGGAGGGCGAGGATAGATGTATGGCGGGTGGTGAGGGGTACACATATAAGGAGGGCGGGCCAGGGCAATGGTTTATAATTATGCCTCAGGGGACATGGTTAGCTAAAATTAAATTATTAAATATATTAATACTAAGTACTATTGTTTAAAATAAATAGATTTTGTTTCATTTAAAAAAAACATCTGCCAAAGGAAAAATAAAGGTATGTGGATATGCAATATACTAACATAACGGGTAACCAGGTAGGTGCTGGTGTATGTGGATATGCAATATACTAACATAACGGGTAACCAGGTAGGTGCTTTAAGCACCAGGTAGGTAATGGTAGGGGTCTGGGGGTAAAAGTAGAACCAGATGGGACTATTGCTTATGAGGTCACTTGGAGTCCGAGAAGAGGATTGAAAAATTAACAATAAAGGAAAGCATTTGTGAGGTTTTGCATAGTTATAATGGATGTTCCAAATGGTAGGAGCACAGAAGAAGACAAGATAAGTCTTGTAGAGTTAAGCTAGTGGAAAGGTTTGACAAAGATGTAATAAAAGATGGGCATGTAGAAGTAGGGAGGTATATGTTGAAGAGATTCCCATATACCTAGGATCTAAAGTGAAGCCAGACTGATTTGCATCATATGCTGTTAACATTCAGATATATAAATTATATATATGAATAACTGTTGTCGGCTTTTATTTACAATATTGACAACAAGAGGTTCTGTCCATACTATATTTGTTTAGTTACAGCTACATATAAAGTTATAGACAAAATTACAGACAGTGCCAGTTACAATATATTAATATCAATAACCTAATAGAAAGGTAGGACAATGCTTAACTTTCAGAATACCTTAGAGAAACACTCCGATCACCAAATCCACTACATCCTTTTGTAGCAGTTGTGGTGCTAGGAACTATGGTTGCTTTCGCTATGATTTTTTGTCTTACTCTTTAAGCATTCAATACCAGATTTCCTAGAACTCTAAACCTACCCTTTCAGCTGGAAACAAATTACAAATGAGATAATTGTGCATTCTCGTTATCTATCCAAGTTGTTTTACTGTATGAACATTTCTGTGTGTTTTTTTTATGTGAGCACTTGGGCACGGAAACTTTTTCCATTACTTGTTTCCTGCGCTTACATTTTTGTATATATTTCCAAAATATATTATTTGCACTCAATCATAAAATCACAGGGTGCTAATGAGTATGGGTCAGCATACCCCATGAATACAGAATAAAACAAAAAGATCTCAGACACTCACGGTGACAGGAACCAAGCAGATTTATTGGATCATAAAAGGAACCACTACGTTTCAACCTGTACCCAGGTAACCAGCTTGATAAAGATCTGGGTACAGGAAGAAACATTGAGGCTCCTTTTTTGATCCAATAAATCTGCTTGGTTCCTGTCACAGTGAGTATCTGAGATATTTTTGTTTTATACATTTTTGTATATGTCACAACCCAAAAATTCGATCCACCTGAAAAAAAAAATAGCTTCGGTCAGATAGAATTTTGCCCAAGTGTCCCAAAATTTTCCATGCTACAATTTCAGATAAAGTGATTCAGATGTAATCAAATATCGCAAAAATGTGCCTCTCCGTGTACTGCAAAATAAATAAAATAATAATAATAAAATATAATCAGTTATTAACTAGGATAGTTTTGTCGCTATAAATTAGTGGACTGCTTGTTTATAGTATAATATTGCAATAGTAATGTTTTCTGTGATATAGATATTCTCTACTTAATTATTTTTAATATTATTTTATTGAACATGTTAGCAGCTATGTAGAAACAGCATGAGTTAAAGCAGGGAACAGATGGGAAACATATCATGCATGTGCTAGCTAACCAGATCAGATATTATTAAGCCTTTTGGCTGTTTTCTTCCCCTAGTGGTCAAATCTTACACTTGGAAGACATCACTTATGAGGTGCTTATTCTGAAAAAAATAGCAGCATGTGTTTATAATTTGCGTACACTTCCATCAGGAATTACTTTATTTTAGAAAAAAACAAAAAACAAGACGTATGATAGTCTGACCTTCCAAACTTAATTGTAAAAGGCAGAAATTAAAAAGAAGTTTAAATGTGCCATATCACATCACGTTTGCTTTAAACTACTAAATAGCAAAAATCTACTCTTTGTTGATGTATGTATGGATAGATAGATAGATAGATAGATAGATAGATAGATAGACAGGCAGACAGAGAGAGAGAAAGAGATAGCTAGACAGAGAGATAGACAGAGAGATAGATAGATAGATAGATAGAGAGACAGACAGACAGAGAGAGAGAAATAGATAAATAGATAGACAGACAGACAGACAGACATACAGAGAGAGAGAGAGAAAGAGAGAGAGAGATAGATAGATAGATAGAAAGATAGACAGACAGAGAGAGAAAGAGATAGATAGATAGATAGATAGATAGATAGATAGATAGATAGATAGATAGATAGATAGATAGATTAAATGACCTGAAATATTAGAAATATCCAAAAAATTGTCAATGCATGTTTCAAAATTTTAAATTTAAAAATAAATTAATAGAAAATATCAATTTTTTGGGGAGGGGTATATCTAGAAAAATGGTTGGACTAAGGTTTTTTTTTTCTTTCTACTGAGTATTTCTTTAAAATAATACAGCTATTGAAAAATGGAACATATCTTTGGTATTTGATCATCTGAGATGTACTGTTAGACGTGTAACCATAATACTTGGGGTGAAAAAGAAAAAAACTAACGATATCGTTAAGTGACCCTTATTTGCAACATATATCTCACACTGCTCTTTCTGCATTAGTGTCTTTCGACCAGCAAATGGCCTGTAATTTTCAGTTAGTCCTGATATTTATTTAAGTTTCTTTTTGCAGGAGAACAAAACCACTTCTTTACATTTTCCAGAAATCCATGTTTTGTTTCGTATTCAAATGAATAATCAGATAATCACTTTATCTATGGTTATTCTATGAGTAATAGTCTGTTTTATCAACAAGCAACTTCATTTTTCAGAAAAAACACTTAACTCCCAGAATCAATCATTGGTTTGTAACACAAAATTAAGAATCACAGTGCCTTGAGAGAGCTTGTAACATGACACATCTGGTCAAAAACAACAAATTTAGGTGAGGTTTAAACAGTAACCTGGGTACAATAAAGAGGAAGTATTAAATATAAATAAAGGTAGAATTGGAAATTTGCACAGTACATATGCATTTATTATTTTGTATGTTTATTTATTATTATATTTTTTTGTATTTTGTATTTTGTATGTATGTAAATATAGATTAGATATATATCCACGTGTGTACATGGGTATGCGTGTACATTATGTTTATTATTATATTATTATTGCAGTATACTACTCAAACATTACACATAGAAAACTTGCTATTTATGTGCAATATCAATGTTTCGAAAATCTTTTTTGGGCAAAAATATAAATCTAAATATTGATATATGTTTGGTTCTACTTGTTATGAAAATGCGTTTTTTATTTTAAATAAGAAATTTAGGACCTTTCTGTGCATTTTAGTTAAGCACGTTGACTTATCGTGTCACATCTTAATATATCACTTGTAAAGTATCTGCTCTGTACGTGTGGTAAACATGTTTGTAAACATAGCTCTAGATCGAAAGCAACAGCTTGCTGTTTGTCACACCACATCCAAGGGTTATATTTATAGAGATATACATAGTGTAGATGAAATGCTATATGTTGTGACTTGTTGTGGTAGAATGTGTTATCTTTATTATAATCACTGCTTTGGAAGTATCCTCTACTACTCCATTTTTAAAAAGAGAAAAAAAAACAAAAGAGTTAAAATTGGCTTACTGCTGAGCTGCCAAAAAGGATGGCTATATTTTTCATTTTGGTACAAGATGATGAGGCAAATGACAGGACAATTTGTGCTGCTTACAGGAGAAGAGACGGAATCTGCAAATTCATTATTGTATTTCTGTAGCTCTGCTTGAAACTATCACCAGCAACGAACGTTGCAATAACTGACATAGACTATTGCCTCAGTTGTAGGATAAATGATAGCTCTGTTCAGTGGGGTTCCTGTGTTCTCAATAGGAAGGTTTAAAAGGAATTGTGACTGTGATTTGTAACATGCATTAAGAAAAAGTATATGTCAAAATATACTTAAGTGATAGACCAAAATGGAAACCATTACTTCGCAGGCTTACTCTGAACTACAGAAAAACAAATAACAAGCGAAAAAGCTTAGGTAGGAAATATATACGTTTTATTTTCAATACTAAAACAAATTTAATATTTAGAAAAAAACATTTGAAAGTTTCTAATTCTTGGCATTGATTCTTTAAAATATAACCCCATGAATTTTCCTTATATTGAAAAAATACTTTGAAAAGGGCAAAACGTGCAACACATTATGGGTCTGTTATGGCTTTTCAACCCCCACCCCACCTCTTCTTACTGCAGTTCATATATATAATATTTGTATGCAGGCATGTATTTATGTATTTATTTGTTTCAGAGTGCCTTTTCTGAGTGGAATTTATAATAAATGCTTATTACGTAGTTTTGTTTCTGTTCATGTATTTTAATTTTATTTAGAAAAAATGAAGAAGTGTTGAAGCTGCTCTCTCATTGGAGGAAGGAGAACGTAAGGAGATTGTATGGCATGATTTCAGCAATCTTTTCTTAAACTAGGTTGCAGTGTTGTTAGCTTGAGGTTGGTGAGGGAGGTACTTGTGAAATGAGAAGGTAGGGTTATATTTATACTTCATACAGAAAAATGATACTGCACTCACAAATTCAAGATAGATTTCATTGCTAAATTTAATAAATCATTAGTAAATTCATTATCTTACGTAAATATATTTCATTGGTGAAGTTATGTTTTAAAGTCTGAAAAATTGATAATATATACACTCTTAGATTGATAATATGTACAAACAAGTTAATTTAGTAGAAACAATGTATTATGAATCTTCTGTTGTAACTTCATGTTAACTACAAGAGTCCCTGACCATGATACTAGATAGCTGTATTGGATATTCCAAAAAATTGTATCATCCATATAATTTTTTTGTATTTTGTATATTTTGAGGTATTCTGGCCACCTCGATACTTTGCACCAACACGGATAAAAGAGTGCTTGTACATAAAGATAATTTTTGTATATTTATACAGGGAGTGCAGAATTATTAGGCAAGTTGTATTTTTGAGGATTAATTTTATTATTGAACAACAACCATGTTCTCAATGAACCCAAAAAACTCATTAATATCAAAGCTGAATATTTTTGGAAGTAGTTTTTAGTTTGTTTTTAGTTATAGCTATGTTAGGGGGATATCTGTGTGTGCAGGTGACTATTACTGTGCATAATTATTAGGCAACTTAACAAAAAACAAATATATACCCATTTCAATTATTTATTATTACCAGTGAAACCAATATAACATCTCAACATTCACAAATATACATTTCTGACATTCAAAAACAAAACAAAAACAAATCAGTGACCAATATAGCCACCTTTCTTTGCAAGGACACTCAAAAGCCTGCCATCCATGGATTCTGTCAGTGTTTTGATCTGTTCACCATCAACATTGCGTGCAGCAGCAACCACAGCCTCCCAGACACTGTTCAGAGAGGTGTACTGTTTTCCCTCCTTGTAAATCTCACATTTGATGATGGACCACAGGTTCTCAATGGGGTTTAGATCAGGTGAACAAGGAGGCCATGTCATTAGATTTTCTTCTTTTATACCCTTTCTTGCCAGCCACGCTGTGGAGTACTTGGACGCGTGTGATGGAGCATTGTCCTGCATGAAAATCATGTTTTTCTTGAAGGATGCAGACTTCTTCCTGTACCACTGCTTGAAGAAGGTGTCTTCCAGGAACTGGCAGTAGGACTGGGAGTTGAGCTTGACTCCATCCTCAACCCGAAAAGGCCCCACAAGCTCATCTTTGATGATACCAGCCCAAACCAGTACTCCACCTCCACCTTGCTGGCGTCTGAGTCGGACTGGAGCTCTCTGCCCTTTACCAATCCAGCCACGGGCCCATCCATCTGGCCCATCAAGACTCACTCTCATTTCATCAGTCCATAAAACCTTAGAAAAATCAGTCTTGAGATATTTCTTGGCCCAGTCTTGACGTTTCAGCTTGTGTGTCTTGTTCAGTGGTGGTCGTCTTTCAGCCTTTCTTACCTTGGCCATGTCTCTGAGTATTGCACACCTTCTGCTTTTGGGCACTCCAGTGATGTTGCAGCTCTGAAATATGGCCAAACTGGTGGCAAGTGGCATCGTGGCAGCTGCACGCTTGACTTTTCTCAGTTCATGGGCAGTTATTTTGCGCCTTGGTTTTTCCACACGCTTCTTGCGACCCTGTTGACTATTTTGAATGAAACGCTTGATTGTTCGATGATCACGCTTCAGAAGCTTTGCAATTTTAAGAGTGCTGCATCCCTCTGCAAGATATCTCACTATTTTTGACTTTTCTGAGCCTGTCAAGTCCTTCTTTTGACCCATTTTGCCAAAGGAAAGGAAGTTGCCTAATAATTATGCACACCTGATATAGGGTGTTGATGTCATTAGACCACACCCCTTCTCATTACAGAGATGCACATCACCTAATATGCTTAATTGGTAGTAGGCTTTCGAGCCTATACAGCTTGGAGTAAGACAACATGCATAAAGAGGATGATGTGCTCAAAATACTCATTTGCCTAATAATTCTGCACTCCCTGTACTTCAAGGGACACTTGAGATAATGAAAAATTTAGAAAAATGGGGAACGTGAAGTTAGATGACATGGCAAAAGAAAGAACATTCAATTAAAGAAACTCTTTAACAGACACAACCAATATGGCTTGCTGTAAAGGTTATGTTGCCTATAGGCTCTACCCTCGGTTTAATAACAATCATTCCTTTCATTAATTATTTGAAATAAACCAGGGCACTTCTCAAATTCGAAGGACCTCACCCTCCTCTGCCATATTAATAATACAGAATTAACACTTCTGAATTATCAATGCCACTTTTGTCCAGTCTAGACAACATTGCAAAGAGTGCTGGGGATTAAATTATTAAAGGAACACTATAGTTTCACGAATACAATAGTTCTAAATAGCTTGTTAAAAAGGTGATTGTCCAGTTGTGGCTGGCCCCAGTCATGCTCCACCCCCTTGGCTGAGATCATCAAAATTGGTGATCTCAGCCAATCCAATGCTTTTCATAGGGAGGCTATTGTGTATCTGCAACAAAACACCACTCTGAGTCAATTAGCAGCTCCTCGTAGAGATGCAGTGAATCAATGCATCTCTATGAGTAATGTTCAGCATCTCCATGCAAAGCGTGGAAACGCTGAACGTCAGTGCTGCGCACTGTGCAGCACTGACCCATGAACCACCTCTAATGGCCGTCTGAGTGACTGTCACTGGAGGTGTCCCTAGGGAGCAATGTAAACACTGTCATTTCTCTAAAAAGACAATGCTTACATTAGATTTCCTGCAGGGACATACCATTCACACAACAACTACTACAATACGCTTTAGTTGTTTTGGTGACTACAGTGTCCCTTTCAAATAATGTCTTTCACTGTGTTTTGAAGATTTTATTTGGGTTGGGGGGAGAGGTGGGTTAGCTCAGATCTCTCACTCTATCAACTTATAATGTAGAAGTGTTCTGCACTTCCCTCTGTGCTCAAATGAGCCCTTGTATAAGCAATGGCAGCTGGTGAAGCTTAAAAGTCATGTTCAGTTCAACTCTGCCCCTGACTTGTTGGGCTCTACCCAATTAACCTCTTGTACTCAAACTGTGACCAAGTGAGACATCATGTCCTGTTCAACACCATAAATCTACAGATGCACACATTTTTAGAAAGAACATTCACTTTAAAGATGCCAAACGCCAACGTCTGATGCTGCTATTCAATGACAGCCGTAGAGGACAGGTCAATGCACAGGCCTGTTTTAAAAATGCCCATAGTCTGACAAACCAATGAACAGGCAATGGGTGATATCAAAACTCCTGTTAGAGCAGACTACACATGTCTGAGTAGTCTATACATAGAACATTGGTGGGGGGTTTTCAGAAATGCCCATAAAAACTTAACTTAATAAGTTCATCTGCCTCTCAGATAGGTAGTAGATGATTTTATATTACAATACTTTTCTGTTCCAGGCAAGGAGTAATAAATATCTGAAAGAGCAAGCTTTGTTTGTCACATATTACACCTGAGCAGCTGAAAAGTGAATTCGTCAAGAAGGCTTCTTGATTATGATAAGAGAATGTCAACAAGTAAGTGAACGACTGGAGATCAGTGGATAATTGTTAGCGATCGAGACAGATCAGGCAATGGGACATGTTTGTTAGAAGGTGGAACGCCAAGCACAGACTAGTAAAGTTGAGGTTAAAAGTATTACCATCTTTATGAGTAACAGAGTCATTCCACAGTGTAATGGCAAATGAGTAGGTAACAGAAGGGGATTCTATTTCAGAGCTGCTATTGGCATCAAGAGAATCAGAATGTATGAGAGAGGAAATAAGGTAGTTGGAGAGAGACGGCAGGCTATATGGAGCAAGTTGTATGGAGAATCTCTCAATGAAAAGATGAAAATACCATATGCTTTCAGGCCACTGCAGCAGATCCTGCTTTGGTTCGATTTTTAAAAATAAATTATCAAAATTCAAACCTGTACCTAATATAGGCATTTAATATGTTTTTTAAGCTTTTCAAATGATTTAATATTTTGGAAAAACTTTTAAAATAATTTTCTTTAATATTATATAAAAAAACTCATCATATACAATAATAAATCAATATATTAAAATGTGAAAATATTTAAATATTTTTCAAAATATAAAATTATTTGATAAATGTATGCAAAAATATTAAATTGAGGCCGTTATCTCATGATTTTTACTTTTTGTATAGAGGATCATGTTGTCTCCCATTAGTATTTCCTCATCACACAAATATAAATTATTCCAAATCTAAAACAACAAAGTTGCATGGAAAATAAAAATAAATCATAAAATAAGGTCAGAAATCTTCAGTTTAATTATAAGAAACATATGCTTAAATGTGTTTCTTGAAAATTTGCTACATCATCAGGATGATAGAAATGCTCTTCTTGTTTTATAAATATTGGGACTTGTGGACCTAACATATAATAATATCAATGTATTTAACTAGTAAAGGCTAAATATAGCTTTATCCCAGTTTTCATGCATTTCCTGCGGTCTAGATTAGATTATCTATCTTAATGGTACTTATTTTATCAACTTCCAAAGGGTGAAGGTTTATCTGAGATATCCAGGATTTGAACCTGTGACTCTGTAATAATGGTACGGATTTCCTAAAACAGGAAATTATACTCTTGAAAAGGTAACACATATTAAGGAAAATTGTTATACCTTGATTTGAAATCCCATTCTTGCTCTGTGGTTTGATTATTTATTGTAATAAGGTTTTATCATACCATCGTGACATTGCTGGCTATTTCTCTAACATAGCAATTAAAATTTTTGGAAGTCTGCAGATCTTAAAAACATATATATTATATCGGAAAGAAGTGTGAATACTGTTTTATTTGATGCTTCGTTGGCGATTGCCCCAACCGAATGAGAAGTGTATGGCACTGTGGATAAACTGTGGACACTGGATTAGTAAATAACTCTTAGACTTGGACTTTTTAAGCTGTCATTGAACACCCTTGTACTATCTTGAGATTATTTTATGGTGATACAGTATATGATGGTATGATTAAGTAACATTGGTGTTCTTGAGGTCTTCCCCTTATATACTTTAGCATGTTAAGTTTACGTTACCTATTTATCTGTCTATAGATATATCAATCATCTATCCATCTATCTGTCTGTCTGTCATCAACCATCTTTCCGTCTGCCTGTCTCTCTCTCTCTCTCTCTGTCTGACATCCTTTTCAGATAATTATTTCTGTATGCCCCTTAGAATTAAAAAAAACAAAAAAAAAACCTTAAAGCATCACAAAGGAAAGAAGGGGAAAAATAGCCAGAAAACAAAATGTAGTCTGTAGATTTGTGAGCAAAAAGTGTTTGAAGATATTTGAAGACCACATGTGCCTAAGAGAAGACTGGTAAAATAACAAGCACATCATTTCCAATTTTGAGACCGATCAAGTGAATACAAAAGTGAAATGCAGTTAAAGTGCATCACATAAGGAAAACAGTAATGACACATTAGTCAGAAACACATGTTCCTGGCAATAATTATTCTCCTTTACAAAGTAATGTTGGATCTTATTCATGTTAGTTCTTTAAAAGTGGTATACTCGTTTTTCTTATGTGTTATATTGATAATGCATGATAAAAACTAAGCGAAAACAATAAATTAAAAATAATAAAAAGTTAAAACATACTCACGACTGACACTTCTGCAGTTGCCAAAAAACACCATTCTTTACAGCTTCTGCGATAAGCATATGCTTAACGAGGAACTGATCTTTGTCTCTTTCTAAAGCACTGCTGATCTTATTCTATTTTTTTTTTTTAATTTAGTGCTTAATGGGAACAGCAAGTGGTTGTGGGAGTTGTAGTTCGATAATAACACAGAACACTAATAGCTGAACAACAAGTCCTAGATGTGGGGCTAGATTTACATTTTGGGTGTTTGTATGCAGAGAAGTACCAGGTGACCTTATTACTACACAAAAATGTAGTACCCTGTTGCTCTATCCATTATTGGGAGAGGCACACGAGAGTCAGGAGATGTGTCTCTTACTATATCCACATTTTTGTATATTCATATATTATATTTTGTTTTTTCTGACCAAAATGTGTTCCAACAAAGTAAAAAGAGAAGAATGGGGTTGTCACTTCATGCTTTTTAGCTCTGGTTTCTAGCAGCAAAAACGTTGAATTGTTTACAAATTGCTTGCTATGTCCAGAGTCTATCGGTGATCTAATGGTTTTAGTAGCAATAGGGAAAATAATGAACTAAAGCGTTATATCTGTTTGAACCTGTCACGATGTCTAATGCCAACTTGCAGAGTCTAGGTAGCAAAATGTAACAGACAAGAATAAACATATTACCGGCCTTAGAGTGGTCGTACTTAACAGAATAAAAAGACAAATCGTATTCTAATAACAAGCCCAAGTCAGGGTAACAGAGAGACAGCGAAATAAAGAACGTGTCGAGATCAAGCACATGGTAAATTAAACAGACAAGTAAACAGGGCAGGTAAGAGTTACAGAGAAACTCAGGGTCAAGAACAAAGCCAAGGTCAATACCATAAAATACATGTGAATGCATCTGGTGTTCAGTGCGCGTGGCCCCATTGGAGATCCCTTCCCTAAACAGAGGACCCTGGACAGCAGGAGGACCAGGCCAGTAATGCTATATTGCCATCTTGCACCACTGACCAGTTTAGTTTGTGTATTCACATTCTCACCAATTATAGTGGTTCAGCCAAGATAAGAAAGAAAACTGGTTAGGAAACTACACTATTTTTTATTTGCAGACTGACTTTTTACAAAAACAGTAGAAGAAAATGTGATTTACTTTAGGAGTAAGAATAAGCTCTTTTACTGTGGACTTCATTTTAGAACAAAGAATTCCTGCGGTTTCTTCTAAAAATGAAAAGGTATTGCCAGTAACATTGTAATTCTTCTGACAACATCACTAGAGCCCCTTAATTTCTCACTGTTGGGTTGTATCAATGTGCATACTCTGGTACACTTGCTATGACCAGTTCATCTAACATTGACCTCAAGTTAATATTTTTTTATAAGCTTTTGAAAAGATTTAATATTTTGGATTACATTTTTTAATTATTTTTTCAAAATATTAAAATAGCTAAAATATTTAAATGTATACAAAAAATATAAATATTAACATATTTTGCATAATATTAAATCATTTAAGTATCAATAAAAAAAATTAAAGCATTTTAAAATCAAATCCAAATATAGTAAATTGAGGGCAATATGTGCCACATCAATTTGGGCTTTTATGGGCCTGTCTTGCTGTCAGGAAACTTGGGATTTATCAGAACCCAAACAAATTTGGCATTTGTTCCCAGTGTCATGGACTTTCAGAATTCTAAACACATTTAAATGCCTGTGTATCAGTAATCTAACCCCAAAAAACAAATGGATGTAATACAATAACAGCAATTTAATGTGAAATAGCACTCACATGATACAGAGCCCTCACCAGGCTTTTTGAACAGCGTAAAGGGTGAGCAATCTTAGGGCTAGAGTAGCATTGATTGGTAAACAGCTCTGTTAGAAGCCATGCTCAGAGTTGATAGAAAACCCGGGGTGCTCTATGCTAAAATTCTTAAGACAACATAGCACTTATAAATATAATTAGAATTTAATTTCTCTTTAATTAAAGTCGACTTCTTAAAACAGCTTTATTTATGTGATTTGGAGAAACTCTGGACAGTTCTGCCTTTCAAACCCAACATTATAACTTTCTAAATGTTTATTTTTGCAAGTTGTACATAACTAACCATATTTACATTCTTACATTCCATATTGCATTCACTCTACTATCAATAATTGGCTAATGAAAAAAGCATTAACATTTCATTAAATGGGATTGATTGAGTTGAATTCCAGAGACTCAATGAAGTCGTTTTCATTTCTTACCATTTATCACAAGCTGATTAACAAGTTCTTGATAGTTAAGCACCTCCCTTTAACTTATTTGAACAGTTTCTGAACTTGAAAACACCAAACATAATCAAATGTTTTTAAATTAAATAGTCTTGTTTTTTTAATCTTGATTGGTGCATACAGTTTCACAATAAAGTACAGATGAATGATCTCTTAAATACATGAATGAATCGGGTAACATTCGATAGCTAGTTTGATATTTATACACAAGACAGATCAGTAAATATGGTAGAATGAATAAATATATTAAAATAATTACACTAAAACTTTAGTGAGTTAGGCAAAGCAAATGATCACACTTCTTTAAACATGACCGTCGTCTTTGGTGACAATGGTTCGTACTTTGTCGAACAACTCAGATGTTGGTCGAAACTCGTATGGGACAGCGCATTGTCAAATGCTCAAAACAAGTCTGCATTGCCTACAACTACTCTATGATCTACATCTGCAAATCACTTTCAGTACTCAGAAAATAATCTCCTGTGATTATTCCATTGTCCAAATCTAGCCCATGATAAATGTGTACCTAGGAACATTTAATCCATCTGGTCCTGTCTCGCAGGAAAATTAAAAGAATCATTCACATGCAACATACCAACTAGCAGACCTTTTCATAATGAATTTAGAAATACACATTTAAAACATGTGAATCCCTGAAATATATTAGTCATAACAAACATCCATGTTTGTTCTTGTTTCGGTGATGCCACATAAAAGATACATGCACATACTTTAAATTAATACATACGTCTCTGTATGTTACTTGCTTCCTGAGAATTGTGGATCAAAGTCTCCTCTTTTGCAGAACGGTTCCAAACCAGTTATATTACATAATTCTGAACAGATTTATAAAGAAAACAAAAGAATCCTTAGGAATGTTATTTGTTTGGTTGGCTCCAGTTTTTGATCTGGGATACAATTACATATCTCAATCAATCTTTCTTTCCTTTAGGTTTATTTTGGGTGCAGGTCATTGTACTTTTATATTCAAGTTATGTTTCTACATTGGTATGTAAACCAAAACCACACGAGGAAATGAAAATCACATATTTGTAGGAATAAACAAATAAATTAATGTTTAGCTTTATGTTAGCGTAGCCCTTTTTGGAGAAACTCTTCTGTCTGCCAGTTAAATGCCCTTCCCTACATAAAGATTTGTAAAAAAAAAAAAAAAATACAAAAAAAAACCAGAGGAACAAAATAAGAATTCTTTATTTTTTTTTACAAAGAGTTGGAATATGTATTTCCTGGCTAATCATGGCAGCATTTAACATATGGGTTTAGCTCCTCCCTCCAACCCTCAGGACAGGAAACACAATCAATTAACCAATTAAGCCTACCTTCCCCTAGTATATTAGGTACCCCAGTATCCTCCACACCTCAGTCTTTTCCTGTCCTCCTAGCCCTAGGACAGTTTAAATATTTTTTTTTTTTCTTCTCAGTTTCTTCTGAATGATTTTTTATTTTTTGCTCACCTGACCATGTTGGATATGGTCTTGTCCCTTTGGAGGTCAGCCTCCCTCCTCAGGAAGCCCAGGAACATGTAGCCCAATCTCCATGGAGTTGGGAACCCCTGGGAGCCTGGGTGGTTAGTTCCACAGGCTGTGGGAATCCTCTGCCGTCCAGTGTGTGCTGCAGACCTCGATCAGACGATCAGCATAAGGGTAAGACGCTCGCGCATGCGCAATGCGTCTGACCGGACCCAGAGTGAAGTTTGCCCCTTTCCAAAATGGCGGTTTAGCGATCTCGCGACCGAAGTGCGCATGCGCGATCATTTAAAGGTACAGAGCGGGAAATTTGAAATGGCGGTATTTAGCCTAAAAAACGCTCGTTTCCGTTCCCTTTAAAGATACATTGCTCTAGTAGACTGTTCTTAAAGCTCTGCAGGTAAGAGAATTACTTATATTACTTATATTTTGAAATCTTCATAATATTGGGCTGGGAATACATTTTTTATTATTTTATTGTTCTTAGCCCTTCAGTCAGTATGGATCCTTCATCCCCTTCTGCAAGATCAACGAGATCTGCTATAGGTCATAGGTGAGCAATATTTTTTTTTCTCTTCACGTTACTAAAAAGAGTGCACAGAGGGTACAGTCTTACGACTTCTGTCCCAGATCCCCATCGAGGAGAAGGGAGAAACCGGCAGCCTGCCCTGGATGTGGAGCAAGGCCTTTGGATAACTGCAGGCTCTGCAGGAAATGCTTAGCCATGGTCGCAGGAGAATCTGATCGCCAGAGGTCACCACAAGCCTCTACCTCCTCAGCCAAGGATATTGCTTATTGGATTAAGCAGGCAGTGGTTGAGGGAATTGCTGAATCCCACAAGATCAAGAGATCAAGAGGGGAAAACTTCGGTGTGGATTCAGATCAGTCTGACGATGAATACAGACAGACTTCATCTTACCTGGATTTGGAGCCAATCTCGTCCAGTGAAGAGGAGTATATGGAACAACCTTGCTCCTTGGACTCCAAAGCTATGGAGCATTTGATTATGGCTGTTAGAAGAACATTGGATTTGCTGGAAGAAACCAGAGAATGTTCAGCTTCTGACAGACACTTTGGAGATTTACATAAGAAAAGACCTTCCTTTCCAGTCCACAGCTCTATTAAAGACCTGATAAGGAACGAGTGGCAAATTCCAAGTAAGAGGATTACTAGTCAGGGTCGGCTTTCGAAGCTATATCCAATTAAAGAGGAGGATTCCAGATTGTGGACTGCGGTCCCCAAAGTTGATGCTCCTATCATTAAGGTTGCTAAAAGATCCACGCTACCAATTGATAGCAATGCTTCCCTTAAGGAGCCCATGGATAAAAGGATTGATGCTGATTTATCTAAAGCTTTCATGACAGCGGGTTTAGGTTGCCATCCAGCTGTGTCCATTTCGGCTTTGTCCAGAGCCATGCGTTCCTGGTTGCTTGACTTGGAGGATGACATAGATAAAGGTGTCAGTAGACGTCAGATGACGGAATCCTTAAGAGATATCAAACTCGCCAGTGACTGGCTTTTGGAATCCTCCACTGACCTCATTAGGATTCTTTCTAAGGTTATGGCACATTCAGTCACCGCTAGAAGGGCGCTTTGGCTAAGATCCTGGGGGGCAGACCTGTCATCCAAGAATAATTTATGCTCACTTCCCTTTATGGGAGAAGTGCTTTTTGGGAAACCTCTGGACGAAGCTATTAAAAAAGCGGCAGAGGTTAAACAGGTCATGCTGCCACAAGATAGGCGTTCAAAGAGACCTCGTCTGGACCGTAGACCTTTTAGGTATCAAGGCTACTTTAGAGAAAGTAAGACTTACAGGCCAGGCAGAGAATTCTCAAGGAATTCCAATTGGAAGAGCGGCCTGAATGGAAAATCCTCTAGGGGCAAGACGCAGACCTCTTCATTTCGCCCCAACAAGCAATTCTGAAGGTGGCTTACTCCAGGTTCCTCGAGTGGGCCTGGGAAATCATTCCAGATGCTTGGGTAAGATCCATTATCACCGGAGGTTATCATCTGGAATTCGACGAATATCCACCTCCACCAAGGTTTATTCGCACAAGGCTTCCAGCCAACATCCGAAAACGAGAGGTTTTGACTCTTTATGTCAACAATCTTCTTATGGAAGAGGCCATCATACCTGTACCCATAAAAGAAAGATTCCAGGGATATTATTCCCCCCTGTTCTTGGTCAAGAAGCCAGAGGGAAAATGGAGGCCTATTTTAGATCTCCACCAGCTCAACCTTTATCTGAGAGTCAGAAAATTTCGGATGGAATCCATTCGCTCCATCATTCCGGTTGTTCATCACCAAGATTGGATGATATCAGTAGACCTCAGGGATGCATATTTTCATGTCCCTATCACGTTCACCCATCAAAGGTTTCTCAGGTTTTGTGTCCGGAAGGAACACTTTCAATTTCAGGCCCTTCCTTTTGGTATAAGTACGGCCCCGAGGACCTTCTCGAAGGTTCTGGTCACCATCATTGCTTTGCTCAGAAAAGAAGGTGTAGCGGTGTTTCACTACCTGGACGACATCCTGGTAGTGGCTCCAGACCTAGCATCAATATTCCAACACAGGCAATTAGTCCTCGACACTCTATCTCATTTCGGTTGGCTCATCAATTACGAGAAGAGTCACTTGCATCCTTCAAGAGAACTGATATTCCTGGGAGCAAATTTCAATACAGACACAGCGATTGTATCCCTCTCACACGACAGAAAGATCAGACTTCAAGATCGGATAAGGGACTTCAGACTAAAGACTTCAGCCTCGGCAAGAGAGTTTATGAGACTTCTGGGGACTCTTTCCTCTACGATAGAACTTGTCAGATGGGCTCAGTGGAACCTTCACCCTCTTCAACAATTTTTTCTAAAAAATTTCAGGACCGACTCGAGGGAGTGGGAGACGCTGATTCGCATTCCTTTGATTCTGAAGCAGAAGCTCCTTTGGTGGATGTCGTGGGAAAATCTCTCCAGAGGGTTCCCCTTGCGGGAAATAGATGAGTGGTCATTACGACAGATGCCAGTCTGACAAGTTGGGGGGCACATTTAGGCAATCAATTTTTTCAAGCAAATTGGCCTCCAAGAACTCAATGCTTGCCTTCCAACATCAGGGAGCTAAGAGCAACCTTTCTGGCGCTTCTTCATTTTCAGCATCTCATCAGGCATTGCTGGGTCAAGTTGAGAGTGGACAACAAAGCTGCTGCTGCCTACATAAACCATCAAGGCGGAACAAGGAGTGTAACCCTGATGAGAGAGATAGTTCCCATTATGACCTGGGCTCAGAATCATGTGGAAGGCCTCTGTGCCATCTATCTCCCAGGGAAGGAGAATGTAATAGCGGATTTCCTCAGCAGACATCGGATAGAGGCTTCAGAATGGCAACTTTCCAGGAGGATCTTCGCTCGGTTGGTCCAGAAGTGGGGTCTTCCCCAAGTAGACCTCATGGCGACCTTTCGGAATGCGCAGGTTCCTTGCTTTGTGCCGAGGAGAAACCATCCAAAGGCGGTTGCTCAGGATGCTCTATCCATCAATTGGGTATTCGATCTGGCTTACGTTTTTCCTCCAATTCCCCTCATCCACGCTGTTCTGAGAAAGATCTCCAAGGAACATTGCAAGGTGATAGCTGTACTTCCATTCTGGCCTCGTCGCCCTTGGTTTCCCCTGTTACAGAGGTTATCAGTGGACCTGCCTTGGGAACTTCCAGTCTCAGAAGACCTGCTGATTCAGGGTCCAGTGTTTCATCCGGAGCCTCACAAATTCAGGCTCCATGCATGGCTATTGAGAGGAAGTCTCTAGTTGAACATGGCCTTTCGGACCAGGTTATCTCTACCCTGTTACGTTCCAGGAATCCTTCTACTTCTTCTACTTACCATAAGGTATGGGAAACCTTTGCTCGATGGTGTAATTCCACGGTTCAAGAATTAGGTTCCCCTTCCGTGTCTCAGGTTTTGGGTTTCCTGCAAGCAGGCCTGGAGAGGGGCCTTCAACTTAACACGCTTAAAGTGCACTGCTCTGCTCTTTCAGCTCTTTCCGGTGTTCGTTGGGCATTGAATCCTATTGTAATTCGCTTCTTCAAAGCAGTCATTAGGATCAGACCTCCTATCAAGGTATTCTCTGCTCCTTGGAATTTGCCTTTGGTTCTGCAGGCCTTGACGGAACATCCCTTCGAACCTATTGATGAAGTCTCTATGCAGGTTCTTTCTCTCAAGACACTGTTGTTACTGGCCTTGGTATCTGCTAGGAGAATGTCAGATATTAGAGCGCTGTCGTCTGAAGAACCGTTCACTACCTTCTTCGATGATAGAGTTGTGCTATGGCCTAGACCTGAGTTCCTTCCTAAGGTGGTTACATCCTTTCATCTGAATCAAGAGATTGTCCTGCCAGGGTATTTTCAGGAGCCATCTTCTTCTGAGGAAGAAAGATGTCATACGCTAGACCTAAGGAGGTGTCTTTCCACATATATTTCACGCTCAGCTGATTGGAGAAAGTCTACCCAATTGTTTGTGATACCTTGGGGTTCTCGTAAAGGTGAAGCTGCCTCTGTCGCAACCCTTCGTTCTTGGACGGTTCAGGCTATTTCTAAAGCTTACAGAGCTAAACAGGTTCCAGTTCCCAAGGACATCAAGGCACATTCCACAAGGTCCATTGCTACTTCATGGGCTGCAGAGTCAGGAGTTCCTGCAGAGAGCATCTGTAAAGCTGCCAATTGGTCATCTTTAAAAACCTTTGTACACCACTACAGAGTGGATATCTCATCTCGTTCTGATTCAGAGTTTGGCCTATCGGTCCTGAACTGTTATAAGCCTTAAGTGGATATTAAACAGTTTTTGTAGCATGACTTACCCTCCCTGAGTGGTTATTGCTTTGGTAATCCCATATGTTAAATGCTGCCATGATTAGCCAGGAATAGAGAAAATTTATTGATACTTACCGTAATTTTCTTTTCCTGGCTATTATTCATGGCAGCATTTGGTCTCCCACCCTCTCTTGGTTTATTTGTCTTGTTACTAGACTGAGGTGTGGGGGATACTGGGGTACCTAATATACTAGGGGAAGGTAGGCTTAATTGGTTAATTGATTGTGTTTCATGTCCTGAGGGTTGGAGGGAGGAGCTAAACCCACATGTTAAATGCTGCCATGAATAATAGCCAGGAAAAGAAAATTACGGTAAGTATCAATAAATTTTCTCTAGTAGTCAACAATACTCTGTTACTATTTATAGTCCATTAAAGGTTGGGTTAGAGACCAAACACGTACGGCACAAAAATAGGGGAACAAATGTCTTAAGCGTTTTTTACTAACTGGCACTTTATCAAAAATCATTATTCTAGAGATAATGGGATGCCTGGTTTTCTTTTGAGAAGCAGTTATAGCATATATAACACTATATAGGCGCTATACTACAAGAAGGACAAAGTCTGACAGAACCAAGGCAGAAACATGTTCTTATTCAAATACAAAATCACATCAATCTGTCAATAAATATATATAGTAGAAAGCCTGTGAAGTAGTAAAACAAAAATTGCCTCATTGTATCAAATTACATTATACATGTTATGTGAGTCCACAAAGGTAAATTGCTGAAATTTCTCAGTTAAACATTAAGGGAAGGACAGGTAGATACGAGGAACATTACATTTACATTGTTGTGATTAGACCAGACCACATGAGGGAGGACAGTAGATATACTGTATATTTTATGTGCTTCCATAGAAACTGTGGTGCTCTTTGCCAAATGTAGGGCTCATTGTAATTTATGTGCCTTGTGAATAATGTGATGTAATCTTTTTACGGAGCGTGCATATCTTTGGCTAAAATAAAATCACAACCACATGCCTAACCAAACATTTCAAACTATCTCTATAATGGGAGCCTTCAATGATACGGAGCATATTATTAAGACTAGACTAGACTTCCCACAGGCTATTCAGGAGAAACATTGAAAACATAATTTACCATATATTACCCGTGCAAATTAAATATATTTTCATGTAAGACATAATATTTCTGACCTGTTTGCAATTTTGTAGACTTTAAGAAATCTGGAAGTGGACTGTTGACATTTTTTTTCATCCCTAGGGTATTTATGTAGCTACTTGTGTATTGCATATAGTATAATACCATGCAGTATTGAGATATTATGGGGAGATTCATTAAAGATGACCGGAATATTATGGAGTTTATTTCCACTATCCCATCCATAACTATTTATGAGTTGTTTTTTTTGTTTGTTTTTTTGCACCAGACAAGTGTTTTATGTTCTGATGTTCTTTTGCACCACTTTTATCTTGGCATGGAAAGTGAGAGATATTAGATAGAATATTCACACATATTTTTCTTAGGTGGTCGGACATCATTAAGAAGGAGCAAAGATTTGTCAGAATATTCAATGAAGAAAGGCGACAAGATTCAGACTGATTTTAAAATGCTTTAATAAATTGGAACACATTTTTGAACTTCTTAAAACAGACATTTTTTAGAACCATTCCTCCAATGTATCTGACAGCAGAGATGGAATATTAATAGTGAAGGTGCATGTGGTAGAATTTTAATTAAAAAATCTGTTTATTATAAATCATTTTACTAATGTGCTTTGGCTTTAAAGTTTTGCCCTTGTTTGTGATCCTTGAGCTTTTAAGAATACTCTTCAGGAAAGTGTCCAATTAATGTAATTTAGTATAATGCATGACATTTTTACCTCAATGTCTAAATAGTATTTAGATATACAGGGATATACTAATGTATTTGAAGGGACACTATAGTCACCAAAACACCTTTAGCTTAATGAAGCAGTTTTTGTGTACAGGTCATGTCCCTGAGGTTTTACTGCTCAATTCTTTGCCATTTAGGAGTTAAAACACTTTTATTTCAATTTACGCAACCCTAGCCACACCTCCCCTGGCTCTGACTGACACACCCTGCATGAACAAAATGGTTTTATTTTTAATAACATGTTAACTTACTTTAAAAGTTTTATCTCCTGCTCTGTAAATTGAACTTTAATCACACACAGGAGGCTCCTGCAAGGTCTAGCAAGCAATCAGCCGAGCAGGAGATAAGAAATTCTAAATTAAACAGTATTTGTAATAAAAAAAAATTACAATGAGTATTTGTAATAAAAGAAGTATAAACATTAGATGACTCTTTACAGGAAGATTTTAGGAAGGTTGTGCAAGTCACATGCAAGGAGGTGTGGCTATGGCTGCATAAACAAAGTGATTTAACTCCTAAATGCCAAAGTATTTGGGCAATGAGACTGCAGGGGCACGATCTATACACCAAAATTGCTTTATCAAGCAAACATTGTTTTAGTGACTATAGTGTCCTTTTATTAACACCAGCTAAAAAGGGATAACTAACTTGTCAATAAATGGAATATGGATTAACATGTATCCTTGATTACATATGTAGCAAATATACAATAATATGATGGTCTCCTTCAGTAAGGTTGCCTTTGTCTTGAAGCAATGACAATGCTTTTCCTGTCAGACATTGGTTTCACAGGGCACAGGCATGATAATTTTGAAAGAATCTATCTCGTGTGATAACCTTTTTTCATGTGTGCTCCATTTTCTTTTAACATTCTAACAAGGATTTAGCAAATAATATCACAATCCAGCTGAGTCTAGGCACAGTCAGAGCAAAGGATATACACATGGTTTCTTTTCTCCTCCTCTCTCAATGCACACCAGAAATGTATTTTTTTTAAAAAAAGATCTTATACTGTGTGACCTGATAACCAGAAGCCAACACCAGTATGTAAGTGGAGCGTGTAAAATATTGCATATTCTCTTCACATTAGATATGTGTCTGCATTGAGCAGAAGTAACAGATGGTATCAAAAAATCACATGTCTTTCTTTGTCTGAGAATTCTGGAATGTGATTGTGAACCAATAGGAATCATATGCGGTATACACTTACCATTAGGCACTCCACTTTCATACTGGTGTTGGCTATTGGTTATCAGGTCACACAGTATAAGATCTATTTTTCATTGTATAGTTTGTTTTACTAATGCATCCTGATAGCAGGTTGCCTGGTATGATGAATTTACTTTTCTCTTAGATCAGGTGGATGGCGTGGTGTGTGCGTAATTTACTTGGGGAAGATGGCTGCAGGATGCAGGAAGAAAGCAGATCGTCGGGGGCTGTGTTATGCTCTGGACAATATTATGTTGGGAAACCTAGGGCCCTGGCATTCATGTGGTAAGCGTAATACAATATGGCCACGGTATAACTCAATCCTGTATTTGTTTGCTAGGATAGCTCATTTTTAGTAGTCTTGCAAATTTTAAAACTGTAATTTTGTATGTGTGCATTGTTCTCTAAGCTGTATTTTATATATGTTTTGGTCTTTATGGCAGCACCACTACTTAGAAATGCATTTTCCGGTTATGCCCCAAATTACACTTTTTTCTTTTGTAGATTTGGAAGCCAGACCAGATTCCTATTGGCTGAGCACCCCACCCATCCACAATAGGTGGCCGTTTGGAGGTCACAACCGGAAAGCATACATTGAGGAGAGCTTCTAGAAGCAGTTTAAGCAGTGAGCATTGTAGTTAGCAAGTTAATCTCCCATGTTAAGAGTAGTGTAGGACTCATCAATATTGGGGTACTGTGACGTAGAGGAGGGCTTAACAAAATATGGCAATATGGTGTAACTGAATCCCCATATTTGTTTGCTAAGATATATGCGTGCTCACTACAGTGGTTTGCCTGCCTGCTTTGCTTTCAAAATAACATTCACTCTCATCTGTCATCCAACCCAATGCCTTCTTGCTATATTTAACTCTTTCATTTTCCTCCTGTTCACTTACTATATATATATAAAACAAAATTATAAACGCAACACTTTTGTTTTTGCCCCCTATTTCTCTCAAATATTGTACACAAATCTGTCTTAATCTGTGTTAGTGAGCACTTCTCCTTTGCTGAAATAATCCATCCACCTCACAGGTGTGGCATATCAAGATGCTGATTAGACAGCATGATTATTGCACAGGTGTGCCTTAGGCTGGCCACAATAAAAGGCCACTCTAAAATGTGCAGTTTTACTGTATGGGGGGAAGTCCAGGGGGGCCCGAAAACTAGTCAGTATCTGAGTTGACCAACATTTGCCTCACGCAGTGCAACACATCTCCTTCGCATAGAGTTGATCAGGTTGTTGATTATGGCCTTTGGAATGTTGGTCCACTCCTCTTCAATGGCTGTGCAAAGTTGCTGGATATTGGCAGGACCTGGAACACGCTGTGGTATACGCCGATCCAGAGCATCCAAAACATGCTTAATGGGTGACATGTCCGGTGAGTATGCTGGCCATGCAAGAACTGGGATGTTTTCAGCTTCCAGGAATTGTGTACAGTTCCTTGCAACATGGGGCCGTGCATTATCATGCTGCAACATGAGGTGATGGTCGTGGATGAATGGCACAACAATGGGTCTCAGGATCTCATCACGGTATCTCTGTGCATTCAAAATGCCATAAATAAAATGCACCTGTGTTCGTTGTCCATAACATACGCCTGCTCATACCATAACCTCACCGCCACCACTCGATCCACAATATTGACATCAGCAAACTGCTCACCCACACAACGCCATACACGCTGTCTGCCATCTGCCCTGTACAGTGAAGACCAGGATTCATCCATGAAGAGAACACCTCTCCAAAGTGCCAGATGCCATTGAATGTGAGCATTTGCCCACTCAGGTTGGTTATGACGACGAACTGCAGTCAGGTTGAGACCCCGATGAGGACGACAAGCATGCAGATGAGCTTCCCTGAGACGGTTTCTGACTGTTTGTGCAGAAATTCTTTGGTTATGCAAACTGATTGTTGCAGCAGCTGTTTGGGTGGCTAGTCTCAGATGGTCTTGGAGGTGAAGATGCTGGATGTGGAGGTCCTGGGCTGGTGTGTTTACACGTGGTTGTGAGGCCGGTTGGATGTAAAGCCAAATTCTCTGAAACGCCTTTGGAAATGGCTTATGGTAGAGAAATGAGCATTCAATTTACGGGCAACTGCTCTAGTGGACATTCCTGCAGTCAGCATGCCAATTGCATGCTCCCTCAAAACTTGTGACATCTGTGGCATTGTGCTGTGTGATAAAACTGTACATTTTAGAGTGGCCTTTTATTGTGGCCAGCCTAAGGCACACCTATGCAATAATCATGCTGTCTAATCAGCATCTTGATATGTCACACCTGTGAGGTGGATGGATTATCTCGGCATAGAAGAAGTGCTCACTAACACAGATTTAGACAGATTTGTGAACAATATTTGAGAGAAATAGGCCTTTTGTGTACATAGAAAAAGTCTTAGATCTTTGAATTCAGCTCATGAAAAATGGGGGCAAAAACAAAAGTGTTGTGCTTATAATTTTGTTCAGTGTATATATAATTATTAATCTATTTATTTATTTGAAACAAATTTGGTGAGGTGAAAAGTGAAAATGCTTTTCCTTCCTCCTTTAGGGAAGGAGAGTTCACCGTTTCATACTTACATATTTATTCTCTATTAGAACAATCTATTTAATGGTTTCAGTAAATTAACTATTCATTTATGCTCCTCCGAAACCTATATATGGATGCTTTGCAAAGATGCAGAACGCTTCCTAATTACATGCTGCATATTTTTATAAAAACCATGTAAAATAGCACCAGTACGCTGTAGGCAATGCTTGAATTCTCCTACACGCAGTAAAAAAGGGTCATGAACATATGTCTTAGTCAGCCACCACTAAGCTCTGCTAAATGGCATCATGCGGGGCATAGAACCATAATATGGCTTATCTTTCAGTACAATACATCGGAGTGATAATGTTACCATAAAATATATATCGAAATGACAGATGGTTAGAGTCAATTCTAGTTGAGGTATGTAGCTTCTGCTGAGTCATCTGCTCCCTTACTCGCCATAGTGGACTGCGCTTCATAAATTTATTAAAGAGCATTACCTGCTGAGGGCAAAATGTTATTAGCCAGGTAAAGCATCATCATAGCTTTTTTCCTAACAGATGTTAAATGTACCACAGAAAGCTAATTCAGCTGTTAAAATTAAGCATGTTTGACCTGGTTCATGATTGGATGCACTCAGTTGCCCGTTCAAAATTGACTTCTGCTGTTTTTTCTTTTCTTGGTTTAGTTTAAATTATTTCTTTGAAAGAAATGTATCTCAGGGAGATTTAACCTTTAGTGCTTCGAAATTATTTTCTTTTTTCTCCTAATCCCAACTTTATTTATTTTACTATCTTTTTATTTTCACTACCTCTATTCTCACTTACTATAAATATTTATTAGCTTATTAAATATTTTTCACTCACTTCTCTCATATCAATTGGTGCTGTCAACTTTTTACCCCAATTAGTTTTTTTGCCCTTTCTATTTAAATAATTTTAATTTATCCATGTATCGTTTGGCCCTGTTGCCACATCTGCCAATTCCACCTTATAAACATTGCCTTTGTCAGCCATTTTCTAGATCCTACTAATGAGCTTATTCAAGCTCTAGTCATTTCTTGCATTGATTACTGTAATTCTCTCTTAATTTTTGTCTCCAACAACCACACTGTTCGCCACAGTCTGTAAAATATGCTGCCGCCAGGCTGATTTGTCTCTCCTGATGCTCCTCTCAGACCTTAGCTCTCTGTCACTCCTTACATTGGGCTCTTGCACCCTATAGGAGTCAATTCAAAATACTAACCCATACCTGTAAAGCTCTAAATAATTCTAGCTCGATTAAATGTCTTCACTAATTCATAGATACGCCTCTTCTCAGTCTCTCCGCTCTGCTAGTGACCTGTACGCTACTCACACCCTTACTGCTTACTTGCAGGATTTCTTGTGGGAAGCCCCATTCCTTTGGAACAACCTGCCTAATCCAATCAGACTCTCCTCTAGTCTTCAGTCATTTAAAAAGTCTCTTAAAAGCCATCTCTAATTTCACTTCTATTTCACAAACCTATCTCTTACTCTCTCTTAAAGGGCCACACTCTACTCTCACCTTCCATTTATGCTATTTTCGTACCTTGCCGTTTGATTGCTATACCCCACCTCCTCTAGACTATAATACGCTTCTTTGAGCAGGGTCCTCATCAAACTCTTGTTACTGTAACATTTTGGAATTGTTCAGTTTATTGTTAAATTCCCCCTTTTATAATATTGTAAAGCTCTGCGTAATAAGTTGGTGCTATATCAATGCCAATATTAATAATAGTAATAATGACCCTTATCACCATTGGGAGTTATGAGATTGTAGGTGCTTCTTGTTGTGGAAATAAGATATTGATGTATTCTTTAAGCTTAGTAAAATGTCTATTTACTCATTTAACCAGAATCAGTATCTAAGCTACTAACACGTGCATAGACAAAATGGCCACTAGAGGCTTCTAGAATTCCCTCCCCCTCCCTTTCCCTATAACACCGACTAACTACCTCGTGTAACAAGATGGCGCTGGAACCTGGGGGAGACCCTCATGGTCCCAGTGACATCACCTATAGTAGGCAGAGCGTTAAGAAGACCACTTAACACCTAACCAATTGTTTAAGTATTATTTCTTGTTATCTCTGACAATGCTTATGATGTAATTTTGCTTTAAAAGGGACCTGCCGTCCCCCTTTAATAAACATTCCTCAAGTTATTCATCAACCTGAAACTTGTGTCTGGTGTGAATTACTTCAGGGAGCGAGCAGATACACAAAGAATAATCAATTGATTGGATTGATTTCCATAACACTTCTCCTTAAAGATGGTTACCAATTACGGCTGATTAGCTAAACAGACTAGTGGAATCTGGATTTCCACACTTGGAGAACGGAATCAGACACAGATGTAAGGTCAATCTCTGTTCTAGTTTAATAAAAGTAAGTTCATCTTTTATACAGTATGTCCCGTCGAGGCCCCTACGCTCTGCCAAAGACCTACGTATATCCGCTGTCTGTACTCCCACCTCTAATGCTCACCTCCAAGACTTTTCCAGGGCTGCACCTCTTCTGTGGAACTCCCTTCCCTCCTCCGTAAGAATTTCACCCAGTCTCCACTCCATTGAAAACTCACTTCTTCAAGAAAGCATATCAATTAAACTGTTAGCAGGTTTTCATCCCCCACCCTCCATGACTTCTCTCCTGCAACTGTCAAAAATTACCTATTAAGCCCTCAGCGAACACTTTTCTAACAACTTACTTTGTACCCCTACTTTTACCCTTTGTGTCACTATACCCCACTCCCTCTAGAATGTAAGCTCATTGAGCAGGGCCCTCCACCTCTCTGTTCCTGTACGTCAAGTTGTCTGGTAACAATTAAATGTCTGTTAGTCCACCCTTTGTACAGCGCTACGGAATGTGATGGTGCTATATAAATAATAAAATAATAATAATAATAATACAAAATAATGCAAACCAATGGCTGGAAAATATCCATACTGTAAAAGTTATACCTCCTCGAGACATTTAGCTTCTGTGATTTCAATGACCTTCACAATTCTACATCAACAGCAAAGAAACAGCTAAGCAGATTTTTACAGTTTAGGGAACAGCACACAAACACAAAAATAAAAATAAAGTTTTACATTATTCAAGGCTACTTATATTTACCTATCTTAGCAAACAATTATAGGGATTCCGTTACACCATATGGCTATATTATGTTATGCCCACTTCTACGTTACAGTACCTCAATATTGGTGGGTCCTACACTAATTTTAAAATTGAAGATTGAGTCACATTCCATTTCAGTTACTAAGCATAATAGCATTCCCACTATTAAATTATCGCTAGATAATTTATTAGCAAAGCAAGCTTATTTATACTAGGCTCGTCCTTCATACAGAAAGGGTTATTTTTCTAAACCCCCTCGTTATCCATACTGACTACATTGCTCAGTATCCTCTTTCAGGAATAGTTACTATGTACATGGAGAGGGGACAAGATAACTAATCTTCCCAATTCACCCAATCAGGACTGCCTGTGCGCAAAATGCTCCTGAAACTGTCTTTTCCACTTGTAATGTATTGTGTTTGAACATGTCAGTGTATACAGCTATGTGAATGCATGCCAGGTTAAGAATAATAGCCTCCATTTAATATTTTTGGACAAGCTTTTCAAAGGATTTAATATTTTTGGATAAACTTTTGAAATTTTTTTTTTTTTTAATATTAAAATATATATAAAATAATCATACATACAAAATATGTATCGATAGATAAAAAAATTATCAAAATAATTTTCAAAGTATTACACCATTTTAAAAGCCCATATCCAAAAATATTAAATCATGCCCAATGCTAAAAGGGTTACTGATGGAGGTGGGGAGTATGTTTTTACGGAGGTGGGGAGTATGTTTTAAACGGGGTTTATGTTAGCGTTAGGTTACATAGAATTTTAAGAGGATTACAAGCTTGAGAGGGATTATAGCTGTGATATAAGGTATGTTTCACATTACTGGGTTTACGGTTAGAGTGCAGTTAAATTTAGTATTGGCTACATGGTGTGTTTAATTTGTAAAATGAGTTAAATCTAGGATTAATGTGAAGAGTTTTATTTCAGGCTACAGGTTTTGGCATAGAGTGCTAAATTGGAGACTTAAAGAGTTTGTTTATGTTTTGTGAGTGGGTATTGATGGTACAAGTTTGTGGGGTCTGAAGGCTTATTTGCAAGATACTCACCCTTCTAAGTGCTGTCTCTACTCCTCCTGCAAGACATTTCCTTTACAAGAGGCTGTTAGTGGGCAGATGAGCCCTTCCACATTCTGTCCAGCCACACCCTGGAGAAGCGTGGACAGAGTTTAACACCATTTATAATGATTCCTGCAGCTTCCGCTATAGGAGACTGATTGGACTGCAGGGTATAGATGAGACTGCAAAGGTATGGCAATCTCATCTATACCCTGCAGTCCGAATTGCCCAAAATTCTTCCGAATTCACATTCGGATCGAAACGAATTGCACATGTCTAGAACTTATAATAACATAATGACATATTTCTAAACGTGGGTGGGAAAGACAATAATTAACAGAAAATATCTCTCCTGTCTGCAGAATTAGCAATATGCAAATTTGCCAAATATGCAAATTAGCAAGTCTTGCTATTCAGATAGTGCATAATTGCAAATAGCTGTTGCTAGATCCTTGCAACCAACAGGTGGTGCTGTACAGTCTCCACAGGCAAATCCACCAAGTTGATTGCATTATACACACACTTTGCACCTGGACACAGGGTGACTTAAACATAGGAATCACGAATTGAATTGTCCACCTTAAGCTCTTGGTGATACCGTCAAACAAGAAAACTTCTAGAGACTGTTTAGCTCTCTCCGCTGCTCCATCAGTTTGAGGAGGGTATGAGGAAGAAAAAGACAATGAAATCCTAAGTTCAGAAAAGAACCTTCTCTAGAATCTGGATATAAACTGTGTTCCCCTGTAAGGCACAATTTCCTGAGAAAGTCCATGTAATTAGTAGACTTCCTTCATAAATATTTTGGCAACTCAACTGACTTAATTGGTAATTTATGGAGTGGAATTACTTGAACCGTTAGGATGTTAGTATGCCCATTAGATAGTGGTAAATCTACAATTAAGTCCATAGCAAGCTGGTTGTAAGAGACCACAAGGTAATTGATTTGAGGTTTTGGTCATGGCACAAGTGATATATGCTAGAACATCAGAACTCAAGGAAGGCCACCAGAATTGTCTGGAAACTGACATGGTTTTACATATCCCAGGATGACCAGTGGATTTAGTGTCATGACATAAAGAGAGTACTTATTTTCTTTCTGTTTGTGGAACATATTCTTTGCCATGAGATTTCTTAGTAGAAGCCTGTGTTTGGGATGTATTTTCTCTATCAATGTGGACGGCATGGTTAACATGATTGAAAACGGAATGTATATAAAATGGTAGACAGCCAAAAGTCTAGGGATACAGATGTCAGAATAGTGAAAGAATAAGCATAAGGTCCTTACACAAGAATCAATAGAAATAATAACAATAAACTTGAATTCACGACAGGGCACTGAAAATACGCAATTTTTTTTCTTTAAATATCCCAAGAAGGACTCTGATAAGACCACAGAGGTCATGTGACATCAGAATGTGCGTGTGTGACTCAACATGAGGACGCACACACATTCGCAAGTGTCAAAAATAGGGAAGACCTAAGGAACCACAAAAGACTGTAGTGGGCAGGGGCCAGATTCTCTAATACTTCCAGACCCGTCCGCTGCTGAGGTAAGGGGGATGCAGGCGGCATTCCCGTATTCTTGTGGGAACGCGCCACAATAATTATAAAACAGTTTTGTGAATATTGCATGGTAAGTGGTTGAAGCATATTGTACGTACCAAAGTTGCCATTCTACACAAATTTAGTAGTTTGTGTGTTGCTATCTTGCAATTTGTAATACAGTACTGAAATTAAATTAAAGGACCATGGGTACATTTCTAATAAGCCCACATAGTGCTAAAATGTTCATAGTACAAAGAAAACATAATAGTGTATTTACTCTCCAGAAGAGAACTAACAAAGGTCCTTTTGAAAGTAACATACAAAAATTACAAAAATCTATCCAAGAAGTAAACTGAAAATGTAACATTTCTCTGTGAAGCTGAAATGCATAATATGAACAGATGTTAACTCTTCAATTTAAGGCACTGAGCTGTTAGCTCACTAATGAGAGCCTCCATTTACAATGGAGATTGATTAACGGCATCATCTTGTAATAAATTATCTATTTTACAGTGAACTGTGCAAGATTATGTGCTTTTATTATTTTTTTTTATATACATTTATGTAAAATTGCATCTCTGAGAGTGTACAGTGAATTTTAAAAACAGTATACCATACAATTCGCTCACACCAAAAAACTATTAATTTTTGGAAGATGTAGTAATGTGATTGGCTACCACAAGGGAATATAAAGTAATCTTGGTAACTATAAGTGAAATCAAAGAAATAAAGTTAAAAGTTTTGGATTTGTTTAAAGCTATTGCTCCTGTGAACTAAAATAAATGTGTAGCCACCTAATTAGTTTGTGATTGTAAACTGATTTGAAAAAAATATAAAATAAATTTTAAAAAATTAAACCACTTCTAGTGCATTCTTTATTAGTGATCCTAGTCCTAGTTTATTGTTGGGTAGGAGAGTTTATTAGCTTACTAAGCTCAACTTCCTGCAACTCATCATGTCCAAACTATAAATTGGTATAATCAATATGTTTGCTGGAATGGAATCTGAAATTTTCAATTACAACTGAACCATTATAGAGTGAGTCAAACTGTTGAATGGGAACATAAATAATACCACAACCTTTATCTGTGTTATCATATAAACCAGGTTACTATAATTATAGAAAATGTATTTATGGTAACAACACAAAGACAGATGTTAAAAGAAATTCTCATCTGTTTTTATGCAATGAAGGAGCGGTGTAATAACCCTTTATAAAGACGATCACTTGTAGGTTAATACACTATCTATCGGTCTATTTTCTTAGTGTGAGAAATATTTAATTTAAGTATTTTATTACAGCTTTGAAGCATATACTGCCAAAATGTAAAATAGTGCTTTTTAAAAACAAATATGTACAATGTTTGAGACATAGAAGAAATAATTTTAACATACATTAAAGAGCAAAAGTGATGATAGGAGCCGCACTCAATTCCAGCAGCCATTCAGAGTAGGACCCGCAATTCCGCAACGTTAAGGCAACACAAGAAATTCACCAGGCACTCAAGGTGTTCAAGCCATAGGCAGTTTTAATGGAACAAAATGAGCAACAACGTTTCGACCTGCTAAGAGGTTTTTGTCAAGCTACATTAAAGAGCAACATAACAACTTCATTGTTATGGTGCCACAGGTCTCTGTTGCTGGCTTACCTTTAGGGGTTAAACTGTTCACGAACAGTTTTACCCCACAGTTGGTGCTCATGCGCTCTTCCGCTCCGCCCCCTGTTGTTCCACTTTCTGAAATTCTTCATAATGAAAGGCTTGGGCATCATCGGACACGGGAGCTGCTGATTGGCCTAAAATGGTCAGCTGACACTCTAATACAATCAGTATCTCTTAAAAGTGGCTTCATAACAATGAAGTTGTAATGGTGCCCGGAGTGTTGCTTTAAACACCAAAAACGTTTTCTAATATTGCTGTTAAGAAAAATGTAAATGTCATAATTTTTATTTTTAATCTTTGAATCTGCTTTGAATTTTGTAATTATTATGGTTATTTGTGGGTATAACAATATACAGCAAATAGACTTCCCAGGTTAAACTAGGAAATTGCTTGATATATGTTGTAAACTGCTATTTTGGAGTAGAATAGTTTTGGAGTCTTCCCTTCCTCCTTCTTCAAGCTCTAGAATGCAGCACTATACTTACTGAACCCATTGGGCTCCTGTACATTACAGATAGGGGTTTGTAATGAATTATAAAATCCTTTTGTGTGAGGCAATTTGTTTACAAGAAATCAAGTTTGTGGTTGTAACTTTGTCACTTATTAAGTTGACAACCAGGTCATTCAGTTATACTTAAGTGGTCATTGTCTCCAAGTCAGCTGATTTCAGTGAAAATTACCAACTTAAAGCCAATACGCAGCTGAACAAAACTGCTGACCCATAACTCCAACCCACTGTTGCCCCCCAATAACAAGCAGAACACATTTTAAATGGATAAGGGCAACGGCCACAGCTTTATTAAACCATAACACCATGTGCTTAAACCCTGTCAGCTCTTGGTTGAGAGCCCAACAGACAGTTCTCCAATCTTTTCTCCATAAGCCCAAAACAGTCGTCACTAGCAAACAGTCATGTGCAGATTGTAATCTCCCCAAGGTGACACTGTGTCTTACTCCTTCCTTCGGCTGCACTGTCCAGGAATCACGACAGCTGTAACAATAAAGAAAACAATTACCAACAACTCCGGGAAAAGAGGGTGAGTAATTCAGTCGGGGTCCCTTAACTGAGTATTGCAAAGAAAAGGTACACAGTGGTTATAGGGCTAGGTGCTCAGAACACTTCCACGTGGTATCCCCTTAACCCACACCTCAAATGGAATACAAACAACTAAAATTATTTGGAGTGGAGCACAGTAAACAAGATAATCATACATACATATATGTCCATGTATAATGGATAGATTCTGAGGAGAAAAACCACATAAAAGAAACCAATGGTGTAAATCTGTATCACAGATAGATATGAGAGAAGATAACTGGAATCACTCACAAAGGTGGAGCCAAAAGGTGATCCTGTGGATCTTTAGAGGGAGATCCAATGCCCTCTGGGAGTAGGTGAAGTTCTCATGCGATAGTACGACACTTCGTAGGTAAAATTAGTGGTACAGTAAAAACCCAGTTGGGTATAAGTAAAAACAGCAAACAATGGCTATGGCATTTTGCATTTCACCAAATCCGGCTTCTTCAGTTGGATGAGTGTGTTAGGAGTAGTTCGTTATCGAGCTCTTTAAATAGGGAGTGTATTCATAGTTCCCGGGGGGTTTTCCGTGTGTTGGAATGCAACTTGCGTTACAGAAGGTGATTGGTGTTTCCGCCAGTGTAGTACTTCCTGTTTCTGTGATTTAGAGTGCGCGGTGACGTCTTCGTTCCAGTGAAATGCATGATGCGTTCCCACGCTTGTAAAAGTGACGTCTATGTCATGATTTTGTTGATGGAACATTAACTAGCTCTCCAGCCTTCAATGGAATCAGTCTGAGTTAGCATGAGTCAAATATAAATTGTTAATAAGGTTGGCAAATAAAATAGGTATGGTAGGGTAAAGAATGGAATGGACATACTATTGATGAAAATATTATCATAGAGAAAATAATCCATAGTAAATATTGGAGACAAAAATCAAAGTAATAAAGCTACAATCAATATATAATCCATAATGACAAACCAATATATTGTGGGAAATTGAATAACAAGTACTGCTAATAAAATAGAGTGCTAAGAGAACATGCTATTAGTGAGAGTATAGAAAACAGTACCAACTATATTTTCGAAACAGAAGGTCAAAGTTTTAATATCAATATATTTATATATGTAACAACAACATATATAAGATAAGATTCGCTTTTCTTACCCATATGGGAAATTAGAATAATATGATGATGAAGCAAGGAAATTTTTTGTTATAAATGGGTAGTTCACTAAAAATAACATTGTTTAATATATTGTGTAATAAAAATAATAATAATAGGAGGATTTTTATTTTAAAAAATAACATAACTTAAAATCTTGGTTGAGCCCATGGGGTTATAAGGTGTTAAAATTAAATATAAATTGCATTTCCTCCATTTCTATTTTTGTGTTAATATCACCTCCCTTCCTGTCTTTTTTACTTGTTTTACTTGTTTAATTGCACAAAAGAAAAGTTGTTTAGGGTCCTGGTCCTGGTCCTGGTTATGATGGGTTTTAAAATGTTTCGATACAGGGTCCCTCAACTGATCCTTCTGACTGGTAAGTCCCCTCCCCCTCTTCTCTTAAAATCCTCCAAAATCTGCAACATTGTTGCGATCTTTAATTCCAGCCAACAATGCATGGGCAGTGGTCATGCCCCCCGTTCCCCAGTTGTCCAATGGGAATATTGACCTTTATTTTGTCAGCTGTTATTTGTGAATATCTTTAAAACTCAGTTTGTATTGTAATTTATATGCATACTCTTAAGGTCTTTCTAAATGTGTACGTTTAACCCTACTAGGCTGTTACCCATACCTCCCTGGCCTCTCTGAGCATAAATGATTGTTTAGATTTCTGTGTTTTCTATACAGGGGGATCATCCTGGTATCTTGGTTCTGTATGGCCCAGTGTGGGTTAGCAAGTTCAATCTGATATTAATTTAGTGACATCTCCTGAATAGGAAATACCGTATATACTCGAGTATAAGCCGAGTTTTTCAGCACATTTTTTGTGCTGAAAAACCCCAACTCGGCTTATACTCGAGTCAGTGTCTGTATTATGGCAATTTACATTGCCATAATACAGACTGGGGGCTGGCAGAGCTGTTACTTACCTCTCCTGCAGCTCCTGTCAGCTCTCTCCTCCTCCGCGCCGGTCCGGTCAGCACCTCGGTCAGCTCCCAGTGTAAGTCTCGCGAGAGCCGCGGGGTCATAGTGCGGCTCTCGCGAGACTTACAGTGTGAGCTGAGAGAGGAGCTGCACGGACCGGCGCGGAGGAGGAGAGAGCTGACAGGAGCTGCAGGAGAGGTAAGTAACAGCTCTGCCAGACCCCCTCCTCCCCCCACTGAACTGCCAATGCCACTGGACCACCAGGGAAGGAGAACCCCCTTCCTGCCATGTATCAAGCAGGGAGGGGGGACGAAAAATATATAAATATAATAATATATTAATAATAATAAAAATAATAATAAAAAATAATATAACAAAATAATAATATATACATATAAATAATAATATAAATAATAATAAAAAAATAATATAACAAAATAATATCAATTAATAATATATAAATATAATAATAAAAAAATAGACCAGGTGGGATTTGTGACAGGACGTGAGGCACGCGACAACACCATCAGAGCGCTCACACTTATGCACGGAGGCGGGGGCACGGACGGAGGCCTCCTCTTGTTGTCCACGGACGCAGAGAAGGCCTTCGATAGAGTGAGCTGGGACTACCTCTTCGAGACACTATCCCACATGGGGCTGGGTCCCAACATTCGACGTTGGATAGAGGCGCTATACCGAGCACCGACGGCCCAGGTATTAGTTAACGGGGCACTGACTGAGACCTTTACCATACACAACGGCACGCGACAGGGATGTCCCCTCTCGCCGCTACTGTTCGCTCTCGCCCTGGAACCATTCCTCACACACATCCGCCACAATCCAGACATAACGGGCCGGACGACAGGCCAAATACACCACAAGGTAGCGGCGTACGCGGATGACTTACTTTTCGTGGTGACCAACCCCGAGATCACCCTCCCAAACATCCAGAAAGACCTGCGGACATTTGGCGCTATATCTAACCTTAAAATTAACTACGGCAAATCCTACATCCTTAATGTTAGCGTCCCCGCCACACGCGCGGACCCGCTACGACGCAGCTTCCCCTTTCAATGGGCCGAACAAAAAATTAGATACTTAGGGGTATGGCTGTCCAAGCAGAGCAGAGACCTGTATAGGGACAACTTCGCCTCTATACTACACACGTTCCAACGAGACTTGAGGGAATGGTCCTACCCGCACATATCGTGGCTCGGGAGAGTGCAGGTCATAAAAATGAACTTCCTTCCGCGCCTCTTATACCTCTTCCAGGCCATCCCCACTGTCATACCAGGCCCCTTCTTTAACACACTCAGAAAAGAAATGATAAAATACGTATGGAACGGGAGGAGGCCCAGAGTGAAATTTTCCACACTGACACGTCCTAAAGACAAAGGGGGACTAGCCCTTCCAGACTTCCACCAGTACTACGTAGCCACACACCTGCAGAGAATCATGGAGTGGTCTAAAGACGGAGTTCACAAACTATGGAAGACAGTGGAAGAGGCAGAAGCAGGCAGACCGATCTCGGGGCTTCCCTGGGGCCGAGACACAACCGATAGAGGTGACATGTCCATATACACGAGACACACTATGAGAGTTTGGAGGAAGGCCGCAAAGAAAGGGAATATGGCACCGTACCCCTCCCCCCTCTTGCCCCTGACACACAACGAGGACTTCCCGCCGGGTCTAGACCCTGGAACCCTCAAACACATCTTCCCAGACAGTACCCCACGCCTACACCACTTCCTTCAAGGTGGGAAATGTAAAACACTAACGGACTTGATGGGAGAGACGCCCCCGACCTTTATGCACCGCTTCCGACATGCCCAACTGACCAATTACATCCACTCCCTACCGCAGGGACCAGCACTGGCCAGAGACCAGACCACGATAGAAGTGGTCAGCTCACACCCAGACCCGCTCCCGCATGGAGTGTCCTTCTTATATTCCATGCTCCAATCAGAAACCCCGTCCGAGACACCACTATTCATGGGAAAATGGGAAACAGCCCTGGGTAACACACTAACGGAAGCAGAATGGGAAACCATCTGCTACCTTACACACCACTGTTCCACTCACAGCAAAACACAGGAAACGGCCTACAAGCTTCTAACACATTGGTATAGGACACCACATCTCCTTCATCACGTAAACCCAGACCACTCCAGACTCTGCTGGAGATGTGAAAGAGAGGTGGGCACCACAAAACACATCTGGTGGGATTGCGCGTTGATCCAACCATACTGGAAGAGGATACACAAAATGCTAGAGAAGTTCGCGGACGCGCCCCCCCCCCTGGAACCGGCAGCGATGCTCCTACACCACACAACAGTTCCCCGATCCAAATACAAAAAATCCATGACCATTAGAATACTTAACGTGGCCAAACGAGTGCTCCCCCAATTCTGGAAACAAACAGTTACACCTCCACTTTCGACCTGGTTTAGCCAAATGGAAGAGCTAAGGTCAATAGAGGAACTGACCATGACGGCCAACACTACACCCACTACCTACATGAGCATCTGGACGCACTGGATTCTAGAGACGGCAAAAGAAGAGTTCCAATTAGAACTCAGGCCTAACACTAACGGGAATCACGACACAGACAGATAGTACTCAGAACACACACCACAGACGACGCTAGATGGACGACAGACGAACTGGACGGAACTACCCCCCCCCCTCCTTCCTTTCTTCCCACCCAGACACATTCCCCCCCTCTTGCCCCCTGCGAAATACCAGAGCATCATCATTGACTGAATCATCCCCACCGCACCCATAGCGACAAGGGAAAACATATTTGGGAACGATCAACGAACACGAGCTGGTACTTACATCCAGACCGGCCCGGGAAGACACCCCAAAGCCAAAACATGCGAACACCTGAGGGAACCCTGGACAGGCCCAGCATTGACACGGCTAATGCAGTATCCACACGCCCAAGGTAAGGGTACCCTTTACCCGCAATACCACCATTCCCCTGGTTAAACACGGGAAACACCGATAGTAATAACGGGGGTAAACACAAGCCCACCACGGTCGATGACACATAGCTAAGGACACAGGGCCCGATGAGACGCCGTGGACAGGGACCATAGGGGTGGCCTACAAACACTGACACCTAATCAAAGACTGATTAATCTGGTTCAAGGACGATTACAAAGCATTATTTTCACTCAGTTCATGAAAACGTTACTTAATTTATAGTCCCAAACAAATGTAAATACCAGAAAATGGGGACCTGCGAGTCCTTCTGTGATGGGGCCTGCGAGCCTAATTTGTTACCTTTTATAATAACATGCAATGGAGACCTGCGCGTCTCACCGCAAATTTAAATACACAAAATGAATAAAAATCATATTCACAAAAAAAAAAATAATATAACCCAAAAATTTTTTTTTTTTTATAAAAATGCCCACCCCCCACCAAAGCTCTGGAACACAAACACACACTGCACTCATACACACACTGCGCACTCATACACACACTGCATTTATACACACACTGCGCACTCATATACACACACTGTAAATAAATATTCAATTAATATAATTTTTTTAGAATCTAATTTTATTTAGAAATTTACCAGTAGCTGCTGCATTTCCCACCCTAGTCTTATACTCGAGTCAATACGTTTTCCCAGTTTTTTTGGGTAAAATTAGGGGCCTCGGCTTATATTCGGGTCGGCTTATACTCGAGTATATACGGTAACCACAAAGCAATATTTAAAAGGGAACTGTAACAGGATTTTAAAGTCATGTTTACTTATCCCTGTGTTTTATTAAACATGTATCTGTGAGGTGTGACAAATAAATTCAGTGTTGAAATCCACACCTCTGTATCTTGCAACTATACACTTCCATCTTAGCTCCCTGTCAATCATTGTTATAAACAATGTCCTTTCCACTTAACAGTCAACACCGAGAAAGCACACATAGGAGAAATGAAACAATGTTTCTCTTGTTCTTCTTAATTAGCAATATTTGCCCTGGTTTTGCCTTGTCTGAACTGGATTATGTTGTAATTCGCTAAATCTGTAATATACATTTAAAGGAACACTATGGTGTTAGGAATACAAAACTGTATTACTAACACTATAGTGTCCCTCTGTCCTGTCTGCACTATAGTGTTCCTATTCCAGACTGCCACAAGAGAAGGAGTTAACCTTAGATCTTAGAAAAACTGGAATAATTAATACTGCAGGTTTAATGGGGCAGGGACACTGCACCCTGACCGCTTCAATGAGATGAAGTGGTTTGGGTGCCTATTGTGTCCCTTTAAAGGAAAATTCAGCATCTCACAAACAAAAGGGTAAGCCAAGTTATAGGTAATTTTAATTGTGTTATTTAATGATGTAAGTTCCAGTGAAGTGATATTTCCTCTCCGAGCTTCTATCCATCCTTTTTGTATATTTCTTTATTTTAGCTTAGGTTATTAATCTCCTAACAGAAAATGACCACCAAAGGAGGGAGTGCAAACAGAAAACATTCAATCAGACCGGGAGAACGGTGAGATGCTACCTTAAAAGCACCAATAAGCTGTTTACTGAGCCAATTGATTTAGGCTCTGACACATGTGAGTGGTCTGACTTCTTCCATATGTATGTTTTATGAATGTCTATTACCATCTGCACAGTATTTTGTTTTGTTTCTGTTTTGTGGGTGTGAACTACACATCATGTTAAATTTAAGGGTAAGCGACCCTATTTCTTTCAGCGCTCCACTACAGGTATCAGGGTTTCACTAATACCACTTTGTGTTCTTATTATCATTTACAAAGTTCCAAACATTCTACAATATTAAAAGAAGAAATAAACAAAATAAAGTTGACAGAAATAAGTGTTTTAAGAGGGCACTACTTACAGCCTAGGAGAATATTCACCTAAACGTTTTACTACTGTAATTTCAAAAAGCTCATTGTCCGTATGCCTGCAAAATCCATAAATTCCTTAAAAGCATATGTAATGTGAAATAAGAAGAATCAAACAACACTTTTAAAAAAACAAAAAAACACAAAGCTAAGTTATAGTGCACTGCTACTCAGCATATGACAAGAAAATGTGTTTAGTAAGAGGGTTTTGAAATAATGTAACGGAAACTAGATCTCATCTATAACTAAGACTGCCTGTCAATACAGCCTTAATACATAAATATAGACCTAAATAGCATGATAGGAAGTGGGTCTGAATTCCACTGCTTGCAAAATGCAAAATGAATATCCTACTTGAAGAAAAAGGCATTGATAGACAGAGGGGCTAATACCACATCTCGAAAAAAATCAATTTATTGAAGGATGCTGGTAAGTAGTCACTATCTGAATATGTGCTTTTTTTCCTGTTTTTAATCTAATGGGCTCTTATAATTACCTTTCAGATCAGCGCAGCGGAAGCTATTTGCTAACCTGGATTTTAAATATTAATGCCGCAGTGTTTAAGGAACTTCCATTAAGGCTGACAAAGTTAAGTTTGATTAACATCATACGGAGCATCTTACAAAAGAACCTTTATTGTATTTTATTTTCTTAAATAACAACTTCACCTGTATTCCTCATTAAGGATTTTAATCAAGCTATACTATTATTAGCGTGTTACATCCATTCTCACTTATGTTGACAGGTCGACTCATTGACAGAGATTTAATGAGGACGCAAGTAGATTGCTTTCAACACCCTTTTGCTAATAAATATGGTGAATTCAAACTTAAATGATATTCCGTTCGCACCTTTGGACATCTGTGATTCAGTTTATGCCTATAAAATATGCTATATCTATCATTACACACAGCATTACATACCGAGGTTCGGTTTTCTTCGCTTGTTGGCATGGAAATACTTGTCAAATCATCCCTTGGTAATGCCCATTAATTGATCGAATAAATTATTTCTGTGATATATGATTGCACAATGATGTACTAGGCTCTCCAGTTAGCTCTGACTAGACTCTATGCATAAATAAACATACTGTATTCACTACTGCATTCAGCTAGGGAACTCGCGTTCTTAAAACACCCAGGAGGAAGAATTAAAATTAAGTATTAAGGATAAGTTTAGAGCTACTGTGGAGGGATTGCATTTATAAAGTGCACTTAGACAGAACAGTAACTAATAAAAAATAAAAATTTGCACAGCACAGTGAAAGAGTATGCAAGATTCATGTAGACTCCCGCTGTAAATGTATCGACAACAAGTAGGCTTACTTTGTTATTAACTAAAGCAAAGCAGCATTGAAAAGATTCACTATATAATCGCAATATGTTATATATTAAAGCACAGACTATATCTGGCAGGCATTTTACTGCAATCGTTTTTCATTGATCTTTTCCACATTAAGCTGTTTTATTTTTATTTTTTTTATTAATTCATTAAAATATATTAAAATTATACAATGGTCATTTAACTTTAAATAAACTAAATCCCTGGTCTGACTATTATTGATTTCAGGTCCCAAAAACCATTTTACATGTTGTGATTGACACTGCAATGCTGAGGCCCTGGGGTAGCACCTGGACATAAATGGGACACGCAGCCCAAGATTGGTTGGATTTACAATCCAGGCCAGTAGGTGCTGCCACTAATTCAGCTTCTCTCCTGTTACTGGTATGCCAGAAGAGAATTTAGTTAGCACATTATGGTTATCACCCTAGCACTTTTACTGAAATATCTGAAATTTAGAGAACTCACATTTACTACACATTTCCTTCAGTAAAGCCTCACTTGCTTTCATTTATACTCCAACAATGATAGCCAACTTGTAGATGAAGTACAAATTTCTCTGGCAGTTACACATTCCATCCATTTAATGTCTGCAAATGCCTAAAAAATGGCAGCCTCCCCTTCCTTCCAACCAGCAAATGGCTCTTTAAAAATCATATTATTTCTTACAGTCAGGAAAGGATATTGTGTGAATGCTTTCTCCCATATGCCTCCTATGCTACTAAGCATTGCATTAGTAGTAAAGAGATTGAAACAAAACTGTTTAAATACCTCTATTTAACTGCACTTACTGTTTGTGTACATTATAGTGACATTATGCCACCATTTTTAGTAAGCTGTACAGCTAAAATGCCATCAGGGTCATTACAAAAAACTATAGGCATGGTATTTAACAATTTTTATTTATTTTTGTCACACCTACTGTATGCAAAATATTGCAATGGATTCTTTTCATGACCCTAATATTTCTATAAAGAACGACCAAATAAATAATAAAAATTCAGATATGTACATTTACATGTTTGTCGATGAACAATCTATGTGCAACATGACTTTTCTTAAATATATGTGTTCTAGTTATGCATCCCATGTTTCAAATAAATATTCATTATATTATCTATAAAACATGTTACTTACAACATCTAGTGGTGAGACAGTCTTCTCAGCAATATGACTTGAGCACATCAAGAATATAAACTTGGGTGAACCATTTTTACAAAAATATTAAGACACCGGAATTGTGACCATGTGTCGTTCCACTTGGCAGAATTTCATTACCAAAAAATTGGTTTGGGAATCAAGTCAGACGAACCAAAAGAGTACAAATATGGGCACTACAGTACTGTAAAATATATACATATTGCTCACTTCTCACTTGATCTGTGAGTAAAAATCAATAATTAGTGACTGTCCCCTAGTTATCAATCATCTTTTTTTTTTTTAAGAAACATAAATGAAATTGAACATGCTCGGCCATTGCTCATTTTAGTTGGTCGGTGATTTAGTTACATTTAGACTTGGAGCTCACAAATTCAACTGATCACCCGATTGTCACAAATTCAGCAAATTTTATTGTGGACCACAACAAATATCCAAGTCTACCCCATAGTCCCATTCCAGACCCAGGCAATTATCAATACTTATCTCTGAGTCAATCCAATGCTACTATTGAAAATCATTGGGGAGCTATGGCAAATGTGCAGCCATTGCTGTGATCTGCCAATATAGTGCTTCCTATAGAGATGCACTGTAACCACAGTTTCTCTCTCCCTACTGTTTTGAGCTACAGTTCTATCATGATACCTTTCCCTTGCGGCACGCAATCTCAGAAGTGATGTCTCTTCTGTGTTCTGATGCACACCCACTCATCCCTAGCTTCCTGGTGCCTCATTATGACATCATTTATGATATGGACCCCTACCATTAGTCTACTCTCATAATGTCAGTCTATATCACGCTTTTTGATGATGTATACACACTGGTGACATCCTGGCCCTATGTAACCAATCACAACCCAGTATAGGGTATATGTACTAACTAGTTGTCCTGGTTTCCTTGCCCTGTCATCATTTCTGTTTACTGAGAGTTTTTGTTTACAGCTTCCTGTTTTTTTGTTTACTTTGGCTTGCCTGACTATTTTTGCTGTCTGTTATCCTGACCTTGACTTGTTTCTCCTTTCTGTGTTATCCTTGACTTTGTCCTGTTTACTTTTATTCTGTCTCTTCTTGCAGAAATTCTGACTTATATTCTAAGTGCTAGCCCACCCACTGTAAGGGCCGGTACGCACTCATACTTTATTTTTAACATAGTTAGGGTAAGGTCAGTTTTGAGAAGTTCAAGGTGAGTTAGGCAAAAAACTCTCTTAGCTTTCTGTCTGACTACTGCCAGGGAACAACTTTAATTTACAAAAGTGCCAATTAATCTTGAAATTAGCACTTTTATGAAGTAGGATAAAAGGAACAGCTAGTTAACATTTAAAGCACTTTAGCAAAAGTGATTCCAACACTGGGGCCTTAAAAATGGACAAACCTTTTGGAGGATAAATAAGGTTTTGTGTAGTTAATTAAGCTTGGCACTTGTCTAATGTGGACATGTTTAGGGTTGCTCAAACTGAAGAATCCCTCATTGCTGAGTAGACAATCCCATGATGCTTTCCCATGTGAAGCATCATGGAAGTTATAGTGCGACAATAGCTGGATATTATTCAGCCAAACTTGGCTTACAGTAGCTGTTCTGTATAAAAGCTGGTAGCCTGTGTCTCAATAGCAAAGTCACTGGGAATACACCTGGAATTATATGTTATAAATTCAATATGTTGGAATTATCTGGCTCCATAATATACGTTAGCTGGGTTTTAAATTAACTTTTATTGGCTAATAATTATTCCGCATAAAACAATATTTCAGTGTTAGGCAGACAAATAAAAGACCTCACACAGACTGGATTTACACAGCTACATTATCAGACATAGAAACCTAGTCTGTGACACCTCTCACTCATATCATGCAGTTAATATGATATCTATAGTTACATATTAGTAGTCAGCACATTCAGGGGATTACTAGGGGTTTGAAGGCCTGCCTAGGTAGTTTTAGACAAAATTAGATTTATTGAGGCAGTTAGATCAGTCACACTCTCTCCTGGGGCACAGTGGTACCAGTGGTTTGCCCTATAACCCTCTACACTATCAGAAAGCAGACCAAAGCCAGTTCGGCCACAGCCATTCAGCACCCACTGCTTTCAGTCAGAGTGTTAATGAGATACAAATCTCACTGGCATTGCTCTTTGCAGTTGCATGGAGTGCAGCTCACTGGAAATAAGCTACAATATTTCCTTGTCTGCTAATACTACTAATATTTTACTAATGCATGCTTTATGTCCATTTTGATCATTTACATATGGATCAAGCACTTTATGTGCCCATTCTACATCAATGGGTGCATAAACTTTGTATGTTACAGCTAGACACTGAGCTAAATTTGTTAATATCATACCTATAACAAGTATCCATATTTAGGAGGAACAGTTCATATTTTTCTTTCTATTAACTCCATATCGTTAGTGTGTCTGAGTGTATAACAGAGTTCCACAGCAACAATACTCACAGTAATGTGTCTTTCAACTACAATACATGTGTTTAGAAATCAGTCCATGTAAATAAGATACATTATGCTTATTCTAAATTACATTTTAGTTGCATTCATTGTTACCAGTAAGTCACCCTCCCCCCAAAAAAACAGAACAGCTTTGCCCGTGGCTACACCCCCACTCACACCCTTAAAAATAAAATATCTTTCTTTGTCCATTTGAAATACTGTGTAGAGGATGTGGATGCAGTCTTTCTATTTGGGTGCATTATCATGTTAATTTCTATGTATGCCACTAATCTATGCATTGATTTTAAAGCAATAACTAAAAAGCCAGGTTGCACATACTGAGATGCTAAGTTGTTTCAGAGTTCTACTGTGTGCATAGTATAGAGATCCCTTGAAGTTCTGCGTTCACTGAGTTTTGTTTTGTTTATTTTTGGTTTCCTTACCTTTAGTTTCAGTTTATTGACCAATGATGTCTGCTGTCTCATTGATCTCATCTTATTCTAATACATTGCCTTATCATTTCTGGTACTCCAGCCCATTTAGTTGGTGTTATAATTGTACATGTGTCTACTTCTCTGTTAAGGTTTGAAGACATGATCCATGGTAAGACCATGCATCTAAGATACAATGTAATGCTCTACCGTTGCAGGTTTGGGGCAATTCCTTCAGGACTCCATGAGTAGAGAATTCTAAAAAACTAAAAAGAACACTGGAACCTTAGCTTAACCCGAAGAAAGAATATACATATTACTAGAATGCAAGACACAAGGGGCAAAGCAGAGGAAACACAAATACATACTAGACACCATTTACAAACCTCAAATAGGACATAAAACAATACCAGGGCTCCAAGAAAATGCAATTATTGATAAATAGCAGTGAAATAAGAGCAGATTGTGACAATATCATTTAGTAAAGCATATTTTCTTTCCAGCCAATAGAAAATGAGCAAAACCAATGAATGAGTGTAGCTGTGCACATACCCTTGAGTGGTCAACCAGTTGAGATCAAAAGGGAAAAATAAATACAGTAAATGAATAAGTACACTGGTAATTTTGCCCTCCAGCAATATAATACTTAATGACTTTTTTTTTTTCATTAAAAACAAATAACATATAAAAACATTAATTAAATGACAATATTACGCAGAATGTGTGTGATTTGTACCATATGTTATTACTTTCCCATTGATCGGTTGGAGATATATTTAGTTTGAAACAAACTTGCAGACCTTTAACCGTAGCAGGACATCTGCACTATCATTTATTTACATGTGTTTTATTTGATACATTTAGCTAATTAAAATTCCTTTTAATGAGGACCATTTAAAAAGATCATCTGACAAATGTTCATATATTTGGTCAGTGTCAAAAGATCATCTGTCAGCGTTTTTTACATTTGATCATTGTCAAGTCGAACATTTCCATAGTTAATCAACCTTTTTGTAATTTAAAATTTTGTTCTGCTTTAACTCTATAGTGTAAGCCACGAATTGGCTACATTAAATCATGAAGAATAATATAATGCTTTATCAGCTTTAGCTCTCTGGTAGTGTATTGGACATTTTGACATTTTCCTTCCTGAAATTAACAGTAGCTGCAAGAATTGCTGTTTTATCTCAAGGAGGAAGAATCAGAGGTGTAGAATGACTCTAATTAATGAAAAATGTTCCCACCTGCATTTCAGACTAAAGCTTGCATTTTCTTTGCCCTTTCAGATGTAAAGTGTTCAGAGCACCTTGCAAGTGCTGACACTAATTTGCTTCTTGAGTCATACATCTGGGGGCAACTTCTAGTGATCCATCCTGTACTCAGTTAAGCTCCAGGTGGCTACGTGAGAAGATCATTTTCTACAAATCTGAAATGCAGAATTCTTGCTCAGTTTCACCCTGATCGTCTTATAAATAAACTGTTGTACAAAATGAAAATTACTTAAGTTGCATTTTTTATTCAGTACATTTTGCATCACTAGCTGGTAAATCTGGTTATAAACTTGAATATAAGGTTTAAAAGATGTTTTAGATACAAAAGTGAAGAACTTCTGAACATGTATGAACTTAGCACTTTGGTGTACTTTTTGTATCAGATTTATTCTACAATGGTACTAATCATGTGATTACTAAGTGATATAATAATGTGAGACATTCATTAAATCCTCTATATACACACATATATTCATATATTCCTCTTAAAAAGATAAGGGCATGCATCTGTCAGTGTTCCTGGAGCTACGTAATGAATTGTCTGTCATTTTGCCGATGTTATTGAGCAGCATCTGTGTAATCCACTTGCTTCTGGCAAAGAAGAATACACTTAAATAGTGGAAGCTAAATTACATCTTTTCCTACTTATGCTGCAGAAGTCAGTTATATGTGTAAACAGGATCGATCACCTACTGTGTGTGAGTCGACCAAATTTAAAAAAAATTCCGGCCAAGTTGATCCAGCCAAACTGAATTTTTCCACCGTGCTCAAGTCTACTTTAAAGTGTATTCAAACAGATGGACAAGCCACCTTTTAATGAAACAGTCCAATGTTATAGCTGTAGTACAACTCTTTCATTACTCTTTTTACTCTTTTTTTTACTCTTGTATTTTAGAATCTGCACAATAGGAGGATGACAGTCTCTTCCAATATTTGGAAGGAGAGGCTAATATCATCATCCCATCAGTTGAGTGTCTCCATAAAATATATCTTCCATCACTGGAGGTATGAAATCCTGACAGAGGTGGGCAGACCAGGGATGCCCCTTTTGTCTCTAGTGATGCCTAAAATGAGTGGTGCCACCTAGAAAGAGGGTGAATATGTCCATGAAAGGAGCATGTCAGCTGCCAGTTCTACTTGGGGTAAACCATACACAGCGTCCTGCTAAAGTATTCTGTATGTGGTTGTAATGTTCTGACACTTTGGGCAGTATTTGATCTAAAACCATCTTGTTGTGTGCAAGAAAACATGTCTTGGAAAATTGGGGCTTGATGTTTAAAATTTCATTTTTTGCCCTTGCTTTCATTCCAAGTATGTTTTATCCCTCTCCAGTTTATTCATAGCTGTATATAGAGTTTTGCTTTTGACTGTCAATACATATATTTCATTTATGCAATGACAGTAGAGGTTTGCTTCTGGTAATCGTCAGAAGTCAATACAAGGATCAACAGATAAAGAACACTCAGAACGTCATGAAGAAGCTCTTTGAACAGATAGCATGTTATATGTTACTGCCTCTTATTATAGTGTACATGGGTATGCATAAAAACAGGATAATAACTAAGAGTGTCAGAATAACATCTAGACCCTACGATGTACTTGAAAACTAGTGACAAGCTAAATGTACCTTTCCTGGCTGAAAACATTGATATTGTTATTATGAAAGAAATACAGAATTACATTTATTTAGAACATTGGAGTGTTGTTAAGCATGTTTAGATTACTATGCTCTCCTTTTCTGTAAAACAAACAAGTTACTTATCTGAGGGCCTCTTCATAGAGATTCATTGAGAAGCATTGAATCTCAAGATTTCCTATGAGAAGCCTTCCATCAGCTCAAAGTTATAAATCTAGGGCTTTTCCTTGAGAAGCCTCACATCAGAATTTGTTGGCGCTGTATAAATATAATAATAATAATCAGCTATGAGAAAGCACTGAAGTAAGGTACCCTCCTGAGCCTAAAAGCTTTATAACAGTGTTTATTTGTCTAGAAATTAGCACTTTTATAAAGGACGAAAGGGGGGACATTGTAAATGGTTTGGAATGTTCCTTTCAGTTTAAAATGACATGGATGAGTTTGCCATCGTGGACACTTTGTGCAACTTTGCAGTGGCGGAGCTAATGCATATACTGCCCCAGTGCAATAAATTATTTGGGGGCCCCCCAGCGCCAACATATTCCGCAGCGTTGTAAGCATGTTTATTTATGGAGTATATGTGTGTGAAATGAAGGGGTCTATTTGTGTATAGTGTATACTGTTTCTATGTAGTTTTGATGTTTGAATGCATGGATGTCTGCACATATACACATATGTGGCCAAACACAGTGACACAGAAACACACTAACACACAGATACACACATGTACTAACACTGACACACACAGATACAAACAAATACCTACACAGACACATACACACAGATACAAACATATACCTTCACAGACACATACACTGGCACACACAGATACACACTGACACACAAAGGCACATACACACACTGGAACACATACAAACATATACCTACACACAGATACACACTGACACACACACACACACACCTACATAGGTACACACTGATACACACATTGACACACACAGATACAGACAAATGCCTGCACAGGCACATACACACACAAACATATACCTACACACACAGAAAAACACATATACATAGATACACACACAGGAACACATATAAACAAATACACACACACACATACACATTGGCACAAACACAGATACACACAGAGGCACACACATATATAAACACTGACACACACTGATACACAAACCTACATATACACACACTGGCACATGTACACGCACACACACTAACACTCACAGATACACACTGACACATATAGATACACATACCTACACAGACACACTGGCACACACACAGATACACATGATGGCACAGAAAAATAATACACACGATGGCACAGAAAAATACCTTCACAGACACACTGGCACACACAGAGACGCACACTGACACAGATACACACTGGCACAGATACATGTATCTGGCACAGATGCAAACATATACCTACACAGACACATACACACAGATACAAACATATACCTTCACAGACACATACACTGTCACACACACAGATACACACTTACACACACAGTGGCACACACACTGATACAAACATACCTACACAGGCACATACACACACTGGAACACATACAAACATATACCTACACACACATACAGACAAACACATATACATACATACACACACTGGCACACACAGATAAACAAATACAAGCATACACGCTGGCACACACACAGATACACTCTGATACACACACATACACCTACATACATACATTGGCACACACAGATACACACACTGACACACAGATACACACATATACCTACACAGGCACATACACACACACATATACCTACACACACACACACACACACACACACACAGACAAACACATATACATACATACACACACTAGCACACACAGATAAACAAATACACACACACACACATACATGCTGGCACACTCACAGATACACACAGATGCACACACAGAGATAAACACACAGGTACACATACATATACTCACACAGACACCAACACTCACAGATATACACTAACACATACAGATACACATACCTACACAAACACACTGGCACACACACAGATACACACAATGGCACATAAAAATACACAAACTGGTACACACAGAGATGCACACCTATACAGATACACACTGACACACACAGATAAACATAGCTACACATACACTCTGGCTCACACACACTCACACACACATACAAACTGGCATGCCCACACTGGCGCACACAGAGATTCACACTGACACTCACAGATATACACTGACACACACAGATACACACTGGCACACACATACACACTTGCGCAGATACATGCACACACTGGCACATGCAGAGATGCACACTGACACTCACATATATACACTGACACACACAGATACACATAGCCAAACATACACACTGGCACACACAGACAGACAAACACATACACACTGACACATGCACAGACACACACACACACTTGTGCAGATACATACACACACTAGCACACATACATAATTTACATATTGTTAATCACCCCCTGCTCCCTGCCCTCTTTTATTACAGGCCTACTTCATCGTCGGTTTCGGCACACCACAACCGACTGTTCATATTTTCTATTTTGTTATATGGGATAAGTTATATAAGTTATATACTGTCATTACGGCTTCTATGCCCTCAACTCAAATGGAAGGCTGGGCCTATAGTTGTGGAAAGGGCATGATTTCCCTACTTAAGGATCGCCAGACCCCTCTTCATTACCGTTGTTGGTCTGGCGATTTACCCCTCCTACCGCTCCGCTCCCTTTACTAACAATATTACTTAGGGTGGGCCCTCTTTTATTACAGGCCTACCACATCATCGGTTTCGGCACACAACTGTTCATATTTTTAGAAACCGACTGTTCATATTTTCTATTTTGTTATATGGTATATAATATATATACCCATTTTGTTATATGGTATATAATATATATACCCATTTTGTTATATGGTATATAATATATATGATATATAAGTTATATACTGTCATTATGGCTTCTATGCCCTGAACACAAATATATATATCTTCTTCAGCAATGCATATTTCCTCTAGTTTTATACAGTCATCTACTGTAGCTGGCAGGTACGCGAGAGATATGCTGCAGGTATAACTGTGTAATGAGTACAAACTACGATATCTTCACCCACAATTCCAGGTGTATAATTGTAATATCAAAATGCCTAGCCTGTGTGCTAGGTATCACTGCACAGATCCTTCTCACATTGTTAGAGACTGTGGATTTATTGATACAATTATTTCTAACAGATTTGTGGACTGCCCTCCCCCCAAAAATAAAGTATTAAAAAATCAGCTTCTCTTTAAGAGCTTTATCAGCAGCTAGAGGTGAGATACATAGGAAAGGAAGGTAGAGATGGTGGAGGTATAAAAAAAAGTAATAGAAGCAATGAATGAGACAAGAATGCAAATGTTGAGCCTCTGGTAGGCTTTTCAGTCTTCTGAACTTCTTTTCTCATTAGCCTCAATTTAATATATTAGATAAGCTTTTATAATGATTTAATGTTTTTGGATAAACTTTTAAAAAAAATTGAAATCTTCAAAAAAAAATTTTTTTTTAAATCTTCAAAAAATATATATTTTTTATACTTTTTATTGTTTTTATGTATATTGCTTGATATTCTAATATTTTGAAAACATATTTTAAGAGTTTATCCAAAAATTGAGGACATTGTTGGGCAGTTTGCCATCTACTTACGTTCCATCGCTGACAAACAGCCATAAATTCAGTTCTCATGCACTAGGATTCCATGAAAAAATAAAGTGGACGCGGCTCACTCTACACTCCCACTTTTGTCCACCTTCTAGGTAATGATTGTTTTATTTGCAATGGAAATAGATTCAAACCATAAATAACCTTAAAATGAGCCAGGCTTCTTTCAAACACAATCCCGATATAATTTGACAAATACAAGTGTCTTCGCTTTGCTCCTATAATTAAAGTTTTACTTATAGAATGTTGCAAATATTGACTTTGGCTCATTCAGTCTGTAATGATTCAAATGCAAAGAATGCATCAGAATTCGAAAGGAAAATCTGCCAAGTGGAGATGCTTGCTTAAAAGAACATTTCTTTATTTGATATGGTCTTTGTTGAACATTTCCCTCGTTATCTGAAAGTATTTCCACCTCCAACTTGATAGCAGCCAGGATGAGTTGAAATTGGGTGATATTTCAGCCATTCTCCGCTGAGTTTATTGTGACTTTTTTTTATCAGCCACAGAAATAGAGAGAGAGACTGAATTAAACGGGAGCTGCAGAACTTGAAGCCGAGATAACAATACAAATAGATTTTCTCTAACAGAGAAAAACAGCTGTCTCCATTATTTCAATGCTTCACCTTTCTCCATTCCATTAATTGGGTCTTTGATCACAAGCGGAGGTGGAGAGGACCTGATAAGGATTTGGTTATTAGTAACGGAGCCTGGAGAAATGAATTGGGCCATGTACTTGCTGCAAAAGATGAGATAAAACCCATAATGCCTGTGTATGTGAGTGGTAGGGAGCGATACGGCCTTTACACTGCCCTGAACTGCTTGCAAACTGAGAAGACTAATACTTTAGTGCAATGATAGCTAATGCAGGATATAAATTTAGCTTGCGGGAATGGAATAGGATAAAAAAAAAAAATCTATAAAGACTTTCCTTTAAAAGGCTTACACTGTTATATCAAATTGTGTCACAAAATATGCACACAAAAAAACAGTTTTTTGATCTACTGCATGTTAAGCACAACTTCAAGCTTTGAGTATCTAAAGTAGTAAGAATTACTGTTAAATTTGTTATCCATACATTAATAGAGACACCCTTTGAAGTAGAGGCAAAGCTAAATTGGAGGAATTAGATTTGATTGAATCTAAGCCTGTTTATTTTTTATTGCTAGAGATCAGGCGTTGAGTGATTTGTAATACTTGACTGCAAATCTTCAAGAACTTGCTATCTTGTAATCCATTTTTTTTCTGGAGAAAATGACTGTAGGGGATAGGTCCATATTGGTTTGTTGTTAATGTACTGGAAAGTGGGTTCTATGGAAAAAAATAGTTAATATTAAATTACGAACACAAGGTTATCTTTCGTGTGCACATGCTCCATTGCCCTAGGCATGGGTAATCTGTTAATAGCATTCAGCCAAAATGACACCATTAAGGAACTGAAGTTCCACATTTTTGCAGACTGAATGATGTATATAGCTAGCATTCTGTCACCCTAGATGCAATAAATTATCAATGCTACTAAAAATTGATGCAACAGAGAAGTTTCATACAACTACAATCTAGACCTTAATAAAAGAAGCATATGGCGAATCTCACAGGGATTTGCATGCTAAGAGGATTTTATTTGATGCATTTTACTCCACGATACAGTCTTTACAAACCATATACAAACATTAACTATGAAATAATATGATCGTTTGTTTTATTATCCTCACTACAAAGAGCATTTAACTCTAGCAGGTTGATACTATTGATAGAACAGAGAAAATATAGAATGGCGTGATATTCAGTATAAAGAAAAATGTGATAACATTTATGAGAGGATGGTGTGATATCTAGTATAAGAGGATGTTGTTATTTTAGGCAAGATAAGATTAAGTGATATTACGTATGACAGCATGGTGTGAAATTATCTATGACTGAACTGTGTGTTATTCATTATGATTTGATTAGGTGATCATAAGTATGATGACATTATACGATAGGATAGTATGATAGTAGGCATGATAAGATTTTGTGATGGAATGGTGTGATAGGTGGAATGGAATGGTGCAATATTAAATACGGTAGAATGGGGTGATATTAGGTATGGTGGAGTGGTGCAATTTTAGGCAAGGTGGAATGTTGTGATATTAGATATTGTAAAACAGCGTGACATTGGGTATGGTGCAATATTAGATAAAGTGGAATGATGTGATGCTAGTTATGGCAGAATGGTGTAATATTAGGAAAGGTGCGTGTGATATTAAGTATGGTGGAATGATGGGATGTTAGGTATGGTGGCATGATGGGATATTAGTTATGGTGGTCAGATCCAGAACCCAATCTTGGAAGGGTCAATGAATGTGTAAAATTGGTGTGTGTATAGTTGTATGCGTGTGTGTGTGTATGTATGTATGTATGTATATATATATATATATATATATATATAATACATAATTACTCTCAGAGTTACTCTGAATTGAAGAAGATTGAAATGAATTGCAAATTTAAGCCAAATATAGCTGATTTGAAGAAATTCTTCAACTATCCTATAGTCCGAGATTGGATATTTTATCCTTAATGTTGCAATTTTGTTTTATATTTGCGAAATATCAGAGTTTAGTGAAGATCCTGTGGGTGACACTGTTTATGGACATAATAGCGTTCCACAGAAATAAAACTCTTATATCACATCACAATTTACCTAACCCGCATTACTCTGTACTAGTGAAATTATTCCCAGATTTTTCCTTCATCCAGTGGTGTCCCTCTTTCCATACTCCCCTAGTGTCTTTCTATCCCCTACTTTCTGTCCTTCTGTACATGTTTTACCACCAACCTATTTTGTTCTTCTTATATTCTGATCGCACAACTTCAAATTTCTCCACATTCTCCCAACTTCTGTCTCTTTTCCCATATCCCCCCACACACCTTCTACTTTCTCCATATTCTCCCTCTACACCTTTTGTTCCTTTTCTCATATCCCCCCACCCTCACACACACTCAAAATTCTTTGCTTTCTTCCACTCTATCTTCTGTCCTTTTTCCTCATACTCTGCTCCCAAACCTTCACTTTTCTATATTCTACCCACCTTCTGTCTTTTTTCTCATATCCCCTCCCCTCACACACCACAGGTCCCTTTATATTTTCCTTCACCTTCTGTCCCTCTCTCAATATACTCTCTTTGTCTGTCCATTTCTGGTGTCATGAGAGGTTATGGAGGGGCACTTGCCTTGGTGACCCTCCCACCCCTGGATCCGCCCATGTGGTGGAATATTACAATATTACTTACAGCAAAATGATGCAATATTAGATATGGTGGAGTGATGTGAGATTAATAATGGCATAATGGTGAGATATTAGGTATGAAAGAATGGTGTATTATTAGATATGGTGGGATATTAGGTATAGTGGAATAGTGCAATATTAGATTTAGCAGAATGGTGTGAAATTAGATAAGGTGGCATTATGTGATATTAGGTATCTTGGAATGATGTGATATTAGATGTGGTGGAGTGATGTGCCATTAGTACTCACATACCAGTCTCTTGCTCTCTCCTAAAAGGCAACACTTTACTCTCTCCTCCAGCTCTGCTTTACTCCCACCTTATATGATTGCTATCTCCTATCCTATTGTGTTTTACACCCCACCTCCTATAGACTGTAAGCTCGTTTGGGCAGGGTCCACTTCAACCTATCGTTCCTGTAAAATTTTTTGTAATTGTCCTATTTATAGTTAAATCCCCCCTCTCATAATGTTGTGAAGAGTATGTTGGTGCTATATAATAATAATAGTTGTGATGGAATGGTGCATTATAAGATATGGTGGAATTATGTAATATTAGATATGGTGAAATGGTGCAATATTAATGGGGTGATATTAGGTATGGTGGAGTGGAGCAATTTCTAGACAAGGTGGAATAATGTGACATTAGCTATATGTTACCTTATAAGGTTACCGTATCCTTATATTTAACAATAAGCATTTGTGACAAGTAAGACATAAGATTAAAGGGACACTATAGTCACCAGAACAACTACAGCTTATTGAATTTGTTCTGGTGAGTAGAATCATTACCGGCAGGATTTTTGCATCCCTTTGCAAGCATTGTTTTTACTTAGGCTGAATTCAAGCAGGAGAGGCACTCAGAGGATGGTTTCCCTGATGATAGACATACAGAGTACAGCCTCTGTATCCCTCTGCTGATCTAGATTGTACTGACTGAGAGAAGGGTAGGAAGGGCTGTTTTTTAATCTCCAATTTTAGAGAAATCTAGACATTTGAAAGCAATTTTGCTAGAACAATAGGTAGACAAAATTTGATTCTTTATTAGTTAAGATTAAGTTCTATTGTCATAACAGGTACATTTTAACACACATTATAGGTGATTTTCAATGTTTTATTCAGTTGTGTAAATTACAGAGTAGTAACAGTTCATCTTTAAGTTACATGCTTTGGAACAACCATATAACTAAAATGCCTGAATGCAGTGCCAATATGTCAGTTGGCAAATAGCTAAAAAATCAATTAATAAAAAGCAGAAATCCAAAAAAATGAGGGAAGACTCTCGGGAACACTTATTAACTACACGGGTTCTCATGCTTCAGATAGAGTGTGGAAAGAGGTTAGAAATATATTCTCATCCAACGTGCTGCAGGGTGTAATTAGAATATCGAGTTAAGCTCCCTTTTTCTACTCCATATTCTAGGAAATTACTGGTGTCCTTATGAGGGGACCAGAAAAAAAATCAGCTGTTTTATTAAATCAGTTTGAAGCTATTTTTGAAAGCTTTGTTTATGATATTTTTTTTTATAAAAGGTAAGTTTCCTATAAAAACTGTATTTCATGGTATGTTTTGTGTACAATCATAAGTATTTCCAGTGTAAACCATAAATATGACTTAAAAATGAATTCCAAGTGTATTTCACATTTTAGACCACAATAGTTGAACTGATAATAGCTGACTGAGAATTATCCTAATTTACCTTTTTTGGTCTAAAAATTTAAATTCACTTGGAATTCACTTTGAACTCCCGAGAGATCACACTTATATGTGTAACTCAATTTTATAAATTATAGCAGTACCAGTGCACAGTTTTAAAAATTAAAGCTGTTTTATTGTTTTAAGGTCAGGCCTTTCAGAATATGACTTTTGCATGTGAATATAAGTGATAACTCTTTAAGCATACCTCCCTACATCGGCAGTCCCAGAATTGGCCAGCCAATGGGAGGGGAGTAAAGGGACTGGGTCAGTTACACGATTGTATCACAAAAGGAGGCAGACCTGCATGAAAAGGGGGTTGGACAAGCTAGGAAATGGGGTGTGCCTGCCCACCTTACTGGCAGGGCATTCTGGTGTGAATACCATTGTTGGGAGCTTCCAACAAAATTTGAACTATTGGGAGGCATGTTTAAGCAAAAAAGTTTAACTCATTTCATTGTCCTTGATTACTATAAATGGAGTGCTCAGGTTACGATGGGTAGTGGAAAAGAACTGCTACAACAATGATTTTTTCTTTTTAAAAATGTATTCATTAACTGTATAGAAACAAAATAGCAAAAATAATACCTCTAAAAATAGCAACTATAGCTCACAAAAAATATCACTTGCTTAGCAAGAATACATTAACCTATATTTCTTGCATGTGATCCGTCGAGTCGCACAAGTCATTATGAGTGACTTGGTTATAATCGTTCTGCATCACACAGGCAAATTTTACATTTTGTATTAACATTTTTATTGTTAAAGACATATGTTTTTGTTTGTTTTTTAACTATGGAGATTTCCTTCTACCATAATTCTCATAAAAATTTTTTTTTTTTTTTTTTTTAATAACTGTTAGAAATTAATGAGTGGTATATATTTAAAAAAATATATATTATCATTAATACTATTAAAAAGCACATTTTGATGGTTTATGTCTATGCGTCAATGTTTTAGCATGTTGATTTTAATGTATTTCTGCTTTTTCAGTATTATGGGCACTATGCAAATGATTTTTCTAATTTTGGGAAAAACATGTTAAATCTATTTATTAACATGTTTTTGATTGGGATGAACAAGCCCGTGTGTTTCCAATTACATATTAAATCATTTTCCATGTACCTCTAATTCTTTTCTTCTCGGCTTGTTGTTTAGTGACAATGATTAACAGAGAATGCACATGTTTACTATCAATGTAAAATCCTTCCAAATATTGGTGTACCGTCTTTCCACTTGTAGCCCCTCTATAGAGGCAAATAAATAGCTAAAGGTTAAAAGAAAAAATACAAAACAAGTGTGATCTAAACTTTTCCAGAGAAAACAGAGCTGTGAGAATTGGATTAGCATGAATGAAAATGGAAGTATCTGGCAGCCTACCAAGTGAAACAAAGCTATTAATGTGAAATAGTACTTGACCTTTAATTATAAACTGTGAAAAATCACATCATAAAAAAAGGAAATGATACACAGCAAGAACTGAATTTTAAGTAGGAGTTTGTAACGGACTCAAATTCATTTTATTTTTTTTATTTGTTAACCTTACCTATTTTTTCCCAAAACCTATTATTTAAAAGCGGGCAGAAATGTACTACCAAGTTCCGTGCATCTATTCCTTTTTAACCCCTTCATTGCCAAGTCATTTTTGCTTTAACCCCTTAAGGACCAAACTTCTGCAATGAAAGGGAATCATGACATGTCACACATGTCATGTGTCCTTAAGGGGTTCAAAAGGTTCCAAAGTACTCTTTATTTAAAGCAAGATTTGTACATCTAACCAACAAAAGTAGGATATAGCAACAATTTTGTGTTTCAATTGCTGTAGAGGTATAAATACAAATGTATGTACAAAAAAAGCAATTCTAATACTTTAGCAGCCCATCCTGATCTCAGGTTGCTATTATAGGTTTTACATCCGCAATGTTCCTCGGGTGTATACAGTTCTGGGTATGTGACTGCTATATCCTTCACGTCATTTTTGTTTCCATGGGGCTACAAGTCACATTGGCCTTCACGGGGCATGGGGGATTTAGAGGCACCTGCATCACCTGACATCTGTTAAAATACTTTATGCATTATATGTTGCACTATGAGACTACCATTTTCTTTTTGTTAGATGCTATACACTGTTTCCACGTTTTCTTAACATAAGGAAGGGAAGTATTGTAAACCACAAAAGAATTCAGAATTAATTCCGGAGTCCAGCCAAACTCGTATCAAAAAAACTCCAAAAAGTATAAGACACAGAAGTAACCAAAAGTGGTTTTTTTCATAGATTAATATGTAAAAGAGCTTACCAATCACTGGACAGTGGAGCCCTGTGTCCAAGGCAGGAGAGGTTGATCCCAGCACAAACAGTAACCAGACAAAATCTGCGGATACATCGACTATCACTGAGAACCATATATACAGTAGATGCAATTCATGTTTAAAGGATCACTATAGTGTCAAGAAAACAAAGCGGTTTTCCTGACACTAGAGTGCCCTGAGGGTGCTCCCAACCTCAGGGTCCCCCTTCAGTTACTTACTTTAATCCAGCGCCAGGCTCCCTCGGCGCTGGTGACCTCTCCTCCCCGTCCGACATCAGCTCCACCGTCCGACGTCAGTGGAGCAGAAAGCGCATGCGCAGCAAGTGCCGCGAGTGCATTCAAAATGTCCATAGGAAAGCAATTCTCAATGCTTTCCTATGGACGCTCTGCGCGATGGATGCGAAATTCGCATCCAGTGTCGCAGATGCGCCTCTAGTGGCTGTCCGGAAGACAGCCACTAGAGGCTGGATTAATCCCAAATGTAAACATAGCAGTTTCTCTCATTGAGCTGAAGTGGTCCGGGTGACTATAGTGTCCCTTTAAGTAAAACAAATCATTTATTGAGATGATTTAAAAACAAAAGACAAAAAAGAAAGCATGTTTCAGGAAAATAGCCTAACTAGTTTCGTGCAACAAAGCACTTAATCTTCTTAAAGAAGTATTGCATTTATAATGTCCATTAAGGCATAGGGATTACCACTCTTCACTAGCAACCACTGCATGCTATTTACATTTGTAATTTTTGGCTTGTATTTTGGTTTATTAGATAAAATGACATAAAGTTTTTTATAATCTGTATCACTCTTCTTTCTGTTTAGAATCAAAGAAAAACATCATCAAAGCTTGATATCTTTGTCTACCTCTCGGCTTTAAGCCTAGGCCTTTTTTTGTTGTTTTTGTTTTAGGAAGTAGGCCTACATTTCACAGATGATTTAAAAATTGTGATGCACATTCAAGATGGCCACCACCACACAGAAAAAAAACTGCACAGTGAAAATAGCTCAGATAAATTAAAATAATAGTTTTCTATCAGAAATATCATTTTAAATGTATTTATGTAAATAAAACTTCATGTGAAAGCTCCTTTAAACACATATCTCCTTAATTTAACGGTATAACAGTAAATTTTGCTAATTATCTTCCCCCTGTTTAAATTCTAACAACTAGCCTCCATGACCACTGGATTTACATGTTAAGTAACACTAATTGGTATTTGCACCTTTGCATCCATTTTGTCTGAGCTCTGCCTGCCACCTGACCCTCTTAGCACCTTTAATGAGACATTTTTACACATCTGTTCTCTTCATTATTTGTTCTAACACTGTCACTCCTAAAGGCTGAGTATTATTTTAGTGTTTTCCTATCTCCTTAAATATACCTGTTTTGCCATTATTTTTAATACTGAAAATACCACTGCTATATTTTAAAGACACATAGTTCATACAAACAAAGACAAAGATGGCACATTGTTCACTTGCATTTATAAATTATATCACACTTTTCTGTTTCTGTTTTAGAATGTGGAGAAAAAAAACATCATAGCATGATATCTTTGTCTACAATACTGCAATAGAAATTATTTTTCTAAACAATAGATTTGAATGCTATGTTTTACATTTAATTGCATGCTGTACAATATTCAGTTATGTCTATATGTCCTATAATTAGTTGTATATAAACCGGGCATTAGGATATGCTTAGAAATTATTTTATTCCATAAAAACCTTTGTATCTTGACACTACCAAATATGTGAATAGTAGAAAGCATACAATTTTCAGTCTTTATGTAAGAGTGTATATTAATTGTGCAAAGTTCTAGTAGAGTTTATGATTGTGAAAACACCCTATACATAGCATTGTGGGAAATTGAATAATAATAATATATATATATATATATATATATATATATATATATATATATATATATTACAACACCACAAATGTCTTGATGATCAGAATATTCTTCATATGCTATAGGTCAAACTATGACATATCATAGACTATGATTTTATTTCCAATTATTGATTTTTAATTCAAATATCAATGTCGTTGTATCAATGTAACGTTGCTGTATTTTTTAACATATGAAGTATATTAAAATATATATTGGGAAAAGTTACAGAAAGGGAGATTGCTACAAATAAGTCAGAGTAATTGAAGTAAGATTAAAGATTTCATTGTTTTTTTTAATAAAATACAACAAAGCACATTTTTTTAAAAAATATTTTTTTATTTATGATATTTTTCAGTTTTTTTTCAACATTGAAGGAAGTTACAAAATGAAAAAGTAGAGACGTTAGGTAAGGAAGGCAGCATTACAATACAGGGTAATGTCAGTACACAACCACAAAACATATGAAACCATTAATTGTATATTCCATTGCTAGGTAACATGTTTCGGGTGTCCAAAAACAAGGCTGGAGCGATATAGTCATTGTTTTTTGAGACTTTTGCAGGGTTACCATACTGCTGTTAACACGGTAGTGGGTAAAGCAATATTAGTTGGAGTGAAGACCGTTATTTTGAGCTCCACTACCTGCTAGTATAATAGCAGGCCCAGGGGGGGTGCGTGGGTGTGTTCATGAACTAAGAGATATGGATGTTTGTTTGTTTTTTAATTGCCTAAGTAGTTCTACATTGGTGAGATAAGAGTCGAAGACCCAGTTCCCTGGGATGTTAACATGTGGTGGAGGGGTTATCTAGTGTTGTCGTCAAAAGGTGGTTCTTGGAGAGACTGTATCCTGAAATGTGTGTGTGCTGGAGTAGTTGCGGTTTGGGGAGTTGGAAGACAAGAGGGTGGGGAAGAAGAAGTAACTAGATGGGATGCCAGGTGGGTAAAGCAGGAGAGGGCAGAGAGGTGAGGGGAATGGAGGGAAGAAAAAAAGGAGGGGAGAAGAGAAGGAGAGAGTGTGGCGGTCTCAAGCTGAGGGTCTTTCCAAGACATTTTTTATTTTTACAAATGAAACACACAAAAACTATAATTTCATCCCTTATTGTAGTTGGTCTTGTTGGTATAGCCTGTCCATGCAGCCGTCTCGCAACCTTGATGGTCTCAGCCAATACAATGGTTTTCCTTTGGGAAACCATTGGATTGGCGGAGATGATCAATTCTGTTGATGTTAATCAAGGCTGTAGATCGGGGGTGCTTGGGCTTAACCATTATTAAACTTGCATTCATTCCCTATATTGTTCTAGTAGAAATTACAGAGGTATATCAATCAGATGCCCACTTGCACTGCCCTTTATAGTCATAAAAATACACGTGCGTTTCCCCATCTCTTGTATGTACAACATTTGTAAGAGCAAGGACATATTTGAAACTAGAGATCTAAGCATCATGCCTGTGCAATTGACATCAACATAGATACATTATGTGTTTGCCTTGGAATAGGCTGGATGGTTGTGACATCAACATAGAAAGATGACATCAAGTTGTGACATCAACATAGATACATGAATTATTCCCCTTGTAATAAGCTGGATGGGGATCTTTGAATCTGCTTCCCCTATAAACAATGACACAAATATACACCTCCACATCATACATACTCATCTAACAGCCTGGTCTTACTCTGAGACTTCTGGAAAATAACCAAGTCAGTCCATGTCCAGAGATCATTGTGATCTTAGACTAGAAACCCAAGCAATCTGGCATGGGCTAGCAAAAGCCCCGAACACTTCCTGCCTGCTGTTTAGCTCTTGCAGAGCTTTCACGCCATCATTCTAAAACCAATTCATTGTGTGTTAATGAGTAGAAGATTGATGCTATGGCTGCAGCCCACAAAACCTGAATGCTAATAGCCTGGAAGCTATTGCAAACCTTCTTCCCTTGTCAGCCATCTTTTGTTTGTGAATGACCCAATTTTGTTTCACCATGCCAAACAAACTCACAAGGGAAACCATTAGGGTGTGAAAATGATGGTCATTCAAAAAGTTTTTAAAAATTGATGAGAGAAAAGCTGACTGAAAATTGGGGAAAAAGCTGACTGAAAATTGGGGAAAAAGCTGACTGAAAATTGGGGAAAATTTAAATATGATAGGTATTTAACTAGTATACTCTTAGACTTTATAGTTTTCTAATAAGAACCAGCACTTTAAGAAAAAATGCTATTTATAGAATGAAAATTGAAAACCTCTACATTTAATTTGCAGGTTATTATTTTACTTTATTCTTGATCAATTATAAATGAAGCAATGTAAAATATTTTGTGAATCCAGCAATAAGGATTCAGGTTAAAAGTGACATTTACAAACCTGGCCTCCTAATTTTACATCTAAAAGTTAACAAACTGCACATTATATATGGGATGCTATGGGATACCAGGTGGCAAGTTCTCCACCCCTGTTATAGTGACTGTGGGATGGCATAGCAGGAGTCAGTGTGTGCTAACATTGGCATGTGGCGGTGTCAAAGAAACAACTGCTGAAGATGGCATGACTTATGGGCCACAAGGCAAGTCATTTTTTCAAAATGTATTCAAAGTGGGTTTTAGAATGAATACACATTTGTTAATATGTAGCAGAAATATGATAGATAGGAATACTGAATAAATCATATCTGTTTTCCATAACTGTAATACATTTGAATAGAAATAACCATAATTCTAATAAATCATTTTGTTTGTTACATTTGTTAAGTTTAAATCAAAATGCCGGAAGCTCTCAGAAATATATTCATTGCGATGGGTCACAATATAAATCATAAATTAAAATTTCCTTTCTTTTACAATTTCAAATCCTAACACACTAGCCAGGCCAAAGAGTTACTTGCCACCACAAACACAAAAGATGCATTCATCATTTTCATTTATTTCAATGCACAATCAGTCCATATTAAGCAGGCATGCCACTCCTAAACCCGCTGTTAGTTATTTTGTTCTGTTTTCTAGAGGTTTGGTATAATATGAGGGTCCCTGGACCCCCAGTGCACCACCTCTCGCTTAGCATATTAGCTATTATGGAGCTTACATTTCTTCATTAGTAAGATCAGCTGCCTGTTGTCAGAATAGGTAGGGCACTTAGGACTCTTTATCCTCACACCTACAGATTCTTCTTCTCCCAAACACTTGGCAGTTACTAAGACATTGTAAATAAATATTGAAATTTTTTTGGAGGTGTGAGTGGACAGAGCTTATGTGGCTCCCCAGCTCTTAAAGGTTAGAGAAGGATTAAGATCCCTCGGGTTACCAGTTTGGGAGACTTTCTATTCTTTGAATAAGGATGATGAATGGTGGCACAAGGCCTCTGCCTAACCTCTGGTCCCTACAAAGCTGCATTAGGCCGCCTTATGGTTAATCCAGCTGTGGTGAGGGTCAAACAAAGTAGCACTTGATGCCACCCTGTCCATTCCATTACACAAGTGCAAAACATTTTTAAACCTTACTAGTAGCATAGAACTTGAAATTGGCCCTGCTTCAGTCAGTATTTGATTTTCTGAGAGTTTTGTCCATAACTAAGAATATTTCAGAGAGATTATCATTCATCTCTTATATTCAGAACATTAAAATGGAAAACACTGCTTTATTTAATAGAATTAGGCTCAGTATGTTGAAATCTGTTGGTTTTATTATTAGTTATTGAATATCAAATATGAACACCTCCCCATTTCAGCTTGTCTGATGTCAATCCAATTGTTAACAATATCTGAGACAATTACAAAATGTTACAGGAACAATAGGTTGATGAGGACCCTGCTCAAACCAGCTTACATTCTAGAGGTGGTTGGGGTATAAAAACACAATTAGAATGGCATTGAGGGGGATAGCAACCAAACAATAAGGTGGGAAGGTAGCAGAACTGAGAGCGGAGTGTGTCCTTTTAGGAGAGAGCAAGAGACAGGGTTGTGACTTTACTCTGGTAGGCCATAAGCTTTTCTGAAGAAATAAATTTTGAGGAACTTTTTAAATAATTGAAGATTAGTGGAGAGTCTAATGAAGGAACATTGGGATAGATGGGAGGAGAACCACAAAAGGACAGTGTCACAGAGACAAAGGGGTTAAGACATTGGAGAAGGAGGTCCAGAAGAAATAGTATAGAGTAGTGGTATTTGTATATAGCTTCGATTAGGTCATATGTAGCTTTAATCAGAGTGGTCTAATTAGAGTAGAGGGCGTGGAAGCCAGATGAAAAAAAAGTGTCAAGGAGACAGTTGAAATTGAGGAAGCAAGCCAATCTGGCAAAGACAAGTCTTTCTAGAAGCTTTGAAGATAGAAAGAGCAGGGATATAGAAGGATTAGACAGGTTCAATAGAAGGCTTTTTTAGGATGGGTACAACAGTAGCATGTTTAAGGGGAGCAGGGACAATGCCAGAAGAAAAGGGAACATTATATAATGTAGATGTATTAAAGGACCACTCTAGGCACCCAGACCACTTCAGCTTAATGAAGTGGTCTGGGTGCCAGGTCCCTCTAGGATTAACCCTTTTTTTAAATTTAAATAGCAGTTTCAGAGAAACTGCTATGTTTATAAATGGGTTAATCCAGCCTCTAAAGCCTCTAGTGGCTGTCTCATTGACAGCCGCTAGAGGCGTTTGCGTCTATCTCACTGTGAAAATCACAGTGAGAAGACGCCAGCATCCATAGGAAAGCATTATGAATGCTTTCCTATGAGACTAGCTGAATGCGCGCGCAGCTCCTGCTGCGCATGCGCATTCAGCCGAAGAGGAGGATCAGAAGCGGAGAGGAGGAGGAGAAAAAAAGGTAAGTTTAACCCCTTTCCTTGTCATCCAGCCCGGCGGGAGTGGGACCCTGAGGGTGGGGGCACCCTCAGGGCACTATAGTGCCAGGAAAACGAGTATGTTTTCCTGGCACTATAGTGGTCCTTTAACGTCAATAAGTACCACATAACAACATTAATAAATTTGGATTATCTACTGTGAGTATGACAACAAAACTAATTTATTAATGCTTATTATCACTTGTACATATGTTTATAGTCATACAACTATGTAAGAAGGTTAATTCATAAGGTGTACAAAATATCCCAAACACTTTACAATATGGTGAGGCTACAAAAAACAGTGACATTTAGTAAACTATTTAATAATATAGAACATGGTTTCTAATTCTTTTGGATCACATTTACAAACTATTCTTTTGTATAAAAAAAACTAAAACTAACAACACATACATAAATATACAGATTTATATACTATTGTTGAAATGTATCTTTTTAGTCTTATTCTATTTGATGCTTCATTCTGAAATCGAACATTCGTTTTCCATCAGACAATGTAACGATGCTGCAGTGGAGTGATTTATGGGTGACTACTCTAACAGCTGGTTTTAAAATTCAACCAGCTCCCTATTGTATTGTGAGAAGTGTTTATTGCAAATATTGTTCAGCATTTTACATTTCCTTTTTTTTTAACCCATTAAATCTGATATTTAGAAAACATGCCAAGTAGAAAAATTCTCTTATTTTCTGCCATGAACTGTACCGTTTTTCATTACAAGACATATATTTCTGTAATTTGTCTCCTTTTTTGTGTTTGTTTTGAGATTATAATTTAAAATGTGCCAGTCAACCAAATTTGGTTACGGTGGTAACAAACAAACCAATCCGTTTACATACATTGATATATGTAGTCTGAAAGGCGATTTTTCTAGTTTATAGATATTTTTCTACATATAATTTTGAAATCTGGAATACAATAATATTTTTACTTCGATGTGATATAAAAGAAAATCAACCATTTTTAGCCATATTTTTTTCTAAAACTGATGCATTAACTTAGGTCTTTAAATTTAGAATGATTGATAATCAAGCAGATTGCGGATATTGGATAACCAGCATTTTTTTCTCCGGCTGTAGAGGAACTACATGTTCCATCATGCAAAGCAGTGATCCTTGAAATAAAGGATTTAGCCAGTAGCTCACTAAAATCATGAAATTTACATTATACCTCTTCTCTATAATATATCTTCTTGATGCCAATTGCCATGGATTCCGTGGCCTTTTCAAAGTCATCAATTCTGGAAGATGGCTTGCTGTGTGTATCCTGTCCATGCAAAAAGGCCACCTAGGTAGTTTAGCATGTGTCATTTAGGCAATGCTATTGTTTCATGCACCAAGTTCGCCCTATACAGTTTTTGGAAGCTTCAAACTGTGCCTGCGAATTCTGGTGGCCTTACATCCTCTTCTACAATTGATGTGGTCCTCTTAACACTGCATACTTTTCCTGATCCTGTCTACCTACAGTACTTCCTGTCTACATGACTCCTGCATTGTTCCTCTGCTTTCCTCTGCAATCTGCATTGGACTTAAAACTAGTTTAAAGCATTTCGCAACTTCTTCTGTATCCTTTAGTGCATACGGCATACCCTGATTTAATTTACACTTCATGTTTGCTCTGGTTTTAAGTTCAGCCGTAGAATTTGTACCATTCTGTTTTTTCATTCCCAGGTATACTCATTCTATGCATTCCCTATGAGGGGTTATGTCCTAGTGATCACTCAGTATCCTTAGAAATAGGTCTTTTGATTAACCAACCCAACAAAGTAAAATGTATAAAGAAGGGTGTTAGAAATAATCAAATCAAACCGAAAGTTATATTTTCTTTAAATATATTTCTGTGAACTCTGTTGACAGCCCAGTGCCTTAAACAAACATTATATGGTTTTACCATTCTATGAGTGGAATGTAAAGGAAGAGAATCGGACAGAAGGTAGGCTGGAATTCCCTACTGTCATTTGATAGACAGCTCGCTAATTGAAGCACCTGTGTTCTGGTAAGGAGCTATAAAAAGACTGCACTGTATGATTTTGACCTGAGCAACTTCGGTGCTGTGAGGAAAATCTGTGCAATGCAAATAGTAAATTGCAGGAATAACTCTAAACTAACCAGAGTGCTGCTAAGGAAGATTGAACTATTTCAATGAGTTAAACCCATGTGTGAGTAAATCATATAGATCGGTTACTTTTATCCTGTTTACTGCTACTGCATAGACAAATACAAACACATACGCACAAGATCACACACACACACACACACACACACACACACTACAGATCTTTATCAATCAAAAATTTTTTATGGGTAAAGCATTTCCACTTGATGAAGTGTTGCTGTGCTGGCAAGAGGACCAAGGGATTGTGGGCTGTAGCCTACCACCATACATCTGTGAATTAAAATATCAAGAGGTGTGTATGGATGCTTTTTTGACACAGTACTACAGGAGTGAAGAAGTAGGAAGTATTTGTGCAATGCCTTTGTGAGCCACTAGGAGGCAATTTAATTATCCACAGCTGAAGACTGGCCCTTTAGGATATTTCTCAGGGGACTGCAACCACAATATTTCTGGGGACAACAATACTGCCAGACTATGATGACTATGTATGGTGTAGTTGGAGGGTGTTTACAACTGACTGCAGTTTGACATGAGACAATGCTCACAACATTCATAATACATACTGTCACAATACCTGTTCCTCGAAGCACTGTGTGATCACAGAAATGAGGTTTCTTCTGTGTTCTGATGCACAGCCACTCATCCCTAGCTTCCTGGTGCCTCATTATGACATCATATGTGACATGGAACCCTTCCATTGGTCTCCTTTTATAATGTCAGTCTTTGTGGTGCTTTTTTGATGATGTATACGCACTTGTGAAATCATGGTCCTCTGCAACCAATCAAAACCAAGTATAGGGTATAAATACTTCCTGGTTGTCCTTGTTTTCTTGCCCTGTCATGGTTCTTGTTTCCTGAGAGTCTGTTTATACTGTTTATTGGATTTACAGTTTTCTGACATTGGCTTGTTTGACTATTCTTGCTCTCTGTTATACTGACCTTGGTCTGACTTTTGATTCTGTGTATCTCTGTTATCCTTGACCTCAACCCGTCTCTCATTAATTCTTACATTTACATTTCTTGCATGCTTACATTTTTTTTATCCACGTCAGGCACTAGCCCAGCCACTCTAAAACCCTCATTTGGTGGGTTTTATATTCGCCTTCTGTCTACTATTTGTTTATCATAGGCCTTTTGGAGTGTGCCTATTGAGTGGCTGCTTTCTTTATTGAGATCCTTATATCTGGATCTACTCCCTTTATATGCTACTCTAAAAACCGGTATGTGTTTCTTTACTGTTTCCATTAGATTTCATATTATGGTATCTCCATTCCTAAGACATACCTCCCAATATTTTTTTTAAATGGAATTTTAGGGGTGTCAGTGGTGGCCTATCACAGTTGTTGTATGGCCATGGTCTGAGACATTTATGCAACTAAATGTAACTTAGAACAAGAACAATGTATCTGCTGTGGAACACTCAGACACACCAAAAATATTAAGCTCTTAAAAAGAGGGTCATTAGGATAAAAAGAGGGACAGAGGGATTTGAGCCTAAAATAGGCACTGTCCCTTTTAAATAGGGACAATAAGGGGGTATGCAATGGTCATTGATGACAGTGGAGATAAAAGAAAACACAGTCTACGTCTCTGATGAATGTAGGTCACACTGATGGAAGTTACAGCAGCCTCCATCTGTCACACTCATATATTACATGCTCCATGTATTGCCATCCACACAGAGAATTGTGAGTTGAGTTTTGTGTGTAAAGAAAGTCCATTCATGTTTACATTCTCCCAGACCAAAATTTGTCTTCCTTCTCCGGGTGTTTTTTTTTTTTTTTTTTAAGCCAAACAGATTCCAAGAAGCTAAGCACGAATTGTAACACATGTTTTGCTTTTTATAGTGTATATAGTGTCTTGTTGTTATCAAGGTCAATAGGGTTTGTGTATTAACAGCACTAATGCAGCTATTAGTTAACTCAGTTGCATATAATAAAAAGAGCTAAAGGGCCTTGTTTCCGACCTTGTCAGTAAATAGGTTAACCTACGGTGCTGTTAACAACAGACGGTAGCTAGTAGTGGATACTAATTACCAACTGGCTATCAACCTTGTTGCTATTTTTTACCAGCCAACTGACATTAACTTCAGCTCACAAAGATTCACAAAGTAGATGGTCACTGGTAAAGCATAGAAAAACACGATGTGTAAGTTGTCAAAATAGTTAGTTGGTTATCATAACAATAAAAACAGAAATATTCAATGCAGCAGCAATATATCTGTAAATATACAAATGTATGTATACAATAATAGTGGGCACACCGAACATTGATCCAATGTTGATTGGATTTGGATTTTTTATTCTATTCACTTAGAGATGAACTATTAATATTTTGTTTTTTTATAGCCTTCTTTAGAGCATTTTTGACACCTGCCTAAAATGTTTAATCATATATATATATGATTAACCCCTTAAGGATACATGACGGAAATATTCCGTCACAATTCCCTTTTATTCCAGAAGTTGTGTCCTTAAGGGGTTAAACATAACCTATGGTTTTACATATCAGGACATATTTACAATCACCTGTTCCTTAGCAGGTCTTAAAATGAGGTAAATACAACTTCAGATGAACAACAACAACACATGACATATACTACTGTGATTTATTTAACAAAAATGGAGAAGCTAAAAACTAAGTACACCATTACTGCTTCCATAGGAATTAAGAGGATAAGTGGCAGACAGATGCTGCTAATCAAATGCCCTTGATTAAATGATCTTAAGCTAGTGTGGCCACCTCTATAAAGGTTTTAGTAGTTTGCTGGTCTGTAGCATTAAAGGACCACTACAGTGCCAGGAAAACATACTCGTTTTCCTGGCACTATAGTGCCCTGAGGGTGCCCCCACCCTCAGGGTCCCCCTCCCGCCGGGCTGGATGGAGAGGAAGGGCTTAAACTTACCTCTTTCTCCAGCGCCGGGCGGGGAGCTCTCCTCCTCCTCTACGCCTCCTCTCCTACTCTTTGGCTGAATGTGCATGCTTGGCAAGAGCTGCGCGCGCCTTCAGCCAGTCTCATAGGAAAGCATTACAATGCTTTCCTATGGGCACTGGCGTCTTCTCACTGTGAAAATCACAGTGAGAAGCACGCAAGTGCCTCTAGCGGCTGTCAAGAGACAGCCACTAGAGGCTGGATTAACCTTACTATAAACATAGGATAGGGTGTGGGTGGGGGTGACAGGGTGTATGTGTGGGGGCTGTGACAGGGTGTGTGTGTGTGTGTGTGTGTGTGTGTGTGTAGGGGTGAAAGGGTGTGTGGGTGGCTGTTGGATGACAGGGTGAGGGGGCTGTGATAGGTCAGCAGGGCTGTGACAGGTTGGAGGGACTGTGACAGGTTGGGGGGATAGGGTGGGGGACTGTGACAGGGTAGCAGGGGACTATGACAGGTTAGGTTTTACATTTATATATGTGTGTGTATTTATACATATATATATTGTTTGTACATTGTGTTGTTGTAATATTGTATCCTATTGTAACAATGCAATGTTTTGTGGACCCAGGGCATACTTAAAAATGAGAGAAATCTCAATGTATCCATCCTGGTAAAATATTTTATAAATAAATAAGGTGTACTTCGTTTTGTAACATATAGCTTCGGCATTTTGCAAAGGCCCAATATAGACAAATTCATTTTTAGACCTGTACCTGTTAGTGTCATTAAAAAACATCTTAATAATCTAAAAATGAAAAACCAATCCGGACCTGATCAAATCCCAGCAATGCTGTTGAAGCTCAGTGCACCGGCAATTGCTAAACCCGTCACAACTCTAATTAACAAATACTTAGTGTCTGGATACATACCCAAACTTTGGAAGACTGCAAGAGTAGTGCCTATCCATAAAAGTGGTGACACTACTTTGGTTTCTAACTATCGCCCAATATTATTGCTCCCGGTATTGTCAAAAATCTTAGAAAAATGTGTCCATACGCAACTATGTGAGTACTACCAACAATCAAACTATCTGACCCCTGATCAATCGGGCTTTCACCAGAATCACTCCACTACAACTGCCCTCTTAAAAGTTTGCAATGACATCCAAACAGGCATGGAACAAGAAGACCTAACTGGAGCTATTTTTCTTGATTTTGCTAAGGCCTTCGACACAGTAGACCACAACATTCTACTGCACAAACTCAAAAATTCAGGTATTGGTGATCATTCGCTAACCTGGTTTCGATCGTATGTATCGGATCGCTCGCAATATGTGTCCATTTCTGACAGGGACTCCCTCCCTCCCCCAGTCACGTGGGGTGTTCCCCAAGGTTCCATTCTCGGCCCCCTACTATTTACATTATTTATAAATGATCTGCCTAATTTCTGCAAATCCTCAAATGAACACATATTCGCAGATGACACAGTAATCTATGCGATCAAATCCAATCTACCGCAGCTTGAGGCTGTGCTCCAAGACCAGTTTACAGAGGTAGAAAAGTGGATCGCAAAAAACAAACTCTTCCTGAACACTGACAAAACTGTCACAATGATCTTTGGAACAGTACCTAAATTACACAAATTACACAATTCCTACCTATCCATCAAAACAAATTCAAATGGCACACTGACCGCAGTCCACTCTTTCAAATACTTGGGTATGATGTTAGACCCCAATCTATCTTTTGGCCTGCACATAGAAAAGCTTGCATCTAAACTTTATCCAAAACTAGGTGCCCTGTACAGAAACAAATCCTGCCTAAGCCCTACAGTAAAGGAAAAGATTGTACAGAAAATGCTGATGCCAATCATTGATTATGGGGATGTAGTATATGCATCTGCATCGCAATCCCACATTAATAAACTCAACGCATTGTATAACTCGTTCTGCCGATTTGTGCTACAATGTAATTACAGGACTCACCATTGTAACATGCTAAAAGAAATAAACTGGCTGTCGCTGGAATCCAGAGGCACCCTTCATCTTTCCAGCCTTGTGTTTAAGAGCTTTTCTGGGAAACTCCCATCCTACCTGAGCAGAATGCTTTCCCCAGCTGTTCCCACTTCATATAACCTCCGATCCAGTACCAACACTTTATTTAGTCTACCTCAATACAAAAAGAAAGCGGCCCGATCCTCCTTCTCCTACAGAGCACCGCAATTGTGGAACGACCTCCCGCACAATTTAAAATCTTCCCTAAGCCTAAAGTCCTTTAAGAGATCCCTCTCTACATACCTCAAAACAGAATGCACCTGTCATGGTTGATTATATATTTCCTACCTGTTCTATGTTAAATTTTGTATTTATTGTGTATTAATATTGGTTTTGTATTTTATTGTACCCTAATGTAACAATGCAATGATTTGTGGACCCAGGACATACTTGAAAATGAGAGAAATCTCAATGTATCTTTCCTGGTAAAATATTTTATAAATAAATAAATAATTTTGGTTTTATTTTTGTTAAATAAATCATGGCACGTTGTAATATGCCATGTGTTGTTCTTCATCCGAGGTTGTATTTACCTAATTTACTACTTCTATTGATCCAGTGCTGAGTGCCTACTTCTGTGCTGCCATAATTAGTGACTCCGTGCTGATCCTGTGCTCACATCAGCTCTAAAGCAAGTCTTTCCTGCAATGTTCTACAGTCAAGGCTAATCTTATTATACAAAAGCTAATGAAGATACAAATACCACAACAGGTTATTGTCTGTGTGGGGTATGAAGGGTAGAATAGGTAGGTGACGTTCCTGGGATGGAGTTAAGAATAACTCTATTGTTTTGAGTGTTTTCTTGTTGTCTCCATCCAGTTTGATAGATCTCTGGTTCTCTCATTTTAATAAATTAGTGCATTTTGAAGAGTTGAACTTCCTAAAGATTCACACTGTTTTGATTAATTGCTTATGAACATCAGCAGCCTTAATGAGATTGTGCAATAAGATTCATCCCGAAGATGACTGATTGACTCTGGCACTAGCTGTTAAGAGAGTACTTGTCTCATGAGTATCATTAATCTACCCAAACTTCTTTGTTGTGCATGATTTCTTAACAAAATAACTATGAAACTCTAGAAAACAGATAAACTTAGAAAGAATGGCATGCTAGGTGATGTTTTACATTTTTGTCTTGTATAAAGATAAATAGCAAAATGAAGAGAAATATAAATATGTTATTAAGCATAATGCAAATACTTGAGGTCTCATTGGTATGTAATCTAAAACAAGATTATATTTTTTAATTGTCACTTTGCTTAAGATTTGATGCTTAAATGAAAAATATGTAGGGATTTTTGCTCCAGGCTATATACAATAATATATATATGTAACCAGAGGCATAACTAGAAACCATGGACTCCGGTGCGAAAATTGCCCTGGGCCTCCCGCCATACATCTCACGCCCCACAGGGTTAGTGTGGCATGGTTGGGGGGTTGAGTATGATAGAATTGGAGTTGTTAATGAGATAGGGTGAGTGTGACAGAGTGATGGAGAAAGTGCGGTACAGGATTGGGTGGGGTGAGTATGACAGTGCTAGAGAAGGTGAGTGTAATAGGGTGACTATGGCAGAGCAATGGGTGGTGAGTATGCCATGTGTGAGTGACAGGATTGGGGAAGTTATTGTGAGGTTGGCAGGAAGAATGGGTGTGACAGTGTGTGTGCTAGGGTGACAGTTACACAGACACACAGGTGCATACACTGACACACATGCAGATATACAAACAAACACACACTGACATACATGCAGATACACACCATATAACACATACAGATACATACACAGGCACACATGCTGATACACAGACACACATATGCACACTGACACACATGCACATGCAGACACACAAACTAACACAGAGATAGACATACGCATATATATATATATACACAGGCACACATGCAGATACACAGACACAAAGAATGACACTCCTATGGATACAAACATTGACACAAATACAAATACACAGACACACATGTGGATACACAGACACACATACAGACAGATACACAAACACTTAAGAAAAAACATTGAAATACACAGAATGACACTCATATAGATACAAACAGTGACACACATACAGATACACAGGGCACAAAACTGACATACAGATACGCAGACATACAGATACACATATAGACACACACACATACATACAGACACACATACACAAAAACAGACACTCACAAATACATACAGAGACATTCCCTATTAAGGGTTAATAAGTATATAGGGGTGCATATAAAAAATACTCCTCTCTGTCTCATTAGAGATATCTTTGCCAGAAGCTCAAGGAAGCAGGCTGAAGGGTCAGTGTTAGGACCCGCTTAGGGGGGTCTGCCTTGACGTTGGCAGGCGGGCATTCCCTCCAATGGCCATTGGAGCAACTAAATGACCTCTATTTGTCTAAATATACATAGGGATTAAAGAGAGAGCGCAGATAACTTTTTCTTTTCTTTGGTTTTTACTATATATTGGGGCTGATGTGTACTGTAGTCATTGCTGCCGGTCCAGTAGTGATGGGAGTGAGCGCAGGACTTATCTTTTTGTATCTGCTGTCTTGAGCCCATTGGTCTGACATATGGCATTTCACTGTCACAAAGATTAGGAACAACATTTTGGGTAAGATACACCAGATTTGCTAAATCCTCAGAAGCCAACTGATAGAGTGAGGAAAGAGACATGATTATAATGAAAAAATGTATCAGCTAAATGTTATTTCTCTAGGGTTGGTCTGGGGGAAAATGGACAATGACATAAACAAAGATAAATTTGCAGCTTACATTCTGTGTGAGGTTACGTTTAAAAAAGAATGGATAAAAAGGTGGCATTGATTACAAAAGAAAAAAGGTATATGTAAAACAAATAGAAAATACAAACAATACTAAATATTAATATTAAAAAAAATATTTCAATTAGATCTGGATTTTTATTTTAGACCGCATAATATATGATATTATTATAGTTATGATAACTTGATAAATACATGTGATTGTATTGATATCCTGAACATCTCATCATCATTTAATATCATATTGTTCACTGTGAAATTGTAATTTCACTGTTGGGATTCCTGAGTTTATTTTATGCATACAGCTGGATTACATCTCTAAATTGTAAAAACCTATAAAAAAAAGTGCATGAAACACATTCTTAAACTGTTCACTATGGACCTGCGCGTCCTTGCAAGTTGGTTATGTTGGTCCAACGCGACCTATGAGTAGTTGCCGATTTGGACCTGTGTGTCCACAAGTGTTACATCGGATGCTTGCCTTTACGATAAATAAAAACCTTATTCATAAAAATATTTTTTAAAGTGCATGAATATTGCGTTATAACGTTAGAATTGATAAAATGAACAAAATTGATATTGAATCATTCCCACACCCATGTTGTAGCTACTGAAGAATAGCTTGGTAAAACCTGCCCACATAAAATTTTGCCTCAGTTATTCACGATCGACAATAATTTGCCCACTTTACCTGTTTGGGAACCATGCTGCCTTTTCTTACCTTTCAAGAATTCCTTCAACTATGACCACATATTCATTGTTTGGTGATTTTGTGTGTCTGGACACCAAGACTAAAACAATCCATCGGCATCTAATAATAGCATATAAAAAAAAAAAAAAAGAATAATTAAAGTACTGGACCGATACCTGGCCCTATCACTGGAAATGCACACCAAAGTATAGGTTAAAACCTTACAAAGCTACATAAAATCACCTCTCTTATCAAATAAACATGATGATTTAGTCACACAAACCATGTTGGAGTCCACCACTATTTACCCCAGCACCCATGTGTCCTAAACTATTTTTAAAATGTAAAATATATGCAACAGGAGCTCCGCACTCACACTCCTGTCTTGTACTCGCCTCAGTGCAACTTCGTGCCTTAGTTTAATATTCCCAGAGAAGTGCACTCAGAGGACTTGGTATATCGTGCAATAATTATTATACACATATGTACACATATACAGTCAACATTTCAGTCCCTCCCAGACTTTTTTCAAGACCTTGTTTGTTCAAGAAATTTTTCTAAACCCCTACATACTTATTAATCCTTAAGGAAGACAAGTAACTCTTTTTTTTGGGGGGGGGGGGGTTTATAGTATGTATTGGGGCTGATGTGTGCTATAGTCATTGCTGTTCCCCAGGAGCAGTGGGAGTTTGAGCGCAGGACTTATATTTGTATTTGCTTTTGTATCAAGCAGCCATGTTACAGTTCTGCCGTCCACCCCGTGTGTTCCCTATTAAGGGTTAATAAGTATGTAGGGATTTAGAAGAACACCCTTCTCGGTCTCATTAGAGATTGTTTATCTGAACCTGAAAGTAGCAAAGTGAATTGTTAGAATTAGATTCATCTAAGAGGTTTTGCCTTGACATGGCAGGTGAGCTTACGCTTAAGTGACCACTGGAGTGATCCTAAAAACCTCCAGTTATTTAAATGTGCATAGGGATTTCGGATAGTGCACAAGTAACTTTGTTCTTTGGTTTTTATTGTATGTATTGGGGCTGATGTGTACTATAGTCATTGCTGCCGTCCAGGTGTAGTGGGAGTCTGAGCGCACGACTTATTCATGCTAACTGCAGAATTTAATACTTACAATATAATTTTCTAATTAAAAAGAGAGACTTTATGATGGCACATTTTGTGGTACACCTTTGTTTTAGATTTAATTCTTTTTCTGTTGGACATTGCATTTGCTGTAATCATTCCTTCATTATTTCCTGATGTTTTTCATGATATTATCAATCTTGTTGACAGCTCGGTACAAATTACCATTTGTTTCCATATTCTTCGCAAACTGTTATATGTCTGTAAAAATATTTCCAATTTTGCTACCGTTTGAGTATAATTCCCATCACAATAAAGGTTGAGTGATTCTTTGTAGCAAACTATCTGTGGCTCACTAGGAGTTCCTGGATAATCAGGAAGTGTATTAAATATTCTATGTCCCTCAGTTCCTAATAAATATAATCAAGCTGTGGAAACAAACTGTAATTGCTCGTGTAGGTGACAAGAATGTCCCAGAAGATAGAGAGTTACCAACTGAGAGATAATTTCAAATATTTCCTCTTTATTATGAAAGCATAAGAAGAGCCTGTTTTAAAAGACAGATATGTGGCTGTGTTCCATTGAAATATATTAGAAGGAGATATAAGGCCTTTCTTGAATTGTTTAATAAACTAAGGAGAAGACTGTTGAAGACTGTCAATCTAGCTGGACTTACTTTATGGATAAGTAAAACTTCATTTCGCTGCTTCAATGTAAAGTGTTCGATGAGTGCCATTCAGAGGGGTTAATTTATTTACTCATCGATTTTGATGATGATGATTCCAACACAGCTAAAAGCAGAAATACCATCCTGGACCCCTCTACATGAGCGATACAGGAAGTCCAGATGTTATGTGTTATGTGCTGTTGTTAACTATAGTGTAATACGTAATACGTAAAACGTTTTATTTTTTTATTTTATAAAATTGTATCGTGACCTATACCAATTGAGTGTAACATTCCATATTACTACACATTCTACCTCAAAATACATCATTTTTTTTGTTTTGAATTCGTATTCCTGCCTCAGATAATCATGGAAATGTTTTTACAGCTGGGCTGATGTGATGGTTTTTGTATAATTAATTAGTTCATAAAATTAATAGGAATTATTTCACATATGGGCTAGAACACTGGAAAATATTATGGGCAGATTACTTGATTGATACTGAAGGGAGTGATGGAAAGTTTGGGTTAATATTTTTAGTTTATGCATGCTATCATTCCTATATGTTCAAAAATTCCAAATGCTCATTAATATGGTTGCTAAATATCGGCTATAGGCAGTTGTAACAAGTAGATATTTGGAGCCACAAAATTCCAACACGTTTTCAACCTCTACGCTCATGCTTTATGGCCTACTTCTACTAACATCTGTCATCACAGATACCATCCTTAATTTACTTTTTGCCTATAAGTGACTAAAAAGTTGTCATAGCAACCACAATTGTACAGTTGAAAAGTCACACCTTACACACAAACCATTCACCTTTGATCTATAACAGGAATATTGTTATTACATCACCAATATACAAATACAGTATAGAAAATATGGTACTTATGGAAGCCTTTAGAGGAACCTGCAGTGTGTCTGATAGTATATCTTGTTGCCCCACACATCCCATGCTATAAGTAAACATTTGAAGGCTATGTCTAGGCTGGGGGAGAAGTTGCAGCTCCCTCACAACAATGGTGGTAGGGCTGCAACTTGCATTACAAAGAATGAAGCGGATAAGTTGCCTTTATTGATGGGACCACTGCTGGCATGTATGGGAAGGTAGGAATGGGTGGAGACTTTGGACTCATTCTTAGCCCCCTGGGTCTTCCTACCACTCATGTTCATGTCAACTCGAATGACAGATGGTTAAAGGGGGCTATACAATACGAAGACCGATTGGACATGGATTTTGGGAGGGATATGCGTAAAGGGGGTTATAAAGTGAGAAGAATGATTGAACATGGGTATTGGAAGGAATATGAGGAAGGGTGTGGTGGCTAAAAGGTAATAATTCTGTAACTTAGTTCCTTACTAGGCACTAGTAAGTAAGACGGTCAATATTTGTGTGTTTTTGTGAATAGTTATTAATAATTTTAATTGGTATTCAATTTGTATTTCTATGTTTATTAGAGTTTCTCATTAAATAATTAATAGTTGTTCCTTTTGTATAGTGTCATTACTAATTACACATGTTCTAATGTTATATTATGTGTTGATTAGATAATTATTACAATAATGAAGCCATACATAGGTATAATATAAAGATTTTTGCATAATATAAATAAAAATAAACATAGGAATCTTCCTTTAGTCAGAAAATTCATAAACCAAATTAAAGCAATAACGTAATTCATTTTCATGTAGGAAACTCAAGTAAAATGAACTTTCATATCAACTGTCTTATTACATATGATGTAATCAGAACAAATGGCTCAGCCGAATTAACACACATGTATATATATACTACTAATAGGAAGGAATTGAAATACTCACCACTTAAGAAATCAGAAATTACTCTTGCCCTGATTAATCTCCCAAGGATAGAAGAATCTTCTTGCACATATTCTCTTCCTCGTTGATTTTCTCTTCCTGGCACTTAAATGGTGATATGAAGTGGAGATGGTGCTTGGAGCCAGCGCATGCTGCAAATTCCTATGAAATGCGCCACATACAGAATTATTAGGCTCGCTGTCTAAGGAATAACCTCCAATAACATCGATAGTCAGCCTGGAACAAGAGTTATGGGCTGGCTGATGCCAATTCTGGGAATATTTCTATGCACTGGCTCTCATTCATTGTCTGAGGACACCTAATGAACGTGTGCTGTTATTTTACAGGAACAACTGATTTGCCGATTGGGTCATTGTTCTTTTTGTCTTCTGTGTATAGCTATATTTTTTTACATTTCACACTTTCTCTAAAATTCAAGACTTACCACAAAAAACACAAACAACATAAAATTCGTGTCTCACAATATTTACCTGTAAATTGTACTTTGATTCATTGTACAATATTTATACATTTACACCAAAGTATATGGATGTGTGGTGAAAAAAAATTATACCGACAGTAAGTGAATATGTTTGTTTTCTTTATGATCTGGTATTCTGCCTGGGATACCAAAAAAAGAGATGATTAATGGGAAAGGAAGGAAGAAAGAAAGAAAGAAAGAAAGAGACACAACAAACAAACAAACCAGTGGTGCGTAAAAGTGACTGAATGCTCAAAACTGGGAATATTGACCAAGTGTCTGTCGAATTTTATAGGTAAAATGCCATTCAGTCAGAATTTGGTCAACTGAATTCCATCTGGAATTAGTTTAATTAAAAGGGTGCAACAATGAGCCTATCACTGTACTTAAAAAAATAAATATATATATATGTGGTGAACGTCCACCAAGATGGATGCGTGAAAAAAGGGCTTAGCACATGTAAAATTGATAATCATATGGGCCGAGGTGGCATGGGTGTAACTTAACCAATGGATGACTATTTATGCACCCCAGGCCCTGCATGGCATGTGTTTTCCCTGCCTTTGGTTGGTGGACTGCTGGTGGGTAAAAAAATCCAGAGGGCTTTGATTACACTTCCTTTTTGCAAATCCATGCCTTGATGTAGAAATAGGGCTTTCCTCTTGATCAGACCACAATCTGCAAGGGGTGTTTTGCAAACAAAACATATATATATACATAGAAATATGATGTATATATTTGCCTTGTCGAGAGCTACTGGAGGTTTTACAAGACTTACCTACAGGAATCTGGCTTCATGACTCAAACACTATCGGAGTTGAAAAACTATTTCAAGGATAGCATATGATGGTAATGCCCACGTATCTAATCATTTTGGTCATGGATTCATGAGATGATGATATCCGTGGTAAGAGATAGAGTCCCGTTCACCCCGGAAGCTATGCTGCTCAGTCACTCTGAGATGCCGGTACCAAATTAAACAAATTATTACGCCACTTTTCAAACATGGCTAGAGTGCTGATCCCTGCCCTCTGGAAGCAGACTGTTACTTGATAAAGACCAATGGATTACAAAAATAGAAGAGATCAGCCAGATGGAGGGTATGATGGCTCGTCTGTAAGGCAGGGAGGATAAATGTATTGAGATCTGGCTACCATTGTTGGATTAGATATCAAGATTGGATGAAGAGGGGAGACAAAACACTTTTAATATAATTCATGCAGATCCCTGGTGCCCAGGCAGTGTCTTCACAGGTCCATACACCAATTGATGCAAGAGGGGTGGGGTCAAGTTCAGCTGTCACCTTGCACTGTACCCCATCCTTTCCTCTGCTCCCCCTACCAACCTTTTTTTTTATTCTTTCTCTCTCTTCTATTCTCATTCGGGGCTAGACAAACTCACCTCTGTGGGTAGAGTCTTAATGAGCAGACCTGATTTAGACAAAGACGAGTGGGGGGACAAAAAGAGTTGTTTCCCATTTTGCTTTTACACAGGCACTTGATCAATGGTTTAGAATGGGATTATTCATGCAAGGATTTGGTTTAATTACTCAACTGCTGTATGTAGTTCTCCTTTTGATTGTATATCACAGCTAAATTGTTTGCAATGCTTGTAATTAAATGTATTAAATATATTACTGTATAAAAATAAAGATTGTGGAATAATAAATGTCACATTTTAACATATCTCTTTGTGCCTTTTCTAGCTCATTGTTTGAGTTACTAAGTTTGTGTAGTTTGGTGATTTACTCAAACAGTTAAGGGCCTCAATATAATTTTGCCATTTATAAAGACAATCTCACCAGTCACAAACAATATAATAAAACAAATTTGTGCATTTGTGTAAGTGAAGGTTCATTGTCACATGCACCATGAACTTTGTGGTAGCAGCTAAGCTTCTTCAGAATACTCATTCCTTATCACAATCTTAACCTACTTAAAAGATTGAATATATACAAGGAATCTTTATCTTTGGTAATATTTATGAAGCTAGGACTCTGGCTGGAGATAAATTGTCTTACGCATCAAGGCTCATTACAGCCTGCCTTAAGGAGCAAGTCGATTCATCAAGATTGATATTTTTGGTGCACACAATTTAATTTGCATAAGAGAAGGAAGCTAATGGAGGACTACTTTCAATACTAGAATCAATTACTAAAGATAATACAGTCATACCATCTGGTTTTTTTACATCACTTTACCTAATAGACTAATGTGGCCCATCCCTACCCTCTCGGGATTTGTCAGTGAATTGTTTTTAAAATTTTTGAACAAATATAGAAGGTCCACAAATTTCAAAACTTAGCTGCACCATCTGTCTTGTTTGTTTTCCACAACAACTATAATGTTGCTTGCTTGTGAGTTTTGACCTATACCAATTTAAATGGACACTACAAACAACTAAAGCTTGCTTTTTTAATTTTAGAAAAAGTTCAAATGTAAATGGAAATTGGCACTTTTACAAATGAACTTTGTTACCCCACCCCTGGCTGTCACTCAGACTCCAGGCCTTTTTACTTCCTTCTTGTTTAGCTCAGTGGGTCTAAACACAATAGGCAGCAATTTCCAAGAGCACCGGCCTTGCAAAGACTTCTCATTGAGTTGCATTGGAAAGTCTGTAATTGGACAGCCACAGAAAGTCTGGGAGGGGTTCGAAGGGGAGGGGGCTTGCAAAGGCATCAAACAAGATGTTTTTAAATCTGTTTTTAGAAATACCACCATGAAAAATCCAAAATGCATGTTTTTATTGGGGGTATATCTATAGTGATTTTCGAGGTTCTTTTTTGCTTTTGCATTTTGGCAGTGCAGTATCCTTTAAAATGATGGAGATGTGCTACCATTGCTATATATTTATGGTAAGATAGAATAACACTTTTTTAATAATTGGTATTACCAAGTAACAGCACATTAAATGAACACTATAGAATTAAAAATACGAACATGTATTTAGCCCCCACCCCTTCTTATGTGAGAATTTGAAAGGTATTACCTACCTTTCAGCACTTGCCACACTGGTCTCCATGATCATGCTCTGCCTCTTTGGCTGAAATCATTAAAAGCATGCACTACATTGTGAGGCTAGTGCATATGCATAGCAAAATGTCTCACTGTGCCAATCAAATGGTCTCTGAGACCATCTGATTAAAAAGCAGAGTTTAACATTGCCATTCCTACAGATAGAGATGAAGTGTCTGGGTTCATTTAGCTATTTCCTTCTGTTCTTATTCCTATCTCAGTGTAAGCTGTTAGAGCTAATTTTGCAAAGTGACAAAATATTTTTCTTTACATTGCCATAAAAAGGATAATAAATAATAAATACAATATTGAATCCACAATGGGCAAAATATAACTATCACACAGTAAGAGTACAAAGTGGCATCCTCCAATCTTTTAAAGGCATTCTTTCACATACTCCTGCAAAGGGACTTCGAAACACTTGGATCATGGACTCTGCCTTCCCAGAATAATCAGCTTAAAGGGACACTATAGTCACCTGAACAACCTCAGCTTAATGAGGTTGTTCAGGTGAGAACTATAGCTCCCTGCAGCCTCTCTCATGTAAACACTGTATTTTCTGGGAAAATACAGTGTTTACATTGAAAGCTAGGAACACCTCCAGTTGCAGTCACTCAGAGTGAACCAGAGGAACTTCGGAGTTGATGGAGGCATAATATGCCTCCATCCACTCAGATCTGCTGTCAGCAGAGCACAGGGCAGCACTGTGCACAGCATCCTGTGATTCAGTATCTCCTCCCTCTGCATGCAGACACTGAACTTTCCTCATAGAGATTAATTGATTAAATTCATCTCTATGAGGAGATGCTGATTGGCCAGGGCTGTGTTTGAATCATGCTGGCTCTGCCCCTGATCTGACTCTTTGTCAGTTTCAGCCAATCCTATGGGAAAGCACTGTGATTGGATCAGGCTACCACATGTCAGCAGACTGCTTGTTTTTCTGAGTCTAACAGCATGCAGATTTACAGCTTTAGGCTTGAATACAGTAAGATTTTTACTATATTTATGGAGGCATGAGGGGCCCAGGGGGGCTAGATGGTGGTGTTAACACTATAGGGTCAGGAATGCATGTTTGTGTTCCTGACCCTATAGTGATCCTTTAAAGTCACAATTATCACTATGAGACGTATCACAAATTATTAAAAAGACAGAATATAAATCGTGTAAGAACCCACTTTACATTTGGATGAGTCCGAATAATTTTTTTGCATGAACTCTACAAAGTATTGAAACTCTTTCTTATGATATTTTGGTCCATGATGACTTGATAGTATAATGCAGATTTTTCAGCCAAACATTTATGTGGGAACTTTCTGTTGCAAATTATTCCATATGTATACTCAGAGAACATTCTCCACTCCACTACCACCACCAACCACAATACAGTCACTGTTACTTAATATACTGATATTTCCGAGGTTTGGTCGAACAGTAAGTAGAGAGAGAAATTGAGAAAGAGCCAACATAAAGATGACATACAAGTAGAGTTTGGTATCTCAGGATTCTAGAATCCAGTGATGTCAATATTTTCCTTTATACATGGCTGACTGTTTTGATTCTCTTATATTATGTAATTATACATCATATTATCAGATTATACATTAGCTTCTAATGATGTATAGACACATTTTTCTTGATAGAAGTCACATTTACACATATACAAAAACATAATTACAAAAATAATCAGTATGCCGTGCTTATATCCACAACATTGTACTTTATTAACACATTATTTATTAATGAATGTGTTTTATTAAGCCTACTAGTCCACTGTATAATCTCTCTCTGAAACCACACCAACAATCGACAAATTCAAACCAACTGAAGTGGATGGCTCCATTGTGTACATTCTATAAATGCATATACTTATCAATATCATTGTTCTGTCTTAGTTCATAATTTACCTTAAACCAAAAAAAATTAAAACAATGACAGGAAAAGAACAAAAAAAACACAATTCCACAGAAAGACTTTTAATGATGTTTAACAATTGAACACTCACACAGAAACATAGAAACATAGAAACACAGAATGTGACAGCAGATAAGAACCATTCTGCCCATCTAGTCTGCCCAATATTTCAAAATACTTTTAATTAGTCCCTGGCCTTATTTTAAAGGACCACTATAGGCGCCCCGACCACTTCAGCTTAATTAAGTGGTCTGGGTGCCAGGTCCAGCTAGGTTTAACTCTTTTTGCAATAAACATAGCAGTTTCAGAGACTTTAGGGTTAATCCAGCCTCTAGTGGCTGTCTCATTGACAGCCACTAGAGGCGCTTCCGCGCTTCTCACTGTGATGTTCACAGTGAGAAGACGCCAGCGTCCATAGGAAAGCATTGATAATGCTTTCCTATGAGACTGGCTGAATGCCCCCGCGGCTCTTGCGCATTCAGCCGATGACGGAAGAAGAGGGAGGAGAGTCCCAGCACTGAGGGAGCCCGGCGCTGGAGTGGGACCCTGAGGGTGGGGGCACCTCAGGGCACTATAGTGCCAGGAAAACGAATATGTTTTCCTGGCACTATAGTGGTCCTTTAAGTCTAGGATAGTCTTATGCCTATATCACACATGCTTAAACTCCCTCACTGTGTTTACCTCTACCACTTCAGCTGGAAGGCTATTCCATGCATCCACTACCCTCTCAGTAAAGTAATACTTCCTGATATTATTTTTAAACCTTTGCCCCTCTAATTTATGTCCTCTTGTTGTGGTAGTTCTCCTTCTTTTAAATATAGTCTCCTCCTTTACTGTGTTGATTCCCTTTATGTATTTAAATGTTTCTATCATATCCCCCCGTCTCATCTTTCCTCCAAGCTATACATGTTAAGATCCTTTAACCTTTCCTGGTAAGTTTTATCCTGCAATCCATGAACCAGTTTAGTAGCCCTTCTCTGAACTCTCTCTAAAGTATCAATATCCTTCTGAAGACTCACACAGAGCTTCTGAACACTCACACAGACTTTCTATAGACTCTAAGAAGTCTGTTTTGTGTTTGCATCCACCTCCTCCTTTCATTATTTCATACAGTTATACACTATCACTACACAGTACACTAACATTTGTTGGAGCTTCACAAATTTTGCTCACAATATTAGGCATGTTCGTCCCAAAACTCGTGCCAGCTTTTTTCAGTACTTCTAATAAAATATATCCTCTAATAAAATAGACGAGTACGACAGGTAGATGAAAACAATTTCTTCTTAAATGAAAAACAAAATATTAAAATATTATATTTAACTTTAAAAATATGTTTCATCATATCACCTTTAGGCTTTCGTAGTCAGATGTAAAATATCTACCCTAGTATTGGATGAACATTGTGTATAAAACAAACAGTACTAGGGTGGGAAGCATTCAACTTTAATTGGTTTGGAAACCCCAGTTATATACTGATTCTGTTACAGTTATATACTGGTACTCACTCACAACCCATTACACACACACAAAAGTACAGGTTTATACCATTATACACACATCAGGAATTACATAGAATGTCAACTGGTAAAAGGGTATAAGTAACATCATGCTGTGAATTAGTTTGATTGAAAACATGATCTATCCATAAATATAACAAGCAGATTATATAACATATATAGAATAAACATGAACAATTCATTTGAAAGTACATTTAAAAATACTGCACATTTAAATGTAAAAAGATGTTTTTCCACATTGTAAATTCCAATTAATTTTAAATTACTGTAAAGAAAAACCCTGTATGAAATACAACTATTTCAAAATGCCTATTATTTCTTGATAAACGTGAGCTATAGTAAAAATTCAATACAAACAAAATGCAAATACATTGAGAATAATATAGCTTTTTAGTCCATAGCCTAAGCATGAGCCACATTCATTGTATGCCCAATCATCCTAGATTGTGACCAAACAAATGTTGATGACGAAATCTTTCTTATTTTGACAAAGCAGGGCTTCACATTTAGACTGTGACAGAAAAGAGTATTGTAAAACATCCAATATTTTACAGAGCTAAAAGGACATGGCGTACATTGTCTGAGGGGAAAATAGAAACTTTACTGAAGTGACATTACGTATATGACATTTTCCAAGTTGTGTCTCTAGTGCTTGGTAACAACTTATTATTACAATTAACTTAGCTTCATCTGGTAACCTAATTTAGCACTTACGATTTATTTTTAATAATTTCACATTTGTTCTACCTGAGTTAAGTGTATCATTTGAGTAATCCTTTTTTTCTACCATATTCATGCATAATTTATAGCTGATAATTAAATATTTCTGTGCACATTTACAACTACATATACTGCATACACACATACACCAGGTGAATACATGACTGCCACAGCAAGTCTGAGACACAGATTGACCCCAACAAGCCCACATTTCCCAAACTCTTAATATAGACACGATACCAAATTAAGGGGAAGGGCTTGGCCACAGCCTTTTTTAACCAACATATGATGAACAATCCTTTAACTGTCAGCTGGAGGACTCTGACCCACAGGCAGCTTTCATATCACACAGAGTTTGGTTCCTGTCAACTACCAACAACTGGAACCCCCTCTCCCATTGGTCTAGCTTAGTTACTGTGTAGTCCAGCTTCATGTCCCTAATTAAATCAACTGTGCACGATATACCCAGGTCATTATCCCCTGCATGGACAACTAAAATGAGACAGCTGCAGCAACATGACACAAAACGCACACACACATGACTAATATGTCACACAATTCCATGCCAGCAAAGAAGAGCCATGTGATAAAGAAAATTCAAGTTCCTCCCATAACTACATTCCTCAGCCCTCTGACTAGCCCAATAAAAATATGTGTGGCCAAGCAACCAAACCATAACCGATGAAAAACTTGAAAAACAATTACAAGAGGTAATTCACCCTGATTCTCCCTACCTGAAACCACTTCCTCCAAACAATTACTTAGCCAGGGCAAGGACCCCCGCACCAGAGACATGAAGTGTGAAACCGAAGCTCCATAAATGTTCTGGACATGTTTACCCTACCACTGCCCCCTCCGGAGCCACCTCCCAAAACCACTGCCACTGAGAATAAGAAAGCACATCAACAATAAGTATATATATATGAGGATATATTATATATTAATGAGGATCCTATGGCAAGAGATAAGCAAATGATTGCTGCAACAAACTTGCAGATAACTTGTGATTGGATTCGAGACAAGGTGCTACAGCTATTAAAGAAAATTTATGTAAATAAAGCTCCGGGGCCTGACTGTATTCACCCACGAGTACTTAAGGAGCTAAGTGGGGAAATAAGTGAACCTCTGTATTTAATTTTTCAAGATTCTTTTGTTTCAGGTGTTGTACCGGAGGATTGGAGGAAGGCAGATGTTGTTCCTATATTTAAAAAGGGTTCAAAATCCTTGCCTGGAAATTATAGACCTGTGAGCTTAACTTCAGTAACTGGGAAAATATTTGAAGGGCTATTAAGGGATAATATTCAGGAATTCATTGGGAAGAACTTTATTAGCAATAATCAGCATGGTTTTATGAAACATAGGTCATGTCAAACTAACCTAATTGCATTCTACGAAGAAGTAAGTAGAAGTATAGATAAGGGTGTTGCAGTAGATGTGATCTACTTGGATTTTGCCAAGGCATTTGATATGGTTCCTCACAATAGGTTAGTCTTCAAACTAAAAGAAATTGGTCTAGATTAATATTCTTGTTCTCGGATAGAACATTGGCTTAAGAATAGAGTACAATGAGTTGTCATTAATGGTAAATATTCAAGCTGGGCAAAAGTGGTAAGTGGTGTCCCTCAGGGTTCTGTTTTGAGACCGCTTCTATTTATCATATTTATAAATGATCTTGAAATGGGCATTGAAAGCCATGTATCAGTGTTTGCAGATGACAAAAAACTTTGTAAAGCAAGATGGGAGCAGGATATTGCCTTGCTGCAGAGGGATTTGGATAGATTTGGGGACTGGGCACTAAAATGGCAGATGAAATTTAACAGAGAAATGCAAAGTTATGCACTTCGGGGTTAAGAATGCACAAGCAATTTACACCCTAAATGGTAGTGAACTAGGGATAACCACACACGAGAAGGATTTGGGAATTGTTATAGACAACAAATTAAGCAGCAATATGCAATGTCAAACTGCCGTTCCTTAGGCAGTAAGGTTTAGTCATGTATAAATAGAGGCATAAATTCTCAGGATGAAAATATAATTTTGCCTCTTTATAAATTGCTGGTAAGACCACACCTTGAATATGCTGTGCAATTTTGGGCACCTGTTCTAAAGAAAGATATCATGGCACTAGAAAAAGTGCAGAGACGAGCTACAAAATTGATAAAAGGAATGGAGCATTTTAGTTATGAAGAAAGGTTAAAAAAATTTAAATCTCTTTAGTTTGGAAAAACTGCGCCTGAGAGGGGATATGATAACATTATAAAAATATATTCGGGGGCAGTACAAACCATTATCTGTAAATCTTTTCATAAACAGGGATATACAAAGCGACAAAAGTCCTGAACCACGCCTAGGTTGTCAGATCGATAAACAACTCTTTATTGGCTATTTGGTGACCTCAGAGCTGCATGCTATAATGAATATCTCCAAGAAAGTGAGATTACACAGCAAATCCTCATCCCAGGATGCCAGCCAAGTGCCGGTGGCCAACTTGCCTTGAAAATAAGCCCTTAAACCACAGGAACCCACAGCATTGGTGAACAATTTTATGTCTACACTAAAAACCTCAGCCGCCTGCCAACAAAAGGCCCCATTGAAGGACAACAAAAAAGTCAGCCAAACCTCCACACCTGCCATGTTATCCGAATAAAATGCGAGGACACCCGCACACCCTTAGTGACGAATGACAACTGCATGCAAAAAAGCCTGACCAATTCGGAAGGACCCTACATGCAAAATTAAGATGCCTAAAGTAGAAATCACAGCACCTGTAGCTAAACCTTCCTTGCACTTCACACCCTCCTGAGTAAAATCATGAGCACGTCTAACTTGTCTTGTGCCAGGCGGTAAACTATGTCTTCCATGTAAGATTTTAATGCCCAAAAAAGGCGGGCTCATAACCGTCTCCTCCTTCTTCTCATCAGCCACAGGTACTCCAAAATGCTCCATTACCCCCAAAATTTATTTTGCAGATCAGCACAGGAAGAACTGCTATGCAGATACGCAAACAAAAAATTGTCCAAACTGTGAATTAAACTGTGATTTCCTTCCTCTTCCCCAACCAGCCAATCCAAAAAAGTGGACAAAACATTGTAAAGATGGCACAACAGGGAACAACCCATGGGAATGAACATGTCACAAAAATAAATTCCTCGAAGCTGGCAACCTAACAGGTGAACAAAATCTGTTTCAATGTGGAAAAAAGCAGAAAGCTGCTTAGATGTCAGAAGTAGCAAGTAGAGCACCTGTGGCTGCCCGTCTAACCAACTCAAAGGCACTTTTGAGTCGTAGTGAGCGTAGTGAGCCCTACAAGGCATAGTGAACCCTACAACCCCCCTTTGGTATGATGTCATTAACTGATCCCCCCTAGGAAAGGTGATGATTATTCTATACAAACCTGAACTTGGTACTTTTTTGGGTACCAATCTGTGATGACACTCTTAGGGTTGGCACCTAAACCAGGTCTTCCTTAGCACCAAATTAAGTCAAATTACCCTACCACATAAGTAAGGGAAAAGGGGAAAAAGTAATATGAAGTCCTTCTGAAAAAACCCAGTAAAACAACTGAGATTCTCTGAACCTTGAGTATTTAACAAACCACAGAAGCAGCCTTTGAATGTTCACCAGGGTTTGGTCCTTGTTTTCGATCCTTTTTGGAGACCCCTTTTGCAGCAACTCCCCCTGGCCTATGAAAACATTTGAGTGCAGGGTGAGACCCCAGCATTGGGAGCACTCATGCCGAAAGGGTAAAGACACCACCCACCAGAAATGACTCTTGTTAAAGAGCTAGCAAATGCCCTGGTGGTTATAGATGATGCCTGCTGGTTATCATAAGAAGCTGCCAAGACTGCCATCCTGTACATTAAAATGCATGTCAGGGCATCCTGACATTTTGTGGCAGAACCACTGATCATAACGGTACCAACACCAACACTAAACCCTTCTTTGCTTGGTGTGTTTAAGATTATAGTATAGATTTATTTAACATTTTTGTTTATAGTGGGTATCTACCCCTTGGTAGGCACACAGATTTTTAAGTGTGCTGAGGTATAGGCAGGCTTCTGTTTGCTAGATAGTAGCATTATTTATCTCTTAGCATCCTTTGTCATTTATTTATCCATATGCTATTCAAGCTAAGTAATGCGGGTCATGATATCCATAAGTTCATAACTCTCACTTTGTCCTCTGTCGTCATCTTTCTTTTTTAGTACCAAGTATTATTTAATATTCTGATGTGTGGGGAATTGTATCAAGTCAGTGAGAGGCTTTGTCTCTACCCTTTCCCCATACCATTCCTGCTATCCCCTTGTAGCGCTTACACCACCTATGGAATATTAACTTCTGTTCATAGTTGTCCCTTCTATCTTTCTATTCTAGTGTCTTTGACTCTGTATGTGATGTTTTACGCACCCCATTCATAATATATATATTCCTCCTGAGAGTCCGGTAGATGCAGTTTCTGTCCACTTACTTAAGAGTGTAACATACTAATCATATTTGTCTACATTGTAACAAGCACATTGTTGTCTGGTCCATCCATAATAGATACCATTTTATCTATTTGTTTTGATATCTGCACATCCAACATATCAATCACCCTCTTGTAGATCCTACTCCTTAGTGACCTTCAGGCCATTTTATAGTTTGTTCTTGTCTATGGGTTAGGGAAAGTTGACTCACCCACTGGAACAACTGGCTGTAAGCTGGAATTCATTGGACTAGTTACCAGAGCTTCCTCCTGACTGTCCACAGATGAAAGGGACTCTTTGTCAGCAAGGGAGACTATTGGATCCGCTGGGAGCTCGCTCCTGGAACGGGCTCTGGATGAGTACAAACGGCATCAAGGAAAACCCCATAGGAAAGTATTGAGGCATGCACATTAGGTCCCCCATCAGCTGATGTCAGAGGATGCGGAACACTACACAGCACAGAGGAACACAGCTTTCTTGATGGGATTTAAAGATTGACACATGGTGACTAACCATAGGTGGAAACCATTGGATGTTTAAATATGCTGTACCCTGTGTGCACCTATTTGTTTGCTATGAATTTTAAGCTGAATATGGATTGTGTTGATTACGTGGCATTGTATAGATTGTGTTTGTCTAAATATATATGGATATATAAATACCAAATAAGTGTATTTTTTCTGCACTCTCTATTGAAGCCATTTACCCACCTATTGAATGCTTGATTAATAAGAAGAACATATCTTTCCTATTTACTTCGTTCCCCTGGTTCCGTTTACCAATTGTCTCACTTGTATTTTGCTAAATATGACTGGGAAGATTTTCAAGTCAGAAACTGAATAATGCAAAAATCAGTTTCCAATTGGACAAACTACCTCTTTGTTTAGGCGTATTTCAAACCTCTGGGATATTATTTCATCCTTAACTTGGAATGCTGTAAAGTATATTGTTGTATATTGGGGAACAGAACATTGCTGGTACGGCTTCTTATTAAATCAAGTTGAGCAGTTACCATTGTAAAATGGACAATAAACACTTTACTGCATGTAATAAATAAAAACACTCAGAGTGGCTTATTGATGGAACGGAGCAATTTGTAACTTATTGTGCACTATATATTGCTCACTTCTGGCTGTATGCTATTGGTACAGTCAGAAGAAAGCTAACGTTGTAAACAACGTTTAACATCCCCAAAGAGGGAATAAAAATGAATTATTTCTTCTATCTTTAACTTGCCACACTGTTCATGCATTCTAAAAATCCCCATCAACTCACTAGCATTTAGTGTTAATACTCAGCCACTTAGATGTAGTGAGCATTTATCAAGAGTCAAAGAGAGGTACAGAAGTAAATGCCATGTTTTGCTCTCCTTTTATATTGGTTTATGCAGATAGTTATACAAGAACCTTGATAGGCATTTGTATACAAAATATTTTAAAACAATGACATGCTTGGAGTTTTCAGTTCTAGGGTTATGGTGGAATTTAGCTCTTTAATTTGTGTAAAAATGTTGATCACAATTGATTAATGATTTCCCAGTCAAATATTAAAATCATATATTTATATTTCTTGCCTATAGGAAAAGTAGTATTCTTCTCTTAGTGAGCTCATCAACAGCAGCATTTATGGCAATTAACATGGTTACCCACTAAAGGGAGAATTGTTGGAAAAGCAAAGATAATTCAAAGTGAGTTTCAAAATTAAAGCCAAAGTAGTTAAACGGGAAGCATGGCTGAATTGAACAATGTTTCCAGTTTGACTATTTTGGCCTTAAAGGAACACTCCAAGCACCATAACCACTACAGAAGGCCACAGTGCTTATTATGTCAGAAGTGGCCTACATTGTAAGTTATCAAGTTGTTTTAGAATGGTTTAACTTCTTATATGGGGTCAGCCGAGTGCTGTCCTCTGCTTGTACTACTTTCCACAGGTAGACAAAAGTTTCTATTTAGCTTCTTAATCTAAGCTCAACCAGCTGATAATTCTCAACCAATAAGCTAAGCCCTGCACCACTGGTGCTCATTTATTCATCCTTTTCACCATTTGTTTGTATTATTGTTTATAATACATTTTTTCTTGTTTGGGATTCTTTTGATGTTTCAAAAGAAAAATATACATAGAGAACACTTTTTGTACTTGGACTTACAATTAGTTGTGGTTATGTGGTTAACCTAGTTTTACCTATCATAACAGAGTGGACACCATCAAATGAATTCTCTTGGGAGGTAGGCAATAGTTCCTCTTTCTTCCTGCTGGCAGAGGTAAGTGAACATCGTCAGGAACAGGTCACAGAATTACTAGAAAGGACCATCTTACCATCTGGTGATTTCTTATTTAGGTGACCTCCAGCCAACATTGTTAACTTGTTCATTTCTTAGAAGGACTTTGTTCCACAAACTCTATCAATCCACTATACTACTTTGTGAAACATTATCCTTTTATAACTCCATGCCAACAGTTCACAACATTGCTTACCTCATTATAGGAATGGGAGACTTCAATGCTGAACAGCTCTCCAATAGCATTTCTGGTTTCAGTGGGTGGAGAAAAGAATATAACGCAAAACCAAAAGGTTTGTTCTTCACTTGACAACCATCATCTAAATATGCAAACCTTGTCATTGGCCAAAATTAGAAGATGCAGTTATTCTTTAAAGTGTTTACTGAAGGCGTCTGGGGCACCTTGGCCACCCAAGAGTGTGTGCAAAATTGCAATTTTTCAGAACTAATATTTAGAAATTATATGTTATTCAAGATCCAAAATATTTTTATATTGCATTATACTCCGTTTCATACTTATTTTGCTGAGATAATAAATATTATTTTGCTACTATTAACAACTATGATGATGTCTAACTTCAATTAATTACATTACAGGCAGTACAAAAACACAATTGGAACCTGGAAAAAAAACAAGAGAAATAAAAGAGGAAAGAAAACATGCATTGTCATCCGACGTTCTTTTATACATAAGAAGTGCATTGTTCTCATTCTACAGTTTTGATTATCTTCCTGCTATAAGATTGGCGATTCAAGCAGTGCCCCAGCTACTAATCTACTTTTGTAAAATAAGACAATGGATTAAGAACACTAATTTAACAGGTTTACGAACTGTTTTGAATAGGAAAAATGAATCAGTTCTTACACATTTTTCCAGATCTGACATATCAAAATTATTTAACCTCTCATCAAAGAAATAGCAAAGTCTATATACACTGATCTGCCACAATATTAAAACGCTACCAGAGACCCAGGCAGAGCACCCCATATTGCGACCGCATGAGCTCCCAAAGGATTACTGACCAAAGCACCAAATGCCCTGGAACTGTTTTTGGCACAGGACCACGTGTGCTGCAATTCAGAACTTTAACAAGGTGGCATTTCCCCTACACTGCATGGATCTGAGTGCTATATGGAGAACTTGGGCACTCGGATCAGGGCTATTTGGGGATGTATTATTTGTGGGGTTATTTTATGTATTTATGATGTTTTGGGGTATTTTTATGTTTTATATTTTTATGTTTGCCTCTCTATTCCTGGGAGATAATTAGCTTACTGGTCTTTAACGCAATTATCTCCCAGGCATAGAGATTTATAAGAGGGGCTTGTCTTGCACTGAATGGAGACCCCATGCTCGGGGCTGTGTATAAAAGCAGGCAACTTGGCCATAATAAACCAGTTCCTTTAAACCCTTCACTCAGTCTGGGCAAATTTTTGGGTGGATCAGCTATACTCTCTGTAGGAGAGCTTAATCATGAAGCTGTACCCAGGACCCTGTTCCAGGGCAGGAAGCGACAAAGAGACCCCAGCCAAGTTGTGTCGGCTAGGGCCTGAAGCACTCCTGACGAGTGCTTTCAGACGAGAGCTAGGAAGCGAACTTGACAGAGGTACCCAGTCAGGGTGCCAGGCGATCCGTCACAGTCAGCATTAAGTTTTTCATCTATTTGAGCTACAGTAGCTCTTCTATGTGAATGGATCAAATGGGCTTGCCTTCGCTCTCAACATCCATGAGCCTTGGGCGCCCATGACCCTGACATTGCATCACCGGTTGTCCTTCTTCCACCACTACCCCACAAGGCTTGCCATTTTGGAGATGCTCTGACCCAGTCGTCTAGCCATCAGTATTTGACCCTAGTCAGAGTCACTCAAATCTTTTAACTTTCCTTTTTTTCTGCTTCCAACAAATTAAATTCAAGAACTGACTGTTCATGTCCCATCCCTTGGCAGGTGCCATTGTAATGATTTAATGATATAAAAGTGTTAGTCACTTCATCTGTCAATGATTGTAAATGTTGTGACTGATCAGTGTATACCTACAGCACACTCACATATCTCAGCTTTTATATTTCATAATATACTATAAAAAAAGTCTGTAGACCAACAAAAGGAACACAGAAGTGTATATAACCTCAGCTGGCACACATGATTATGATCAGTGTGGAATATGTTGGCATGTTTAAAAAGAACCATACTATTAAAATCATAGAACCTTCAAGGGCATCTGTCTTTACTTGATCTCATCAGTATGGTATAGAAAGAAAAAAAGAAGTAATATCATAGTTACATATAAACACATAAGATGTATATAGTAACTGTATGTTTTATATAGTAATATATTTGGTTTATCAAATCCTGTTGTATGGGCTGGTTTAACATTAAAGCAAGAGTCTTCTAGGATCCAGTTTGCATTAATTATTTCCCAACTTTACCATGAATGCACGATGTCTTATTTTACAGTCTTGCAAAACAATTTGAGGTTCTGATAATGGCCAAATAATGGGTACTGTGGAGAATAGCGCACTCTATTGATCTTTACATGTCAGGAATGTGACTGCTGTACACATTCAGTAGAGCAAGAAATATCACACTACAGCCCCCGTACTGTGGTACTTTCGCAAAGGAGAAAAATGAGTCCTACCTTACAAGCCAAGAATTAAATCAATAATGCTTTTAAAAAGAATAAACTTGACACTTGTAATTGCTCGAACACTTGACTGCATGACCTTAACATGTATTTAAAAGACATCAAATATAACACACATTTTTCCAGATTCCTTTTAAACACAGGCTCAAAGTGCATGTGTCATCAGAAAATGACCCGTGTATACATGACAATGTTCTAAACCAATTGACATCAAATGTGTAACTCAAACATTTGCTTTATCGAGAAAATACAGTATCCATTTATATTAACATGCTGATCCATGAAATTTCTGTTGTGATGCTAACTTGGTCTCTCTTCACCGGCAATAATTATTCTTTACGAAAATGTATATTGATTTGTACATTTGTAGACCTGCATGGTTAAAATATTTTGCTTCCTCCCAAAAATATGTATTTTATAGAGTATGGTGGCACATAGCGTTCTTTGTCTAATAATTCTAGAGTGTGGTACTAAGCCAATAGGAATTGTATTTTGCTTCCTCCAAAAAATATGTATATTTCTAGTGTGGTACTAAGCCAATAGGAATAGTATAGATAGACAACTTTGACAAACCTTACCAAAACAAAGACAGGCTTTGTCACACATCATTTCATCCTTTATATTAAAGGGACACAATAGTCACCAGAACAACTACAGGTTAATGTAGTTGTTCTGGTGAGTATAATCAGTGCCTGCAGGCATTGCAGGCATTGCAGGCATTGCAGGCCACTGGAGTGCTTCTTGGGGCAGTGGTGCACAGTGTGCAGCACTGCCATTTAGTGTCTCCACGCTCTGCATGAAGACGCTGAACTTTCCTCATAGAGTTGCATTGATTCAATGCATCTCTATGAGATTATGCTAATTGGCTAAGCCAACGTTTGGTCCCGTCCCGCCTCCTTTCCGATTTCAGGTAATCCAATGCCTTCCCTATGGGAAAGCACTGGATTGGCCGAAATCATAAATTCTGACGATGTCAGCAAGGATGCGGATCAGGGCGGGGCCAGCGCCGATGGACCCGCAAGGCTCTAGAAATAAGATCAGTTTTATTATCTTTTTTATTTAATTCTTTATTTTTGTAGTGCAAATGATTATAACAGTTACATGTGAAGTACCCCAAAGGCAGTCCTCTAGCGTTTTACAAACAGTTTAAGCATAGAGGTAGACGGTGGATCTAGCACCTTTTTTAAGTAAGGTTATACATGGTATTGATTAACATTGCTTAGGTATGGTCAATACATAACATGGCATAGAAAGGTTGTACATGTCTTAAACTGACTATTTGTAGGTAAGATCTGTGTGTAGCAGAATCAACAAAGGCTTCAGTTTATACATTTTATGCACCCTTATGCTAGGTCTAAATATTATAACATGCTCGCTGCTTCGGGTGGGTGACTGTGCCCTAGGGCTTGCTAGTGTAGCTTATTGGAGGGTGAGAAGCCTGAGTTCATGTTTGTTTGTGAGTGCATCTATTTGCATTAAAATATCACTCACTTATTTATACTGTATTACGCTATGTTAATTTTTTAATTCTTATGCAGATTTCATTTATGATTCACGACCTACAATTCAGGTTATTTGTAAATCTTCTATATCACCACGTATTGGGAGGTGTTTCCATTTTGTCTTTTTAGCTTATTGTCATGCCTCGTGTTGTGTGTAATGTGTTATCGTTAGGCAACTTGCCTAGCCAAACATAGTCCGAATCAGTGCAAGGGCTAGGAATGTTATGCATAGGTTTATGTCCATGGGTGCAAACCCATCGTATGTGTTCGCCAGGTTAGGTGGGTTCTGTAGGGTCGTCTTTGTCGGCGTCATCACTAGAGCTAGCCAGCCAGCAGTCCGGATCCTCACACCTGCTCATCCGATGCCCAGTCTGTGGGGAGGTTTGTGATCGCTCTGCCGTGGGCTTGTTTCATGTGAGTTAGTGTTTTTCGGTGGGGTGTAAAGCTGTACCTCGCTTGGGCTCCACGTGGTGCTTCGCCATATTGCTCCGCCAGGGTCCTTCTGAATGCTGGTTGTGGCTAAGTATCCCTGCTCGTGGGCGATGGGCCGATAGTTTAACGAGGCTTCGCCTGCTGCAGGCCGAGCATAGGCCCCTCGCGTGCGCCTCTGTGGTTTGCATAGCGGCGGACCATGTTTGATAGCTCTCCGAGCATGTCGGGACCCGGGCCGGCGGCGTCGGATGCGTGGTCTGCGGTCTCTAAGTTTGGGCGGAGCCCCCTGTGCCCCTTGCTGCTTTTTGCCGGTCTGTGGCATGACTGTGTGTTTCAGGGCCGGTTCGTGTGCAGGTATGGTGGTAGACAGTTGAGGGATCTTTGTGGCTGCTTGGATCTGTGCTAGTCTGGTCCACCACTGGGTCCAAAAAAGGTCAAAGGCCGCTGCTATGCGGTCCTCATGGGGGAGCTCGCTTGTCAGCTGTGCCAGTATAGATTGGGTGAGTGGAGGCCCAGGAGCATTTTTAAGATACTTCTTTTTTTTTTTCCTTTTACATTTTTATTAAAGCAATTTTTTTTCCATAAGTGACAGATACAAAAAACTAAAATCAGATACATCACATATTATATTCAATTAACATGAGTTAAACATCTTCATAAAAACCATCGTCATTTACTATACGTTTGACTCAAAATAAATAAATAAGTTTAGACATACTAAAAAAAAAGACGAAAATCCCTGCACACTTTCAAAGCAGGAGAGTTACCTGAAAAATCTTGAGCCATTTAATAATGAAGCTTTAACGATATATGACTACAACAGACACCCCCTTTCTGCCCCTATTATCTGTAAGATATTTTACAAGAAGAAGAGAAAGAAAAAACATAACACTAAATGTTATGCCCTACCTTTGTCTAAATGGATAATTACGAGCATAGATTATCCATATAGCTGGGAGCATTTTTGTAACCAATTAGCATACCACTCATGTGTTTTAAGACACTTCTTAAACGATTGAAGACTAGGGGAGAGTCTGATGGCAGTAGGTAGACTATTCCATCGGAAGGGAGCTACCCACGAGAAGTCCTGCAAGCGTAAGTCGGCCGTACGGGTGCGAGACTGAGAAGGGGCATACCTATGGATCGGTGAAGAGATAAAAGAGGGGTTAGAATTGGTCAATGCTTTATAGGTATGGGTTAGCACTTTGAATTGACTCCTATAGGATACAGGAAGCCAATGTAAGGACTGAAAGAAGGGTGAGGTGTGAGAGGACCGACTAGAGAGGAAAATCAGTCTGGCAGCAGCATTCATTACAGACTGTAGTAGGGCAATACGAGCGATTGAAGAGTTTGAAGAAGGAGAGCATAATCAACGGTGTCAAAGGCAGCAGAGAGGTCAAGAAGAATTAGTATGGAGTAGTGGCCTTTGGATTTAGCTGCGATTGGGTCATTTGTAACTTTAATAAGAGCAGTATCAGTAGAGTGGAGGGGGCAGAAGCCAGATTGAAGAGGGTCAAGGAGACAAGTCTTTCCAGGAGCTTTGAGGAAAAAGGGAGCATATGATCACTAACTTGTTTTATAGTATATAACTGTCAATAGAAACAGTAAAGTGATAACCCACAGAATAAAGTAATCAGCTATTTTATACTCATAAATAAAATATAGAAAATAAATATTATGGGTGTTCTGCTTTTTGCCACATCTGCTCTCTCTGCTACTTTCTCTCTGGACAAAGAAGATCTCTCCTGAACCTCTCCCTTTTTTAATGTCAAGTTGAGTTTATACACTTGTACATATGTATTTGTTTTGTAGAAAAATATATACTTAATTTTTATATGGAAATAAGAAGAGTTCTGAAGACAATTTGTAAAAGTATCACTGAGCTTATTTGTCACTCCTGCTGTCTATTGGATGATTAGCATTGCATGAGGCCACGCATGCCCAGCACTGATCACCACCTATAAGTGCTTGCACCTGGGGAAAAGCATATTCAAGCCATCCTCCCCCCATGTCATCACACTATGCGAGCCAAACATTTGAAAAGACATTTAAAGTGGAGCTACAACGCCTCTGCTTTAACCCCTTAAGGACCAAACTTCTGGAATAAAAGGGAATCATGACAAGTCACTCATGTCATGTGTCCTTAGTGGGTTAAAGTCCAATTTGGTCAGATTGACAAATTAGTCAGGGGCAAGGCCACAGGAATGGTTTCCTGGCAACATAACTACTTCAATAAGTTGAAGTGGTTATGGTGCTTAGAGTGTCTAATAAAGATGTTACTTGCTTTCACTCTAAGTCTAAAATAAAATGTATGGTCCAGAGCACATACTACATTTAAATTGTATTTTAGTTAAGCAGAATGCATAAATATACATTTGTGCATTGTCCATATTGGGAGCTAAGAGGTCATGTAAGATAAGAATAGATAAGAATAGAGTAATGGCTGGTACTTTTAGCAGAAAGACGGCCGTTAGTAACCTTGGTGAGGGCAGTTTCCGTTAAGTTCTGGGAACAGAAGCCAGATTGCAGGGGATCAAGCAGGGTGTGGGAGGGAGGAGAGGAAGTGGGTTAAGCAGTTGTAAACTAGTATTTCCAGGAGTTTAGATGTTAGTGGAAGCAGTGATATGGAGTGGTAATTTTTAGGAGAATTGGGGTCAAGGGAGGTTTTCTTGAGCATGGGAATAACCTTTGAATGTTTGAAAGAGCATGGGAATAAACTGGTAGAGAGTAATAGGTTGAAGATATGAATAAAAGCAGAAGTGAGGGGGTAGGGCAGAAAAGGTATTAGATGTGAAGACATAGGGTTAATCAGGCAGGTAGTAAGGCATGTAGAAGACAGTAAACAACAAACTTCATCCTTGGTTTCTAGTGGAAGAAGCAGAGATTTGCAGTGAGGATGGCCAGAGGTGAAGACAGAACATTGCAAGCTGGTGCCGGGCTGTACGTGGGGACAGGAGCGTTTGGGGAAAGTAGAGAAAAGCCATTTATGGTTAGAGGAAAGAGTAAGATTTTTTGGATACGTGAAGGGCTAAATTTTATGAATGGAGTATACATTTATAGTTGACAATATTAGCTTCAGAGCAAGATTTCCTGCAGACATGCTCAGCATTCCATAACATATTTTCAAGCAGCATGTTTGCATAGAGTGCTAGGGCTGTAACTGATGGCATAGGGTTTGCAGTTGGAGGAGAGCAAGAGTGTCTAGTGGAGAGGAGAATGTGTTGTAGTAGGCTATAAGAAGATCAGGGAAGGTCATAGTTGAAGTGTGAGGGAGGATATGTTGAAAAAGTTTGGAGAAATGGGGAGGATCTACAGAGTGAAGATTTCTACAGGTGTGAGGGTGAGATGGAGAAGTGTAGAGAGATGAGATGAGATAGTGTTAGAACAATGGCTGTAACCATGGTTAATGTTGGTAGCAGGACATTAAGACTAAGAGTACTGTGGATGTAACTCTTGCTAGCCACTTTTAACAAGGGTCACTTAGAACCAGGTCTGGGAGCCGAGTTTACATCATCTCTACTTTCCAAGTACGTCCTGGGGTCTATATATAACCATTACCCAATTTGGTCACCAAGGAAGAAAGGCTGGCATTGATAGGAATCAAATCTATGATCAAGATAATACAACTGACATTCTTAACTACTGAAATATCAATATGGCAATATATAAATAAATGAATGCATTAATATATAAATATGTATCTCCTGTGTATGGGCAAATGAAAATCACCTGCACAGGCTATTTCAGTAAAAAGCATGGTTCTGTATTTCTTTTTGAGATGTAATCAGTTGTGCAAGAATGATTTTTGGAACCGATTTTATTTGTCATGTATTTGAGTTCAAAGGATGATGTAATTTTTAAGAAATGTTATTATTGGGCTTGCCTAGCAAATAAAAAAAAAAAATGATTTTTTTGGGACTTTTCCCCAGACAGAAACTGTAGTTTTTATGACATACTCTTAGCTGTGAAACTTGTGCGTCACCTCCTAAAAAAATATATATTTATCGTAAAAAATATGTCTGTTCAATTTCAGAATCAAAATATACTCAATTGCAAATGAATGTATTGAGTCATACCACTAATCAGCGGTCTGTTTATATATACATACCAACAAGTGCTGGATACTGTATGTTGGTAGGTCAATAACACCTGCATAATAGTGGAGGCATGAATAGCCTTCCAGCTGAAGTGGTATAGGTTAACACATTGAAGGAGTTTAAACATGTGTGGGATAGGCATAAGGCTATCCTAGAAAAAAAAAATCAGAAATGGATCAGCGCTAACAGACCACAAGAGACGGCAGCTCACCTATACAAATGGGGTTCCCTCTCAAACCCCACAAAACAGATTTTTTCAGTTTGGCTGCACACAAATTATTTAGGTAAACTAGAAAAATGGTCAGAGTTGTGGCAACTGACATTTAATGTGGATAAGTGCAAGATAATGCATCTTGGACATAAAAACCCAAGAGCAGAGTACAGAATATTTGATAGATTCCTAATCTCAACATCTGAGGAAAGGGATTTAGGGGTGATTATTTCTGATGACTTAAAGGTAGGCAGACAATGTAATAGAGCAGCAGGAAATGCTAGCAGAATGCTTGGTTGTATAGGAAGAGGTATTAGCAGTAGAAAGAGGGAAGTACTCATGCCATTGAACAATACACTGATGAGACCTCACTTGGAGTATTGTACGCAGTACTGGAGACCGTATCTTCAGAAGGATATGGATAATTTAGAGAGAGTTCAGAGAAGAGCTACTGAACTGGTTCATGGAGTGCAGGATAAAACTTACCAGGAAAGGTTAAAGGATCTTAACATGTATAGCTTGGAGGAAAGACGAGACAGGGGGGATATGATAGAAACATTTAAATACATAAAGGGAATCAGCACAGTAAAGGAGACTATATTTAAAAGAAGAAAAACTACCACAACAAGAGGACCTAGTCCTAAATTAGAGGGACAAAGGTTTAAAAATAATATCAGAAAGTGTTACTTTATTGATAGGGTAGTGGTTAAAACTCCTTTACTGTGTTAACCACTACCCTATCAATAAAGTAACACTTTCTGATATTATTTTTAAACCTTTGTCCCTCTAATTTAGGACTAGGTCCTCTTGTTGTGGTAGTTTTTCTTCTTTTAAATATGCGTGGGATAGGCATAAGGCTATCCAAACTATAAGATAAGGACAGGGACTAATGAAAGTATTTAGAAAATTGGGCAGACTAGATTGGTCGAATGGTTCTTATCTACCATCACATTCTATGTTTCTATGTTACACAGCTACCTGCACAGAAGTGACAAATCATAATGTGAGACAACCACGTGCCGGTATCATTACAGAGATGTTGGCTGTGTTGCGTGATGCCATGGGGGACTTGCTTCAGTCCTACCTGGAGTCTCATGGAAGAGGCTCCTTGGAAAGGTGCTCACCAGAGTGGAATGGGAGAGTGGTGGAAGAGTCTTTTTTGGCTTCTCCCCAGTTCTGACATTGCTAAAGTTTGGATAAAAGGATGTTATGTTCCAGGTCTATTGAACGTGATGACCGTTTTTGGGAGTTAGCTCCAGAGATGTAATCAGTCCCTCTGCAATGTCCGGTATCCTTGCGGGAATTCAAATTGGAGGCCTGATGTGCCTACTCATGGATTCGATGTCCGAATTGTCTTGTAGAGCATATAACAGTGGTTGTCACTGGTGAACCATGAGAGGGGAGTGTCCATGGAAGGTGTTTGGATCGAAGTGACGTTATTGTATTTAGAAAGGTTGATTTAACAAGGTAAATTATGTTCAGCAGCTGAAAAGGTTTTTTTGTTTGTTTTTTGTGGGGCATTTCTAGTGGGAGAGTTAGTTTTGCATAATCTTTGGTCAGTGTTGCCTTTGCTTTTGTCAGACGTGGGATGGTCAGAGACTATAGTGGGCATTTTAGTTCAGCAGTTCAAGACTGATTGGTTAGGTAAAGGCTCATGGGTTCAGATTGGGTGCACAGGGGGTGAGTTTTGTCACATTCACTTGTTTATTACATATCTGGGGTTCAGCCAGGAGAAGCGGGTTCCCTGCTGGTTCATAGGGATGGGTCCTTGGTTTTGCTTTATCAATTCTCTGCCATGTTACATGCGTCATTAGTAGCTAGTGGAGTGGATTTGTGTTATTGCTCAGCATATTTGTTCTGTTTTGGGGCTTTAACCCCTTAAGGACCAAACTTCTGGAATAAAAGGGAATCATGACATGTCACGCATGTCATGTGTCCTTAAGGGGTTAAGCAGGTTTGTGTTTCGCTGCCGTGACACTCGTGATTCATGAAACTAAACATGACGGTAGCCAGTTATGTGTGTTGTCTAGTGAGGATTTTGGTTAGGCATGTGGAGCTTAAAGAGAATAACTCTAATTTGATGAGAAAGGACAAGGATCATCTCAATTTAAATAAAACAGGCCTTAAATTTGGGTTGAAGGCTGCTTTTGGGGGGCAGGGCGCGATGTCGACCAGGGGCGGTAGACAGGGTCATCCTCGCAGTGGCTCTATTCCTGGCCAGAGCAGATACAGTGGAAGAAAGTGCACAGTCAACTGGTGGTAGGCAGACTGCCCTGGATTCTGGATTAGAGCTGCCTGTTAGAGAAACACCCTAATAGCTAACATTGTTAAGGATGTTTGCTGGCATTATGTTAATCTAAAGATGTGACATTGCCCTTACCCAATATATCTAGGTCTCTTGTGTTTATTGGGCAATGGGGGTATGGTTTTTTTGAGTCCGCAGTCAAGATTTCAGATTTTCTTGTATTGAACAAGTCTATTAACTAACCACATACACATACATAATTTGCTTCACACTTACACATGATTGCACAAATATACAAACCTAGCCAAATATCAGTGCATATCTTCCTACAAAGCTTGCCGCAATCACGTGCACATTTTATACACTCTTACAAAAGCATACTTATTATTAATACTGAAGGGGGGATATGATAGAAACATTTAAATATATAAAGGGAATCAACACAGTAAAGGAGGAGACTATATTTAAAAGAAGAAAAACTACCACAACAAGAGGACATAGTCTTAAATTAGAGGGACAAAGGTTTAAAAATAATATCAGGAAGTATTACTTTACTGAGAGGGTAGTGGATTCATAGAATAGCCTTCCAGCTGAAGTGGTAGAGGTTAACACAGTAAAGGAGTTTAAGCATGCGTGGGATAGGCATAAGACTATCCTAACTATAAGATAAGACTAGGGACTAATGAAAGTATTTAGAAAATTGGGCAGACTAGATGGGCCGAATGGTTCTTATCTGCCGTCACATTCTATGTTTCTATGTTTCTATTAAGACTCCCCCTTTCTACTCTGCTGCAGTTTACCTTTACTGGTAGCAAGAAGGAAGGAGTTCATGCCCCATTGTCCTTTCTCATCGCATTCCTGGTGTACAGGTGAAAGCAGGGTAGTTGTGCTCTCCCTCTGGCTCAATCATCTCTTTGGAATAGCAATTCATCACTTCACAGAATCGCACATGCCACTCATCACTGTGTTTTTACAAGGTGCCTGCATGGTAGTACAATGATCACTTTCTGCCATAGTTTACATCCTGTTAAAGAGTTGATGGAGTTATTAGACCTGGAGAGGGAGACACTTATATGTCTGGAGAGGGAGACACTTATTATGTAGAATCATATAATGAAACAGGTGGCTGCCTTAAAAAAAATAAAACAACTGGAATTCTACTGCCCTATTCAGTCCGCCACCCTAGGTCAAGCCTTTGCTGACTTATGGATTAATATGTACCTAGCTTTGCTGAGGAGAGGTCACATTTTATCTCTCCATTACCATGACTGGCTAATTTTATTTTTTTATTTTTTTTATGAGTCATTTAAAACTGCTTCTCCCTGGGTGGTTAGCAAGTGAGGGAGTTAACGCATAATAAAAGTTGGCATGCACTCAAATCTTAGAAAGCACTAATTAAAACATTTTGTTGGCTAGCAATAGCCTCAGTCAGCAATCAATGATCGATCTCCTACAGCTACTTAAACAGTTAATATGCTTATGGTATAAACGGATTACATATATTACTAATATAAAACATTTCAATTAAACAGCAAATGTGCATCAAAACAGAGTCTTAAATAAAATCCAACCCGTCCTTTGTAATGTGTTACTTAATTTATTCACAATTTGAATATGATTGCATTTGGGTTGGCCACCTGAACTTGGCATATTACAAAGGTCTGTAGATATCTGCAGCAAACAGGTGACCTGAAGGAACTCTCCAAGTGCCATATTCACTACAATATGCTGTAGTGATTATGGTGCCAGGAGTAATCTGGCTCCCTCCCAGTCTAAATAGTCAAAAGTTTTTGAACAGTTAATTGGAGTTGGACCCCCTTGTGGCTTTTTCAGCTGCAACTTTTTTGAGAAGGTTTTCCTCATGTTTTTGTCTGTGAAAATGTGTTCTCATTCAACCAAAAGAGCATTTGTGAGGTACTGATGTTGGATGAGCAGATGTGGCTCACAACTAGCATTTCAATTCTTCAATTAATATCAAAAGTGTTCAATGGGGTTTAGGTCAGGGCTTTGGCAGGCGACTTGAGTTCCTCCACCCAAAACTCATCAAACATTGCTAATATGGGCTTTGCTTTTTTACAGGGCGCATTCATACTGGAGCAGTACAGGGCTGTTCTATAACTGTTGCCACAGAGATGGAAGCACCCAGTTGTCTCAAATATATTTGTATCCTGTAGCATTAAGATGAACCCTCACTGGAAAATGTGGGCTTGTGAGCAACTGCTCGGCCATGGAATTCCATTCCATGCAGCTTCCAGTACACAGCTGTTGTGCTGATGTTGCTTCCAGAAGCAGTGAGCGATGCAAGAGATGCTAGGAGACCTTTATGCGCCATGATCTTCTGCACTCGTTACCCCTGCTTTGCAAGTATGTGTGGTCTTCCATTTTGTGATTGGCCTGTTATTTCTTCAAGAAGCTTCTACTTCACAATAGCAGTACTGATAGTTGACTGCAGAAGATCTAGTAGGGCAGACTTTTAACAAACTGACTTGTGGCAATGGTGGCATCCATGACAGTGCCATGTTTAAAGTCACCGACCTCTTTAGTGCAACCCATTGCACTGTCAATTTTAATTTGTGGAGATTTTGTGGTTATGTGCTGCATTTTATGCACATGCCAGCAAGGGGTGAGGGTGAAACAACTACAGTCACTAATTAGTATTGGTGTCCACGTACATAATATTTAGTGTATTTGAATTTATAGTGAAAGTCAATGATCTTGACTCAGTTCATTAATATATGGCAAAAAAAGATATTGCAATGTAGCTTTTTATTCTCTTATATAAAATAAATACGTGTCTATTTTATGCATTAATTTCAAGAACCGAACAATGATTGTTTAAACAGCATTTTTATTATATAGCATCTTATGTAAATCTTTTATGAAAAGCTTTTTAAATAAGTGATATAGGTAGTCGAATTCAGGGTTTTTTTTTTTTCATTACCAACAGCATGTTGGCCTTCATTCTGACGCTTTCAATCGTCTTTTGTAAAAGTGCCAGGCATTGTGAGGATGACTATAACTAGGCTTGTCATGTGTTATTTCAATGTTTTATATCTATATCCTATCCTAGTTTCTCAGGGTCTCTAGGTACATTTAAAAGCAGCATTTACCTTCAACCATACACATGTATAACTCTTTACTTTTCTTTTTATTACAAAAGCGGCTCTGTCATGTTTTATTTTTTTCTTCCAGTTTTCCTTTCCTTATTTCTTTTGTATCTTGACGATTATGCTCAACTTTTAGCCACTTGCCTTGACTTATATGTATTATAGTTTCTTCCTTGCAAGAGATCTTAATATGCCTCCATTTTGTTTTCCTCTGTCAATGAAGACTACTATTTGCCCTTCTGTGGGTTTCTTTTGACTGATGGATTGTGGGTAATTTAGCTTAGCAGCTGAACTCGAACTTTGCTTAAGCTCCACTCATTGTCAAAAATTCAATTTCAAATAAAAAAAATAGATAAAAACAAGAAGAAATAGATGGACAGCAATGGATTCTGTTTCCTATTATTAATAACTTCCATCTTAATTTGGTACCTGTCGTGTCCTTAAGGCGTGGGCATTGCACCTACTTGTAGAGTGTAATGCTGTGAGTAGACCTGAAAATTCATTTTGGACCGAACTGCATTCATCAAATTTAGGATATCATGTAATCAGAAGAATTTACAATTTATGAACAGCTAGGTGGAGAATCTCAGGGGAACCAACTCATGCTCGCTTTCATACATGATTCAAAGTTCCCTATCCCTGGCATCAGAAAAAAGGGGATAGGATGGAAAAGAGGCTACTGCCAATGTCACTTACACCAACTTTGAGTGTGGGATAGATAGTTTTGGTCATTGATCCTACTAAGACTTTATCCTCCTTTTTGGGGGAATGTGTTCAGTGTTGTGTGTACTGTTCAAATGTGTGGGAAAAGTGAACAGTGCACTGTGTGCTGTTTAGTATTTTTTTAAAGTTAAGAAAATGACAATGATGCAGTAGTGGTAAATCTATCAAGCATCAACTCATTTTTCAACACGGATATCTTTTTGGATTTAATATACAAATCCATATCCCAATATATCATAATCATAAAAACAAACCTACCACCATCACTGTCATGTACTGATTCCGAGACAAACTTGGGCAAGGGTAAGGGTCGCTTTCCTTAATATGCCATCAACAGCAGTGCCAATACCTCTCAGAGTCTTAACATTTCTTCCTTGGTTGTGAGGACTGCTTACACCATCACCTCACCACCACTGTTAGTAATATTCAGCCTCAGAACAGTGGGACTAGCGTGCCCACTAAATTTGGTTTATTTATTTTTTTCTTGTCCTTTTTTTGTTGCATTTAGTCAAAGTTGACAGTAGCAAAATAATTTACTACCATCTTCACAATATCTTCTGCTTCCACTGGTGCTGCAGCTCCTTCTACCACAGAGTTCTTGGAGCCCCCCAATAATCAAATAAGGGGGAGTTAGGCAGACCATAATCTGTGGGATCCATTAGAGTCAATCTTTACTGAAGAGGTAGAGCGGAGTATCAATGTCTGGTGTTGGTGGTGGAGGCAATTATAAATCTGGTGATGATGATATTACTGCAGACATAGCACTTTTACTTCTGGCCCAGGAGCTAATTGACTACGAGCCAGATGAATTACAAGAGGAGAGTGTAGAGATGACAGGCAGCAGCTCACACTTTTGTGAAACAGATAGTGTGCACTTTTCTCCTGCATATTCTCCATTTTCCCACCCATCTCTACCTGCTTTTGAATCACCTCAACAGTTGTGACATCAGCTGCACCTGCTACCACTGGCACAAGTAGCTTACTCACTGTCATTGTTACCATCACCATCACTACCAACCCTAAATTCACCATCACTACCAACCCCACCACCACCAGTATTAACGTAATCAACATTGCCATTAGCATTAATCAAGCAAGTACTAGTGTACAGGCTAGTGTTGCAACACCTCCCACTGCCCCCAAGGCAAATCCACCCAAATCCTCAGCAGCTGTAATGCAGAGGATTGAGACTAACACATTGTGACACAGCAGAGTTTATGATTACTTTAAGTGCCTCTTGGTATACTGACTTGCAGAGTACAAATTGTGCAACAAGGAAGTGAATAGGAGGAGAGTAAAGAGTCACCTTACATGTAAATACACACACATTACTGAGGGAAGAAGCAGAAAGACAAATTAGAAGGGTAGGCATTGAGTCCACTGATACTGTATCTGATTCTTATTTATATACCACCCATGGTACCTCATTGCCCAAGGGCAGAGTATAGAATTTTTAATACACTTCTAACTTCAACATCTGAGGAAAGGGATTTAGGAGTAATTATTTCTGATGACTTAAAGGTAGGAAGACAATGTAATAAAGCAGAAGGAAATGCTAGCAGAATGCTTGGTTGTATAGGGAGAGGTATTAGCAGTAGAAAGAGGGAAGTGCTCATGCCATTATATAGAACACAGGTGAGACCTCACTTGGAGTATTGTATGCAGTACTGGAGACCGTATCTTCAGAAGGTTATTGATACTTTGGAAAGAGTTCAGAGAAGGGATAACATGTATAGCATGGAGGAAAGACGGGACGGGGGATATGATAGACACAATTAAATACATCAAGGGAATCAACACAGTAAAGGAGGAGACTATATTTAAAAGAAGAAAAATACCACAACAAGAGGACATAGTCTTAAATTAGAGGGGCAAAGGTTTAAAAATAATTTCAGGAAGTATTACTTTACAGAGAGGGTAGTGGACGCATGGATGAGCCTTCCAGCTAAAGTGGTAGAGGTTAACACAGTGAAGGAGTTTAAGCATGCGTAGCATATGCATAAGGCTATCTTATCTATAAGATAAGGCCAAGGACGGATGAGAGTATTTAGAAAATTGGGCAACCTAGATGGACCGAATGGTTCTTATCTGCCAGCACATTCTATGTTTCCATGTTTCTTTAATTCACTGATTTAGAATTGTTTTATTGTTTTTGGAATTTTGTATCCATTTCTAATAAGAGAACATAAGAGAATATTTGATTTGCAGTGTGTTTCTGTGCCACTACCTGTACTTTGCAAATTGCAAGTTTCTTCCTTTAGTAATATGCAGTGTGTGGCTGCAGTTTACTGCACAAGTGATCTCTGCATGCACTGAGTATTCTGATGTGTGGGAAACCTCTGTTCTCGGGATGGAAGAGGTGAGTGAGTCCTCAATTACCCACTGACTTTTTACTTAAATTTTTTTAACAAATCCCCTTTTTTCAACTTAAAATGACTCCTGTTACTCCCCATTTTTATTTAGAATGTGCAAAAAGTGGTTTCAGGAAAAATCATTTTACACTGCTAGAATAGCCAGGTAATAGCCCTGACATGAATCCAGTAAAAATGTGTAGAGCCATCTTAAACTTGTTAGTCAGAACTGCAATCAAATAATTTCAAATACAATTGAGAGACTAATCTGATGGAACGCAGTTGTAAAGCTGTATTTGCAGCAAAAGGTTTCTCCATTTGAACAGAGATTGTGAGACGTTATGTAATACACTTTACCATGGGTTTCTTCACTTCATTGTGGTTTTTCTGTGTATAACTTATTTAGAAAATAAAAAAAACAATTTTAATAAAGTGTGTTGCATTACATTCTGCTGATTTATATATTAATTTGTATGGCACTGTTCTAGAAATGACTGATGTTATGAGCCATTATGAGCCATTAAACTTCAGAATTACACATTTTTCACTTGTGTCTTTCTTCCAAAAATCATGACATGTGTCTCCTTCTGTTCTACTGCTCCCTTGTCTTTCATAGTGTGTCTGAACAGCTTGATGTCTCTATTGGTACTCACATCACCTGAAACTAAAATGAAGAGAGTTGACAGAGCAAGCTTGTGCTAAGGACTCTCACTCCCATGCTGGTCAGATGCAATTACAGTTACAATTACATTTTTCTATAGCACTAAATATTCTGCAGTCCTGTACAGTAGGTAAACAATGCAAATATTTATTTCTAACTCACACGGGAACAACTGGTGAAGAGGGCCCTACACAAACGAGCTTCCACTCTAAAGATGCACTACCTAAAAATAATCATGTATACTGGCGGTTCCTAATAAGGCAATTTACTCCAGGTAGGGTGGCATAATGCTGTCCCAAGTGTAATATGATCCAAGAGATCAATGGGACGCTTGGTGAGCTGGATCTGGTTATGATAGCACATCTTTTTCACCAGCATGTGGTAAAATGTTGTAAGTGAAACTTGCAGTGCCGCATGTAATAAAGTTATTTTATTAAAAAGTGAACTGTTGATCTTTGGAGATTTTAATATTGATTGGCTGAATCCTAAAAATAATAGTTCTTGCTTGCTGTTTAAGACTTTACAGCTATGGCAATTAATCTCCTCCCCAACTCGCATTAGCATTAAAAGCCATAACCATACCCTACTCGACTGGATTCTCTCCACTTCTCCTGATAGAATCCAGGAGGCAGATGTTCTCCCTAACAATTTCAATGACCACTGCTTAGTGTACTGCGTGCACAAAATAAAGGCTACTAAATCCTCTCCCAAGGTTAAAATCACCAGGTCTTTCAAAAAATGTAATCTTGAATCCTTTCTAAATGACATCAAGAACCTCCCATGGCACAGATTAAACCTTATTCCAGATCCAGACTGTGCAGTTGAATTCTTTCTGTCTGAACTCCTACAAGTTTGGCATGTGCCTACCAGTTTCTGGACTCATTGTGGTTCAAGCGTACTGGCTCTATGAATGATCACTGTGCCTATAGACAATGGCGAAATATATGCACTAAACAAACTAAATTGGCCAAGGCCCAATATTTCTGTGAATATCTGAATAATAACATCTCAAACCCTAGAAACTTTTGGAAAGTAATAAAAACTTACAAACTCCCCTAATCCACTTCCAACTCTCCACTGGGAAAGTGGACAACCAAATCTTGCAACTTCCCTTAGAAGTAGCAAATGCCTTTAACAATTATTTTGTCAGATGCTCCACCACTCTGATTGCCGAGCTAATAAATGACACACAACCTTGAAACTACAAATATGGATCAGGCCCCACTAATTTTGCAAAGACCCAATAGAGACAACTTAAATTTTAGACCTGTACCTATTGGTACAGGTTTCATTAAGAAACACATTAATAATCTAAAAATGAAAAAACAGTCTAGACCTGATCAAATCCCAGCAACGTTGTTGAAGTTCAGTACGCCGGCAATTGCTAAACCTGTCACAACCCTAATTAACGAATCCTTGGTGTCTGGATATATACTCAAACTTTGGAAGACTGCGAGAGTAGTGTCTATCCACAAAATCAGTGATATTACTTTAGTTTCTAACTATCGCACAATATCATTGCTCCCAGTATTGTCAAAAATCTTAGAAAAATGTGTCCATACTCAACTATGTGAGTATTACCAACAATCTAACTATATGACCCCTGATCAAACAGATTTCGCCCCGAATCACTCTACTTCAACTGCCCTCTTAAAAGTTTGCAATGACATCCAAACTGGCATTGAACAAGGAGCCCTAACTGGAGCTATTTTCCTTGATTTTGAAAAGGCCTTTGACACAGCAGACCACGACATTCTACAGCACAAACTAAAAAACTCAGGTATTGGTGCTCGTTCGCTAACCTGGTTTCGATCATATGTAGCAGATCGATCACAATATGTGTCCATTTCTGACAGTTATTTCCTCTCCCAGTCACAGGTTCCATTCTCGGCCCCCTACTATTCACATTATTTATAAATGATCTGCCTAATGTCTGCAAATCCTCAAATGTACACATGGTCGCAGACAACACAGTAATCTATGCAAGCAAATTCAATCTACCGCAGCTTGAGACTGTGCTGTGAGACCTGTCCACAGATGTAGAAAAGGGGATCGCAAAAAACAAACTCTTCCTAAACACTGACAAAACTGTCACAATGATCTTTAGAGCAGTGCCTAAATTACAAAAATTACAAAATTCCCATTATGCATCAAAACAAAATCAAATAGCACACTGACCGCAGTCCACTCATTTAAATTCTTGGGTATGTTGTTAGACCCCAATTTATCTTTTGGCCTCCACATAGAAAAACTTGCATCTAAACTTTTTCCAAAACTAGGTGCCCTATACACCCTGTTCCAAATTATTATGCAAATTCTATTTAAGTGTCACAAAAATTAAATATTTTGTTTTTTAGTTTAACTCATGGATGGCATTGTGTCTCAGGGCTCTTTTGATCACTGAAAACAATCTTGAACACCTGTGATAATTAGATTGCCAGGTGAGCCCAATTTAAGGAAAAACTACTAAAGGAGAGTGTTCCACATTATTAAGCAGCGCACCATTTTCATGCAATATGGGGAAGAAAAAGGATCTCTCTGCTGCCGAAAAGAGTGAAATAGTTGAATGCCTTGGACAAGGTATGAAAACATTAGATATTTCATGAAAACGTAAGCGTGATCATCTCACTATTAAGAGATTTGTGGCTGATTCAGAGCACAGACGGGTTTGTGCAGATAAAGGCACATTGAGGAAGATTTCTGCCAGATCCATGCATCGGATCAAGAGAGCAGCTGCTAATATACCATTACATTGCAGCAAACAGATTTGAAGCTGCTGGTGCCTCTGGAGTCCCACCGACATCAATGTGTAGAGTCCTCCAGAGTCTTGCAACTGTGCGTAAACCTTCTATTCGGCCACCACTAACCAATGCTCACAAGCAGAAACGGCTGCATTGGGATGAAAAATACATGAAGGCTAATTTTCAAACAGTTCTGTTCACTGATGAGTGCCGTGCAACCCTGGATGGTCCAGATGGATGGAGTAGTGGATGGTTGGTGTTCCAACAAGGCTGTGACGTCAGCAAGGCAGTGGTGGAGTCATGTTTTGGGCCAGAATCATGGGAAGAGAGCTGGTTGGCCCCTTTAGGGTCCCCGAAGGTGTAAAGATGACCTCTGCAAAGTATGTGGAGTTTCTGACTGACCACTTTCTTCCCTGGTACAGAAGGAAGATCTATGCTTTCCGTAATAAAATCATCTTCATGCATGACAATGCACCATCTTATGCTGCAAAGAATACCTCTGCATCAATGGCTGCTATGGGGATAAAAGGAGAGAAAGTCATGGTGTGGCCTCCATCCTCCCCTTAACTCAATCCTATTGAGAACCTTTGGAGCATCCTCAAGCAAAAGATCTATGAGGACTGGATGCAGTTTACATCCAAACATCAGCTCTGGGAGGCTATTCTGACATCTTGCAAACAAATTCAAGCAGAAACTGTCCAAAAACTCACAAGTTCAATGGATGCAAGACTTGTGAAGCTGCTATCAAATAAGGGGTCCTATGTTAAAATGTAACGTGACCTGTTAAAATGTTTAAAAAGTTAAAATGTTGTTATAAGTTTGATTGAAATAGCTTTTGATTTCAGTAAATATGCTGCAAACACAACAAATGACAATTTTCAGTTCTTTACAACCTATAAAGTGTTTTGAAACTTACTGTGCGTAATAATTTGGAACAGTGCATTGTAAGGTTTTTATGTTTAAAAAAAATTACTGTTATCATTAGGTTCAATAAAATTTGAATTGTACTCTTAATAGTTAATAACATGAGAATTATGCTGACTGTTATTTACATCAATTATTTAGGTAAATTAGAAAAATATAATTTGCATAATAATTTGGAACAGGGTGTACAGAAACAAATCCTGCCTAAGCCTTACAGTAAAGGAAAAGATTGTACAGCAAATGCTGATGCCAGCCATTGATTATGGGGATGTAGTATATGCACCTTCACTGCAAACCCACCTTAATAAACGTAATATATTGTATAACTTGTTCTGCCAATTTGTGCTACAATGTAATTACAGGGCCAAACATTGTGACATGCTAAAAGAACTAAACTGGCTGTCGCTGGAATCCAGAAGCTCCCTTCATCTTTCCAGCCTTGTGTTTAAGAGCTTTTATGGGAAGCTCCCACCCCTCCTGAGTAGAATGCTCTCCCCGGCTGTTCCCACCTCCTTTATCCTCCATTCCAGTACCAGCACTTTATTTCTTCTACCTCAATACAAAAAGAAAGTGGCCCAATCCTCCTTTCCTACAGAGCACCACAATTATGGAACGGCCTCCTGCACACTTTCAAATCTTCCCAAAGCCTAAAGTCCTTTAAGAGATCCCTCTCTATATATCCCAAAACAGAATGCACTTGTCATGGTTGATTATATATTTCCTACCTGTTCTATGTAAAATTTTGTACATATTGTGTATTCATATTGTTTTTGTATTTTATTGTACCCTATTGTATCAATGCAATGTTTTGTGGAACCAGGACATTCTTGAAAACGAGAGAAATCTCAATGTATCTATCCATCTTGGTAAAATATTTTATAAATAATAAAATAAATACAATTTTCTTTAAGCTACATTTAATTATATTTTTTTGCATTCTGCTGATGTATGGGAAAGCTACATTTCCAAATATGGCAGCAGATTCCCTACAAATGTCAAGAATTCATCTCACACTTATTGCACATTGCAAAAAGTGTTTTTTTTTTTTGTTTTTTTTTTAAGTATAATAAAGGCCCTGTCCATTCATATACATATTTAAATAATAGATCTATTATATTTTATATATATTTTTATTGTTAATAATCGTGTTCATTATGAGGGCTAGAAGGCTTCAGAACATTTTAGTTGCCCTGTTATTCTGTACATTGCATATCCTCACCCATAAAGTATTGCTACCTATAAGTTTAAATAATTACATGAGCATTGCAGAATAGATTCAAGTTCTTTTCTATGAACTGTCAGTCTGTTTGTTTTTTCATACTTTATTGGGAACCAGTTTTAGTAGTGAGAACATAATTTTTCTTTCAACAATAAATCATACTTTTTGTTTACCAACTAGATGTTGCTTATCATACATAGCAATTTAAAATATACATACATTACATATAATAGTTATTCCTTACACAATTCTCACATATTATATATGATATTCTCTAGGCTTAATGCATTTTAAATAAACACTGTTTTATGGTTACATTTAGAATTTATACTTAATGGTATATTTTAATAAACTAAGCAAAACATTATTTTATGTTCAGATTCACTTCCTGACTTTAAAAAAAAACCCATATACATACATTTTTTTTCTGTTTTAAAATTATTATTTTTGCTGGAATTCTTATGCTTGGATTTTCTGTTTAAGCCGTATGTTGTATTTCAGCCTTAGGCAGAAATAAGGGAATGGGGTGATTGCCACCAGTTCCAAGTTCCATGTGGCAGAGAAAATCTTGGCTGTTTTCCATGATAGCTTGTCCCTGCGTCTGTGCTCGAGGGGAGATAGGTGACCTCCATATGTCCCACGAACAAAAAATGAAAATAAATAACAGTCACATATTCCTTAATTTGAAATGCATCAGCCATCGTGTTAAGAGAAGCATCAGATTTCTATTAATGTATCAGTATATATATCCAGTAAATCCTAACCAGATAGATATATGTGTATTTACCTTTTTTTCATTCTGATGATTTAAAACTCATTTAATGATTTAACACGTTATCTGTAGTCTTACTATATCATTGATATAGTATCTTTTTTATTAAAACTGATCATTCAAAGAAAAGACAAGGGAATTTTTATTTTATTTTACTTGATTTCCCTTATACTACCAATAAACAATACAAGGACTGCTAAGAGGAAACATTTACTGTTGCTATGTTGCTATAAAATAATGATAAAGTGATATCTGTCTCCAGCTATTTCTAAAATATAATTATAAAACTATTACGTGACCTTTAACCTTTATTTTATATGTATTTCTGTTATGTAACTTCTTAAAGGAATGTTATGTTACAGGGTTTACTGCTAGCTTTGGATAAGCAGTTGCCCCTCATATGAAGTACCACGGGCAGTGATCCTTTTAAGACCTAAATTGGTCTTTAAGCCAAATTTACTAATACTAAGTATTAGTATTAGCAAATTATGCCCCTACTCGCTATGCTGCAAGAAGGGGCATGTCTATTAAACAGTGAGCAGCTTGTGACTGCTCACTGTTAAAAAAAACAAAAAAAAACAAAAATATTTTGAAAAAAAAAAGGATTTTATAAGTGAATTCTAAAATATTAAAAAAGTTGAAAAGCCTTAACAAAAATATGAAATCAGGGCATAGGATTAGTGGAGGCTGTTAAATGTGTACACCAATGACACAATTGAGCTGGGGAGTGGATGAGAAAAAGAGTGAGTGATTTTGTGTGTGTATAGTTACTTGTTAGTTTCACAATTCGTGTATTTATGTATGTCCGTGTGCGTTGGACTACTTTTTATGTCTGTGTGTGAGTATGCATAACTTTGTGTGCTTGGCTAATTGTGCGTGCAAGTATTTAGTTTGTGTGTGTATTTGGACATTTACGTTTGTTTGTGTATGTATGTATCTGTGTGTGCTTGGCTATTTGAGTTAGTGTTTCCAAACCACTATGGTCAACATATGTATGTGTGTTTTTGGTTATTTGTGCACATATGTATTTATGCATATAGCTAAAAAGTTGTGGGACTATCTAATTATGAGGCATTTAATTTTGCAACAATCATAATGTATACTTTCCAAGCTTGTATGGTGTTAAGACGTTGACAGAGAGAGCACCCTTCAGATATGAATCGATATATAGAAGGATTCGTAGTGTCGAAGAGATGAAGTAAAATATACTGAATGAACATACAGCGAAAACAATAAAAATACCTAAAATATTGTTGCAGGAAGATCTTCAAGTTCACAGTAGAAGACCAATTAAAATAGGACAGAACAACGTTAAGTTGAATCATTTCTATTATTGATAAAAAATGTAATATAACAGTTTATAAAAGCAACAAAAAATGTGATTTAAAAATAAAAACCTGGGGGCGGGCTGGAACGCCATGCTGACCGTTCGCATGTAGGAGAGGCTCCAGAGGAATCTCGACTCTTAAGCTACAATTTGCAGCTTTTGCTCTCAAAATGAGCCCAAGAGATATCCCCTCGGCCGTGGAAGAGGTAGCAGACCCTGAGATCGGGAATTTTTGATGCTGAGGGAAACACAAAGCATTGGAGGCTACGGCCTACTCGGGAGGGGATCAAGGTGGACGGCCGCAGCCCTGCCTCCCTTCCCAGCTGCCACATGCCAGCTTACTGATATGCTTGCCGGTTCCATCCCCCCCCCCCCGCCCCTTTGGGCCGGGGAGGTCTTCTGATCCCCACTGAGGAGAGTTCAAGATGTGAGGGCTAAATGGCACTAAACGCCCAAGGCCTACCGGGCAAGATGGTGGTGGCTCTGGGCTCTTCACCAACTGACCATGCTGTATGTAGCCCCTGGGAAGAGAAGTCACACCACCTACATTAATGGACGACCGCACAGCAAGTCCAGTGATGAGTTAGTTTAATACTTGCCGCCTAAGATCCAATCCTCTTTGATACACACTGAAGCCACTTTGTTTTACCTAACCATGTCTCCCACTTGGTCTCCCATGGATTTATGTAGTATTACATTGGTATGCCTAGCATGGTAAACAACATTTATCACTTAGACAGCTCCAACCGTGGTTTGCCTATCTTAACTGCAACATACATTCAGAGAATTAGACACGTTTGCCTAGCATGATTCTTTCATATCAAAAAATTGTCAAATGTCATTTCAATGTGTCATGTAACACGTCTAGCCTGCTCATGCGGTTGTGGTATTACAAGCCAGCCTGTATCACACAGCAAAAATAAAACATTTAAGGAAAAAAAAAACTATTTCAAAGACACCATTGGCTTAGGACCTGCTCAGAAATATACTGTAAGAAAGAGACAATTGTGTGGCAGTCAACCTATAACCAGAAACACAGTCTCATCCTGACACTTTGACACCAAATAGAAGATGAATGCTTTATCAAATGCACTCATATAATGCATTGCACTCTATACACATACTTTATATTTATTTTCTTAAAGGACCACTATAGTGCCAGGAAAACATACTCGTTTTCCTGGCACTATAGTGCCCTGAGGGTGCCCCCATCCTCAGGGACCACCTCCCGCCCGGCTCTGGAAGGGGGAAAGGGTTAAAAACTTACCTTTTTCCAGCGCTGGGCGGAGAGCTCTCCTCCTCCGTTCCTCCTCCTGGGCTGAATGCGCACGCGCGGCAAGAGCTGCGCGCGCATTCAGCCCGTCGCATAGGAAAGCATTTGCAATGCTTTCCTATGGACGCTTGCGTGCTCTCACTGTGAAAATCACAGTGAGAAGCACGCAAGCGCCTCTAGTGGCTGTCAATGAGACGGCCACTAGAGGATTAGGGGGAAGGCTTAACCCATTCATAAACATAGCAGTTTCTCTGAAACTGCTATGTTTATAAAAAAATGGGTTAACCCTAGAAGGACCAGGCACCCAGACCACTTCATTAAGCTGAAGTGGTCTGGGTGCCTAGAGTGGTCCTTTAATATTTTCTTTCCACGACTTTACCACTTACACTGTACAAAGAAGCATTTTTACTTCCAAGCACAATATGAAAAAAATGTAAAAGCCTTAATTAAACTCTGTATGTTTCCATGATGTCAAAGATAAATGCATGGCAGAAACCCCAATTAGCGTTTCACCAATTAATTGTACAATCTGCTGCTGCCATTACAATCAATTACTGTATTTATATCCTATTGCATTTTATGGAGTCCTGATGTCCCCAAACCCTTAAAGGAGAGAACTTTGATTTAAATTGGTGGTGGTCCTATGACATATACAAGTCCCCCTCGTTCATTCAGGCTTAGAGATGGCATGGTATTCTATGAAATCATGGGGGAAGGAATCCCTAATCCCTTGACACAATGTATCTAAAATAAATTATATGAAACAAGGCCACTCAAAACTCAAAGACAGGCCATGTTAACTTGGAATATAACGGATTGGTTATATGTATATACACTCATGTTTATCAATACATAACGTATACTTTCACAGTGCGTACACAAAGCAATGTTCTACTTTATTAAAGAAGTATACAGTGGTACCTCAGTTTACGAATTTAATGCGTTCTCTAGGATGTTTCTTATTGCGAAAAATGTTGAAACCGAAACGCGGTTTCTCATAGGAATGCATTAAAAACCAATTAATCCGTTCTGGAGGTCAGAAAAAAGTCAAAATGAGCTGGCATGGAAACCAACCCAGAATGCAGAACACACAGTAAAAGGCATGCAAACGACGAAGCTCAGCTCCCTACCTTTCCATCGCTTGAGAAATGCACCCAAAAAGTTCCAAAAAGTCCCAAAACCACTGCAAAAACAATTTCAGAATGTCTCCAAAACTCGATGCAAAAGCCACGATGGGGGTGGCGCTATAAACCTCCCAGGCGCAATACATCCTGGGGAAACTTGCTTTGTTTTGGAAAAAATAAATTGTAAACCGAGGCATTAGTTTCAATGGATTTTCATTTGTAAACCGAGAGAGAGCCATTTTGAGATAGAGTGCCGCAGCCTGAGCCCATGCAAGCTCTTTTGCCTGTGTTCAGTGAGATGAGTGAGGCTTATCAGTGGGGACAGGGATAACCCGCACAGGTCCAGGGAGGGACAGGGAAGGGGGGAGGTGATAGACAGGATTCCCAGCTTCTGCTTAAAAAACAGGAGAGTGGCCGTCTCTCCATGGTTCTGCCTCGTGCGCAGGCCAGAAGCCTTGAGTAGGAGAAGGCCGTGTAAGGTATCACAGCGTCTCCAGGGCAAGATTTGTGAATTTGGCAGTAAGGCTCTGCCCCTCTGTTAATACGTTTTTATGTCATTAGACCCCATAATTCACAGGAATTACATCATTCTGTGAATTCTAAGGTTTAGATTCTTCCTAGCAAGTGCAATGTTAGACTGTCTGCAATGGGAGGACTTACTCTTACTTCCACTCACCCTTTGTTAATTTTACACCAATATAAACATCAACTGCCCAAACTTGTTGTCTGCCTGCAGAACGAGAAGGTATGTGTGTAGTGTTTGCCGTATGTCTCTGCGTTTCTGTCAATTTGTCAGTTAACAGGCACTTTAAAAAGTTTTCCCAGAACAAAGTATACATTAAACAAAAAATTCAGGACCTTGTGTTAGGGCACAATCATTACACGGAAGGGTTCTTGAGACATCACCTTCAGTCTTCTGATTTTTCTATCTCTCGAACTCCTAAACAGAATTATTCTCCAATAATAAACTGCTCACCGTTATGCATTCTCTCGTATTCTCTCTTATATTTTTCTGCCTTGGATATGATTTATTCACACACTGTTTACATTGCAGCCTGAAATGATACTAGCAGACATGACACATCATAAAAGGCATGGCAGTTCAGAAAATGGGAAAAACTGCAATTAAAGAAAAGGGTAGGGAATAGGATGAATCTGAATTTGAGCCAAACAGTTTAGCACATCTGTAGCCAGGCTGCATTTCAGCTGTGGTTACCAGATGGCCTAGGAAGAAAACATATGTTTGCGCAGCATATTTCTGTATTTTATTGCTTAATGTCATTCTGGAATTCAGGAAACACTGGACATTCTGTGCCAAATCAAGCAGGTGTTAGTCATAAGTGGGTTGAACACCATGTCACTAATGTATAAAATTACAATGTTTTACTATACCTAATTAAGAGAGTGAAATATACGACTCTACAATCCATCTTATGTAAATAATAATGTCCAAAAATCATCATTGCAATGATGTTTGTTGGACTATGTGAAATGAGCTATTGGATTCTGTCAGGTTTACACTGCAGAGGATTCTACATAAGGAAACTATTATTGTAGTGGCCACCTAGCTGGCAAACTGACAAATTAGATTAGTGTACCGATTGACATACAAGAGCAAGGTAGCTTTAATAAAAACAAAATAACCAGCCCACATATGCAGTTGCTCAGATGTTTATTTATGAAGTCGTAGTGCTTTGTTGGGAAAACATTAATGTTAACAGTATGACATAACAAGCTACCAGGCATAATTAGAGCACAATCATTGGTAAAGTCACACAGGTAAATACTGCATTATTCAAAAGATTAGGAATAATTACCATTACAAGGATTTCATATAAATATTCCTGTTCATGATATTTTTTATATACTTTCATTACTAGGCAATGAGGGATGAAGTAGGCATTAGAATACATAGATAGCTCAATGTCATATCCTTCCAATCCAATAAAAATTATTTCTTTAAAGGGTATTCAGAAGGTAACCATTTCTTTCTTCAAATTAGCATTATTATTTCATGGACAGGCCACCATCAGGTGGTACGAGTCCTGGGTCATTGCCACACATTCCCAATGTGCACATTTAAATAGCAATTTTCACTATATATATATATATATATATGCCCCTGCAAGACCCTTGCTGCCTTTATAGTGAAGAAACATGTTCTTCAGCTTCCGGCAGCTCCTTTCTTCAACCCATGCGAGTCAGAGGGCTGCCACAAGTTACCAAGGCAACGCTCTGCACGGCACGCAGACGGGGGTCACAAGAGTTGGAGGGAAGAGCTGCAGAACGCATTTGCTGGGACCCCTCCTCACTATACTTTTACTAATCCATGTACAGAAGAGGAGGTTATGTGGGCTGTTAAGTCGCTCCCAGCCCATAAAGCCCTTTGCCCTGATGGTTTCTAAGTCACATACATACCACATTGGCTTTACTTTTAGTTACCCATCTAACTATTCTGTTCAATAAGATATTCTCTACAGGTCAGATTCCAACAGAAATGTTGGAAGCAAATATAATCACATTACCCAAACCCGTCAAACCCCCAAATATTAGTGCGAATTCCAGGCCGATCTCCCTCCTAAACCAGATGCTTTCTAGATGCTAAATAAATTGCATGCAGGGCTAGGGTCAACTGAATTATTTTAGTGCTTAATTTGGGGGTACATGACATTGCAAATTAGGCAATTGAGCCATTTACTATAAAACTTCGGCCAAGATTTCGACCTCGGGTTTCCTTTGACAACCCTTTAACATCATCAATGGCAACCGGCAGGGATGCCTAGTGTCCCTTCCTATGGTCTCCCCTCACCACTAGGGCAGCAAAATTTTGTGCTATTTGCAAACATCTTACTATTTTTAGCATCTTACTTTATTTTTCCCTGAGACCTCCTGGCCATGCATCATGGAGTTGCTGACTCAGTATGGCGGAGTCTCCTTTTATAAAAAAAAACTTAACATAGACTCAGGCTCTTAAATTGATCTTTAGCCATTGGCTCAAAGGGCACTAAAGCAAGAATTTTTATTGGATTGGAAGGACTTTACATATTCTTTCAGCCCATGAAGAACCCTCGGGGTTCCTTACCCGCATTATCCATCCAAACTGTTGCGGATGATCCCACCACCACCCCTTCCAATGACCTGCTCTCGTCTACAGCCTTTTCCTTCTTTATTTGGCAGAAGGGAATAGACCCTATTATAGATCCAACTCCCAGACTTGCAATGATACCTCCAATCATGGTTATTCAGGGGAATCAATCATATTCAGCCATCATTGTACCTATTAGGGGTTAATCAGTATTCTGAACTACAGTTAGAATATGATCTACCTTATACAGAGCACTTCACCCACTTTAGGATTCAAAATATTTTAATTAAGCAGAAACGAACAATATTGAATTTCTCACCGCTATCACTATTCCTCAAAATTTGTTTAGATCTCCCATGCACAATCAATCATATCACTTTATGTTATTTGGGACTGATCAAAGCTCCTAGCCATGGTAAATTGCCATATATGACTAAATTGGAAGAGGGCTTGGGTATGGTTATTCTTCAAACACGGCACACTTCCATACCCCATATACCTTGGGTTTCTAGGAACAGTAATCACTATTATTGAGGTGGTATATGGTCCCACAATGCCTGACTCATGTTCATCCACAGCCCTCACCCCTTTTGCGGGCAATGCCAGAGAGATATTGGTACTCTGTCTTATGTATTTTGGCACTGATAATAATAACTCAATTGACCATAATTCCCCTACCCTTTAATCTTGGAACTTTCTGGATATGTTGCCAGACTCCCTCCAGTGAGCCTCTAAACAAATGTTGATGCAGTGTTTGTGGCAGCAAAGCTGTACATAGCAAAAAATTGGAAGATAGCCACTACACCTTATGTTGCATAGGATAAAAGGCGGGTTGGCTTTGGGCAAACTCAAGCAGAAAGCGGTAACTTATTCCCGCCAATAATCTCATTAATATAAAACATGGAAATGGAGGCAGTCCTGGAGGCAGAGGGTACCATTCATAGGCGTGCGCACGGGGTGTGCTGGGTGCCACACCCTAATCCCCGCGGCACGCCTATATTGAGACCGGCAGGGGAGATCTCAGTATCCCCCCTGTCGGCTCATGCATAGCCGGCGTTATCCAAGCGCCGGCTCTGCTCTCAGCCTCCCTCCCCACCGACCCACAGGCAGGGAGGGAGGCAGGAGAGGACCCGGGGAACTCTTGCCAGCAGCTCCGCTGGGTTCCTCTCGCGAGATCTGAGCATTGCCGCGGTTACCGCAGCAACACTCAGATCTCGCGAGAGTGAACTCTAGCCCCGCAGGCTAGAGTTCACTCTCACCACTAGGACCACCAGGGAAGGCAGAAAGGATCCCCCCTCCCTGGCATAAGGTAACAAGGGAGGGGGGATATTAAGCAATCTGCCCCCACCTTCCCTGGACCACCAGGGAAGGCAGCAGCACGGTCCCCCCTCCCTACATAAGGTAAGAAGGGAGGGGGGATCTTTATTAACTAATCTTCCCCCACCTCCACCCCCACAAATCACCCAAACAGCACACACACATACAGCACAGACACACATACAGCACACACACAGCACACACACACACACATACAGCACACACACAGCACACACACACATACAGCACACACACAGCAAACACACATACAGCACACACACAGCACACACACAGCACCCACACACATCACACACACACATACATACAGCACGCACACAAACAGCACACACACACATACAGCACACACACAGCACCCACACACATACAGCACACACACACAGCACCCACACACACAGCACCCACACACATACAGCAAACAAACATCACCCACACACACACAACATCCTCACACATACACCACACAAACATAACACACATCACCCACACACACACACACAGCACCCATACACAGCGCCCACACACACAACACACACACACACAGCACCCACACACACACATACAGCACCCACACACACACATATGGCACCCACACACATACAGCACCCACACAAACACAAACAGCACCCTCACACACACACAGCACACTCACAGTACCCTCACAAACACAAACAGCACCCTCACACAGCACACTAACAGGACCCTAACAAACACACAGCACACTACCACTACCCTCACACTCAAACAGCACCCTCACACACAGTACATTAACAGCACCCTCACAAGCGCACACAAACACAAACACCCACACAGCACACACACACACAGCAGTGTACATATATATATATATATATATATATATATATATATATATACAGACATATATGCGGCGTGTGCTTGTGCTTTAGGGTGCACACCCTAATGCAATAGGCTGCGCACGCCTATGGTACCATTACCCATCTCTACACAGCTTTTAAACTGGGGGCTGTGGGAAAGAAAGTGACAGCTGTGTGCACCTTGTCATTATGTATTATTACGTACTATTATGTATTATTTCGTATTACTGAGCAATGTCCATTAAAATTATTGAATGCATTTATTTATTGGTTAATCTTTTTGGAACTGTTGTTTGTTTCTAATTGTTCTATTTTATGCCGAAAGGTTTCAATAAACATTGAAACATGAAAAACAATTTGTTACAAGAGATACAGACAAGATAGGTATGATTAAATCGGTGACAGTTTGAGATTTTTTAAATGATGCCATTTAAATTGGATTTTGATGCTACTGATCTTTTTCTAGACAACCAAAACATCTGTATTCACCTGAAAACCAAATAGATGATTTATAACAAAGAATAACAATTCCTGTTAGTAAAAAGAAATCAATCACACCCTATCAATTACAATCAAGCTGGCAGTTTGTGTTAATTTGTTTTTTCCCATGGTCACTAAAATTAGATATATTTTGATAAGATACTACACACCTCTAAATCCGTTTGTCAGAGAAATAAATACATATAAAGAATTTTGTTTGGTATACCGTTTCCAGAACATTAAACGTTTATCCTCAACTGTATAAGTATTGCCATTGAATATAATTATTTCATGACTGCCGGCAATGAGTAATTACAAACAGCAACACCTCTCCTGTACCTTAAAATAATCAATACAAAATATTAATTCTTACCTACAAAGCTCTCATAGATACACCCCTTCCTGGCCACTCAGCTCTGTCAGTGACCTTCTCCTCTTCACTGCTCATACCAGTACTCGTAATTCTCTTATGGAACATCCTCACTTTCCTCATAAGACTCTCCACTTCACTCTCAGTTTCATCAATAATAATATTAATTACTGGTACAGCAATGGGAATAAAACTGGTCCCTTCTTACGCCAATCCCATTATAGGATAGTGCTATTCTCAATTTTTTTGTTCATTAACCCATCTCACTCATTCTATTTTATTTTACATACGCTTTGTTGATGACAAATTTATAGTCAGCAGAGCACTGTAGTTACCCTTGATAATTTTGTAAAATATGTCAAACAGTAGTTAAGATTTTTTTTAAGAAAATTGAATTGCTTATGCTAAAAAAAGCATATAAAATATATAGGTAGACTAAAAGTTAAAGGGACACTATAGTCACCAGAACAACTACAGCTTATTGAATTTGTTCTGGTGAATAGAATAATTACCTTCAGGCTTTTTGCTGTAAACACTGTCTTTTCAGAAAAAAATGCAGTGTTTACATTACAGCCTAGTGATAACTTCACTAGCCACTCCTCAGATGGCTATTAGAGATCCTTCCTGGGTTATGGCTGCCGAAAATGCATCCAAACATTCAGTATCTCCTCCCTCTCCATGCAAACACTGAACTTTCCTCATAGAGATTCATTGATTCAATTCATCTCTATGAGGAGATGCTGATTGGCCAGGGCTGTGTTTGAATCATGCTGGCTCTGCCCGTGATCTGCCTCCTTGTCAGTCTCAGCCAATCATATGGGGAAGCACTGTGATTTGATCAGGCTACCACTTCTGATGATGTCAGCAGACTGCTTGTTTTTATGAGGCAGACAGTGGCAGAGCCAGCAGCTTCAGGCTTGAATACAGTAAGATTTTTACTATATTTATGGAGGCATGAGGGGCCTAGGGGGGCTAGATGGTGGTTTTAACACTGTCAGGAATACATGTTTGTGTTCCTGACCCTTAAGTGATCCTTTAATATATGAAAAAAATATGTCAAATTAAACTGTACAAGAACACAGTATATGAAGACAGAGGAGTAAATTAAAATCCTACATTGGTAACTGAGCAATAACATATTCTTCTGGCATTCAGCCAGAATTGCATCATAGTGATCACAATCCAAAATTAGTGGACCATTTTATGGCTAGCTATGTTACTGAAATCGTACAATGTCAAGCTTGATCGGTTAAGGACAAAAAAAAGAAGGCACCTTCGAGATATTTTTATTAACATAAATGGCTTAAGCAAAGTGCATTGATGGTGCTAATAGCTTTGTAATGAACCTATAAATCTCAGTATGGACTTTACAGGGTGAGTTTGTCCCGTTAAGCTTCTTCAAAATGGACATTTTGGATAATATGTACATTTGTAGTTGTCATTCTCTCTTTTTAGCTATGTTACATTGAAGTTACACTTCTTATTTGTCCGTCTTTTGTTGCAACTACTTGTTTGCCAGTCTACCTATTGTCCAGCACTTTGTAATATGTTGGAAATTTCTAAATAATAATAATAATAATAATAGATTGTTCAGGAATCATTCATCATTGTTGTTTGCAAAATGTAACCAATAGAGTGAAAAAGAGGAGGAGCACGAAAAATAAATCTATATATATATAAATATAGATTATTATTTTTTACTGCTTTCTTTTTTTATTGTGATAAAGTAAAAGTTTGTCTTGGAATTCAGGAAATTGCCCGATCACCTTATTGGCCCAAATTCAACTTCCAGAAACGCTGCCATGCTGATGAGACATACAACGTCAAAACTGCAGTCCATGGCTGGTTTCTGGTCACTGATATGTTTGGATCATAGCCCCTGCTTTGGTTTTAAAAAAACAACAATTTTGTTTAACACCGTAACCATTGCAATAGGTATCTGCGGAATGCCGAATAAAATAGGAAACATAATGTCATTGCTCATTTGCTTGTCAAGCTCTTGGAACTCTGGGATCGTTCTGGAAACATGATTTCTCAAGTTTCCATGCCCAAGAAGAACTTCTCAAAACCCAACTTGAGATATGCAGGTGACGCATAAAAGAAGAATCATTAAAAACATTGCTTTAATCACATTAATCACATAAATAAACATCTAAAATGTTAAATTAAATCATTTACCCCCTCATAGAACAACATCAGAAAACACTTTATAGGTGGTACATGGTGCCATGCCATTTACATAAACTGTATCCCCGCACGTCTTTGAAATGCTGGAGATGCAAACAAGAGAAGGGATCGGTTCTCCACATCTGGTGGAGATGCCCGCGCTTAATTAGGTACTAGAAAGAGGTCCAGAAAATTATCACTGGAGCCACAAATATTGAATTACCCTTCGAGCCCAAAACCTTCTTACTAATTGACATCCCTATTGACATACCCGTACAGTCGAGAAAACTAATGGGTCACGCCCTGTTGACCGCACAAAAGCTAATAGCAAGATCTTGGAAAAATACTAAAGCTCCTAGTATCCGAACCCTCATACAAGACATAGACAACCAATCAATTTATGAAACATGCTTTTCCAAAGTGCACCCGGGAACACACCGCCTCAGAGGCATGTGGGACCAGTCGCGGGCCTGGAGAAAGGCCAATCCAAACTACTTGAGTCACCATGCACTGTAACAACATAGGATGCAGGCAGTTGGACAGGGTTTCTGTACAAAGTTCCAGATAAGCGATAGGGAATAGGTAACTGAGAGACGGGCTGGAAGCCAGATCATCACAACCAGGAACTCCTATTAGCTGTGACCACTTGCCATAAGAGATCATCCGATTATTGTGTGTTGTTGAGCAAATGTAAACAAATGAAAATTTATTTTCGCTGACAACTGCATGATCTACTGTACTGTGACTGTTCCCCCCTCCCCACCCTACTTTTCTTTTTTCTGTACCCTACCCCCTCCCCCATCCCCTCACTTTTATCAGTTGTGGAAAATTAATAAAATACAAATTATATATTTTTTTTAATATAATTTAATAAGTGTAAATCCACCTCTGTATGTATCTTCTAGAATGTCTCTGTGGTTGTACATATTCCCCATTCTGAAACCAATTTAAGCCGTTCTCTATATCTCAATCAACAATTTCAATCTTTCAAAATGGAGGTGATGTTTAAAGTTGCAAAGATTTGGAGAAACTGATTAATCGTGTATTACAAAGATTGGGAAAGGAACGTTTAATATGATATTTTCAGGCTCCAGATCCTCTTGCTTACACTATGCCACTTACGAGCACCCTTTCATAACTTTACATTTTTCTGTGTTGAAACCTGTCTGCTCAATTAATTGACTAATCCAGGGGTTTCAGATAAATGGTTAAAAGTTACTGACTTAAGCCCCTCCTATACCATGTCCTATGTTCACCCTTAAACAATAACATTTTCTATAACTCACCTTGTGACATCACATCTTTAAATAAGTTCAAAGTATTATATAAACTAATATTCATTAAATCCCAACCTGTTGTTGTAACTATTATTAACCCTTTACCCACAGTAATACTTCGACGCAGTGCTGTATAATTAACATATGGTGCTTTAAAGTGGCACTGTCGCAAATTATGAAATTAATAATGACAGTGTTATTTCTCTCTCAGCATTACAGTGGACATGGGGCTGACAATGAAATTGTGCCAAAATTAGACCAAGGGCTTTTCAGGACCCCACTCAGGGCTTCAGCAACTGTCCGCTCCACTATTAACAACATTCTCGATATTCTCCCTTTTTGTCCAAAATATTTTATTCAGATTTCAAACATGCACATGTGTTTGTGACATTTTCAATAAAGATATTATTTTGTACGATCTCATCAAAACAATTAATAATTCCGCTGAAGTGGAACAAAGCCTGACATCTGGCATATTCATTTTTTTTTTCAATTCTATTCAAACTGACAAATATTAAAGCTGATTAAAATTGCATATGAAACACAAATACATAGATGAGCAATATAACTATTGATGCCACCTTTGATTTCATACCAGAGCTCTCATCAGGCAGGCTCCTTTCATTTAATGACTTACATTTTAGTGTAAGTAAAAGGGGTGCAATATTTTATAGACCAGTCCCTTATTCTTTATTCTGTATAGGGGAAAATAATATCAGTATTAAAATGTCATATATACATGAGAAGTTTCCCCATGCAATATACCTTTCTAAAAAAATAATAATTTGCAATCGATTTCTAGGTCACTCCAAATTCAACATTACCCTTAGACCCATTTACATGGCCTTTTTCATATTGCAGACATACCCTGCTGTTACAATCTCACATCAAGACCTGAATTATTTATTGTAAAATCTACTGGAACTCCAAATGTAGATTACTGTTCAGGATTATGGACTATGGGTTCTCTGGTATATCAGTTACACATGTACACAATATCTGTAATATTAATTTTAAACTACCTTAAGGAAACACAATACTTTGCATTATCAATATGGAACATGATTGGTTAATGACACACCTGTCACATATTGGAACATGATGGGTTAAGGACACACTTGTTACCTATTGGCATCAATTATGGACTTAGCTGTCTACAGCCTTCAAACTACGATGCAGTCAAAAAGCTCACGACAGCTCAATTTTGGTTGCTTTGAAACATGTAATATCAGATTATCGAGCTGGACGTTGCAAGACTAATGAGTAAATTAGGAGTTACGCTTGGTTTGAAGTTGATGCATTTTTGTTTTTGGTGGCATTCCTGGGATAAAAAATTATCCGTAAAATTTGGATTGTGATTGCTTTGAAAACTGTGTTACAATTTCAGCCCAAAAAAACTTTGATTGGTTTACAATCACTGGGTTGTAATGTAGCTTATGGTTAGAGCTTGGTGTAAAATAAATAACTTCTACCGTGTAAATAAAGGTGAAACTCGGGCTTTATTCTGTGTTCTCTATAGTTTGTAACGTAGTCACTAAGAAGGGAGTTTATGAGAGTGTCCTGTTTTAACAATGTAAGCAATGTTCTAAAAGTGGAGCAATGATTACGGAAACAGTGGAACATTCCGTAGGTGATTCGCATACCCTTTATATGTTTGCTTTACTTTTTAGAATGAGATACTTTGATACATTTTTCCCCTGGAGACACAAATAAGATAACATTTCATTCCTTCAAAGATATCAGTGTGAATTTTGTGAAGTGAGCTTGCAGGATATAATGTCTGCTGATGTCACCAGTAACTTCTAGTTTCTTGATTGCTAATGATGCTAGGTGTTCTCAGCCAATGAAATAAAATTCTGTGGTTTTTTTTATTTTTTTTTATTATAATACTGAGACTTTAGTTTGTTAATTGTATGTTGTATGCCTTTTTAAATAGAAGGTCGTGTTTATTGGAATATTAAATATTTATATATTTTAATAAAAAAATTAAAAAAGCAGTTTAATTGTATAAACTTACAATCTTGTGTTATTTACTAAACACCATTGGGACAACTTCATCTATATTAAACTCAGTTGTTTAAATCATGAATCTTGAAATTAGTTAGTTTGAGAAAATATACTATAAGGTGGGCGTAAGCAAAATAAATAAATAAATTGCCTTAAGGTAAGGTTTAATCTCTTCTTTTTAATATGTTCCTTTTTTTATTGAACATTGTATTATTAAAAAAAAATAAAACTTTTCAATAAAAACTATTTGAAAGATAAAACATTTTAAAGGGTCACTATTTTGTCAGGAAAACAAACTTGTTTTCCTGACACTATCTATTCTTTAGGTCCCCCACTCCCTCAGGGCCCCCCACCCACTGGGCTGAAGGGGTTAAAACCACTTTCAGCCACTTACCTTTATACACCCGGCGCTGGTGACCTCTCCTCCCCTCCAATGTCAGCTCCTGAGTGGAGCCGAATGCAAATGCGCGGACAGAGCCACGCGCGCATTAATAAATGCCCATAGGAAAGCATTTCTCAATTCTTTCCTATTGATATTCTGCGTGCTCAATGCGATTTTCGCATTGAGCGTTGGGGAAGCGCCTCTAGCAGCTGTCAGGAAGACAGGCACTAGAGGCTGTATTAACCCTGCAATGTAAACATAGCAGTTTCTCTGAAACTGCTATGTTTACAGCTGCAGGGTTAAAACTAGAGGGACCTGGCACCCAGACCACTTCATTGAGCTGAACTGGTCTGGGTGAATATAGTGGTCCTTTAATATGTTCCATTTGTTATTGAGCATTGTATTATAAAAAATAAAAAAAGTGAAACTTTTCAATAAAAACTATTTTAAAGTTTTAATCTCTTTCCATAGGTGAACTACTATGCCTTAATCAGTGGCAGTGTCATTGACACTCAGGTGAAATGCTGTTACACCCATGATTCAAAATAAGCAAAATATAAGTATATGAGTATAAATATGTATATCAATAACCTGGGTCCCAGAGCAAATCACAGAGTAATACATTGCATGTGCCTCGCATGAAGCAGTTGTAAAGTTAGGAGTGAGTTAGCAACTGCATCAAACCTGGTGACAATTTTTACTATCTACTAGGACGATAACAGGTCTCCTAATAATCTCTGTGGGAGATGTGAAATCTGTCTGCAGGATTAACATTTGCTGACAGTGAGATATTGTAGTATAGAAACAGCTGCAAGTCACTAACTTTACTATCATTTAAAAGATTATCCGCTTGTCGATAACTGATTGTGACGAGCATACAAGCAATCCCATTTTCTTTTAGGCTGGATTCTCTTAACGGTTTCCCTCCTTACAAGACTTGTGCATGACAGAAAAAATTGTGTGGTCAAATCACTTCTGCTGAAAATAAAGACTTTTTTAGGACATCCGAAATTTAGCCATAGGACGGTAGATTTTGACCATGTTTCATTACTGAATAAAGTTTTTGGGAAAAGCAAGCAGATGAGAAAAGAGGGACAACAATTTGTCAATCAGTGTACTGGGACATATATACATAATATAAATAGCATGTATATATCTTACAGTACACTAATATGTCGATTTTCCTGCCATATGACAAACAAAATGTAACCAATTAAGGAAGGAAACTTAAGGGAAAAAAATAGGAGAATCAGTAAAAAAAAAAAAATATTTATATTGAATTACAGGTGGGCCAAAATTCAGGGTACAGCGCCGACAGGTAAGTACTAAGAATACCGTGGATGTGCTAGGTACGTCCAAGGTCCTTAAGGACCATTTTGGTGGACATACCTAGTACGTCCGAGGTCGGGAAGGGATTAAATAATTTGTTAGTAGATCATTTTTTATGTTGCAGGTACATATTATAACTGAGTCTTGGGAGATCATGGGTAATTTCACAAAGGAATAATATGTATAAAACTTGGACTTTTATTTTCAAAATGTCAGGTCTGTTATTTTGATGCAAAGAGCTTAAAAGAAACTCATGGATTAAGTGGCCACCACGTTCGTCTTGCCTTTAGATCCCAATTACTTTCTGCAGGGATATCTGAAGGAGCGGGTGTATGTGAACAAACCACTTACCCTTGAGCAGTTCAAGGAGAATATCAGTGCAGAAATTCAAGCGCTAGAGCCTCAAACATTATGTAATGTTATAAACAGTGCAATCGAAGGAGGCCAACTTTGCGAGGCGGCAAATGGCGCTCATTCAAAAGATGTCATCTTCCATACCTAGTCAAACAAATCTCCATATGCTAAGCATTCATAAGTAATATCATTGTAATTGGTTCATTAATAAACCAAAAGGTATTGACTCCTCAAACCCTACTCTACAAACCCTACATTTGTTTTACTGATACTCCCTTTGTTTTGTGATTCAACTACATGTTGACATGGAGTACAGGAATTTGACCGATCGCATGATCAGCCAAAATTAGGACAAATTGCAGTTCATAACAAAATTAATTTCCAAGTCTATTGCAACTGTCCCATAGATGTCACTCAAAGTATAGTTATCCAGTAAGAGTATCCAGTAAGAGCAATAAACTCTTAATCTTTAAAGTTGTGCAATATGGAGTACTAAAGAGCCATACTGCAAATAGTTCTACAATACTTTTACCAGTTATCCAACTAGTGGAAGACCTTTCACAACTGGGCTTTTGATATTTTATGGTCAGTTTACTTCTATGTAAATCATGAAGATGTTAAATGAATTGCTGCCTTTTCCTAAAATTGCACATGGAATAATTTCTAGGTGTAGAGCTCTAAGATTGTGACTTTATCAATCCATAAACTGTGCCAGGGAATGCTTCTGATTCAAAGTAAAGCGTCATAGATATATTAAAATGGAAAAAATGGATTTTAATTAAACAAATGAATACACTGTAATGCATGTGAGAATGTACATAAATTGACTAATTACATATAGATAAGTTAACATCGGCCATTTGCACATAGATTACACTTTAAAAAGCAGAGTTTAAAAATCTAGAACATTCTGTAATTATTTATGAAATACGCAAAGTACACAAAATACATGCAACTATAAACAGACAAATTACACACACAGTGGTACCTCAGTTTACAAGTTTAATGTGTTCTCTGGGACGTTTCTTATTGCGAAAAATTTATGAACCGAAACATGGTTTCCCAAAGAAATCCAGTGAAAACCAATTCATCCGTTCTGGTGGTCAGAAAAAAGTCAAAATGAGCTAGCATGGAAACCAACCCACAATGCAGAACATACAGTAAAAGGCATGCAAACGACAAAGCTCAGCTCCCTACCTTTCCACCGCTTGAGAAATGCACCAAAAATGTTCCAAAAAGTCCCCAAACCACATTAAACAATTTCCAGAATGGCTCCAAAACTCACTCCAACACCTTCACACTCGACACCACGTGCATGGGGCAGCTATATAAACCTTCCAGGCGCAATGCATCCTGGGGAAACTTGCTTTGTACTGTGAAAAAAATTTGTAAACCGAGGCATTATTTTCAATGGATTTTCATAATTTCGAAAATTATGTTAACCAAGGCGTTTGTAAACCGAGGTACTACTGTATTTAAAAGTAAGTTCTGCAACTGTGTACAAACCTACTACAGCACAACCTGCCCTCACAATCTACAAAGTAATTACTTTTACCCCAATCTGAGGATTCTATTACATCCTCAGATGTTCAATGATGGGCATTAGAAGTAAATTGTTCTAAAAAGCTGACAAAACTTTCCCAATGTTGATTGAACCACATACTGCATAAAGTGGTTTCTTGTTCTCATAGAAGAGGAGGCTGGCAGACCTCAGGTCAGTTCTCAAACCAATAGAAAATTTTAATTTAGTTTATATCACTGAAAAATATTCCGGACGGTCTTTTGAACAGCAGGAAAGAAGGGGACTATGACCATGCTGCTATGTAGAAATGGCTGCAATATTGTCTGGCCTAATGGCTACACAATCACAGCCATTATTGCAATGGCAATTGACCATCCACTCACTCCCTCTACCTTGAGAACAACAAAGCTTCCCCAAACATTCAGTCTATAGCGTCACTGACTGTCCTTCGCTAAAATGAGAAAAAAAAGCAAAACGTGCCCTCGTGCCAGCAGTAATAATTTAATTAGAATAAGGGAAAATGTAAAAAAAAAATGAGTAGGTCCTCAATTGCCCACTCATGTTTTCCTAATATTGTTGAAAAATACCCTGTTTTCAAGTTAAATTAACAGCAGCAGCTGCTCCACCTTTTTTCAAAGTCTTTTGCCTATGCCTGCTACCTACTCATATACACTCAGTATAAGGTGATGGAGCACTGTTTTTTTTTCCCACTGAAGAACATTCACTCATGCTACAGATGTGACATCACCAGACCTCACCAAGGAGGCAATTTGGCAGAGCCCATCAAGTACTGTGACTGGGTCGAGGCTGCAATTCCACCTTGTGATGTCATTATCTGACTTGCAGAAACCTACAACCATACAGGACACTGGTAGGCTCATGACAATCCAAAGCCTTAAGTAAATCTATTCAACCAAATACAAAGACTTTTCTTCTCTCCAGGTCAGTGGAAGGCCGACAAAGGAATGAAAACAAGGTGATAGCCTGCTGTGGTTCTTGCAGCCAGAAGAGCACTTGCCTGAACCAGCGAACACTGCACTATAACATTTAGTCATCCTGGATAGTCTGTTACCCTATGTAGTGAGGCAGGGACCCCTCAGTGAAATTTCTTCTTTCTTTCTCTTTTCTCGTCTCCCCTTTATTGACTAATTAATCCTCGACCAAAATGCAGTTTGAGTGCTCTGTGTAATTAATTAAGTAATTAATTAAACAAATACAAAATGCTAAAACCAACAAAATTTCAAACAGACAAATTGAGCAACCTTGTAAATGATACATAGAATAACAAACATGACACTTGGGCAAGAAAAAGCATTTGCACTTGTTTCTATCCGGATTAACGCTTTACTACTGGAATGGTTTATTGCTATGTAACTTGTAAACTTTAAAAAATTGAAGAATTGCATTAGGTTTAATAAACCAGGCTAGGCAAACATTTTTTTCTCCTCACACCTGGTGCCCAAAGAAAGGAATTCCTTGACTCCAAACAATTATCAAAAAAGAGGAACTTTTAACCACCGTATTTTGATATAATAGTCTAATACTGATGAATGACAAAATGCCTGGAACGTGTCTTATATCCCAATCAAAGTTTTCTCTCGAAGTAGATACAGCATAAAGCTAATGCTAGTCTCACTGTAGAATCAATGACCCTAGCTATGCAAAAGGATTTTCCCCATGACACCACAATTTTCAAAGGTAAGATATTATTTTCTCCAAATAGTTAAAAAATAAACAGCTGTATATAGATAAAATAGTCTCACACTAGGATGAATGACAAAATGAGTGCCAAGCGACAGTCTCCTATCTCCCACTCAAAGGTTTCTCTAGTGCCCCTGGCAGATACAGCATAAAGCTAGTCTCACACTAAAAGGAATGACCCAGGATCACTGCTGGTTGGGCTCCCTGAGTAGCCAAAGTCAAAGTGTCTAGATGAATACTGTTGGGAAATATAGTTGTTTTATTGTTCCTACTTTCTTCCCCTCTGTTGGTCATTTCAATTGATCTGTGATTAAATGAACATTTAGTGGCTCTCCTCTAACCATCCATAATCCTTTCTTTCTAGTTTTTTGCTACCTCTTGAGTTTACAGGCGATCCAGTTTAGATGATTGGACAGAACACTTGTTCTTCCTGGGAAACCAACCAAATAAACAACCTCTACTCCATGCCATCACTCTTTTTTATGATGCCAGAAGTGGCACAATGAATTACGATTGAAAATGAGCATGTGCGAGTCAGTTCACCCAAGATTCTGCCACGTGTCTGTTCAGAAACCAGAAATTATTTCAATCAGTCGAGATGCAGTTCAATTTGAAATATAATCTCCAAGTCTAATTCAAATTGTATTTTTTAAATATCCTATGCTAGCTTCCGTAAGTGTCTCTGAACTGCACTGAAATGTGCAGTTTCTTGTTGTGTTTTTTTATTATTATTTCATATGCCCACAATGCATTATTTCAGCTGAATTGTTTTATCTGGAAAAAAAAAAAAGTTTGTGTCAGACAGAATTCATCATGTAGCATTTCTACTTGGATGAATTTCATCCATGCAATCGTTTTGGGAAAAATGATTTGAACAAACCAAAAGGGTGCGAAAATTGGCCAATCACTGTACTGGAAAATGTATACGTAATATTAATATTTATATGTTTTATTGTATACTGGTAGGTAAATTTTCTCCATTTTATTCACAGATCAAGTGAGAAGAGTTAACTGGTAGTGGGAAAAGGATATTTGTATATTACAGATTTATTAGATATTATATATATAGAGAGAGAGAGATTGTTTTTTACTGCTCCTTTTTTCACTCACTTCTCAGTTCATCTGTGAATAATAATTATCATTTAGTGGCCGTCCCCTAATTATTAATCATCTTTTTAACAATAAACCATCTTGTTTTTTTAGCAACACAGGTGGAACTCCAAATCATGAAACAAACAGAACTGTTCATCCATTGTCCATTTCATTTGTTTCGTGATTCATCCTCATTTTCATCATTATTTAATTTTACATATAGAATGTCTGTAGGAGTTCTTAACCCCTAAGGCTAAATGAAAATTTGGTCCCCATGCTCTTTCAGGGAATACGTCCAACCATTTGAAACAGGCATGCAAGAGTATAGGAAGTGAAGGGAGGATGAGGGACCGTTCCCTATTTATGATGGCGCTACTGTTGTGGCTGTGTCTTTTACATATTTAAGCTAACTAAACAAATTATATTTAAAGGAGTTGGTTTTCTTTTTTAAAGATTTTAGCCCAAAAAGTCTAAGGGAAACTGTGATACATTTACATTAGTAAAGGAGGAGACTATATTTAAAAAAACTAAAAACTACCATGACAAGAGGACATAGTCTTAAATTAGAGGGGCAAAGGTTTAAAAATAATATCAGGAAGTATTACTTTACTGAGAGGGTAGTGGATGCATGGAATAGGCTTCCAGCTGAAGTGGTAGAGGTTAACACAGTAAAGGGGTTTAAGCATGCGTGGGATAGGCATAAGGCTATCCTAACTATAAGATAAGGCCAGGGCCTAATGAAAGTATTTAGAAAATTGGGCAGACTAGATGGGCCGAATGGTTCTTATCTGCCGTCACATTCTATGTTTCTATGTTTCTCTTAGTTTGACAGTCTTTGCATGTTTGTGTTAAGACAAATGGTTCCTATTTTAATTAATTCAAAGAATGGAGGGAGGATGTTTAAAAAAAAATATAAAGCCCATTGTTTATTTTTAAACATGTCAAGTAGTACGCTATGAAATAAAAAAATATACCTTTAAACTATAAAATATGTTGTTCGTTTTTGATAAACCAGGCATGAATGTAAAGACCATAACTGAAGAGTTAATGTAGGGCATTCCTGTACCAGCATGCCTGGTTATCAACATATCGGAACCAATGTGTAACAGAACGAGAAGAAGAATTTGTACTCTATGATCCTCATTTCAGAATGACTTTCCTGAATGTCCAACAATACCATAATGAAAAAAATAACTAATAAAGCCATATAAAATCTTTTTTGAATGCTACAAACATAGCAATATTTTGATGCCATGTTGTGAACATTGTTTTACCTTATCACGGATGCAACATTTAGCTAGGTCCTGAGTAGATATGAAAATCCCAAACAGAATATAAACTAAGTAATTTGAAGTCAGATCATGTTCCTATTTCCCTCTCAGAGACCTCTTCTGGGAATACTTGGTAATTAATGAAGGCTTTCACTATCAAATTAATTACATTTTTCTGATGCTACTTGTCTTCATGACAAACTTGCAGTGAATAATAATTCTAATATCACTCCAGTTATTGCTATCATGCTAGAAGAAACTGATCAGCATCATTGATACGTTTATAAAACTATAAAAAATTGATTAGGCAGCAGTTACAATATGTGCAAACCGCGACTTAAAAATCATAACAGAAAATAGAAAGAATAGAACTTAGTTATTCATTTGATATTTGCAACATTTAGCACAATGTTTGCATCCCTCCCCAACCTGATACTCAGAGGACCAAAGGATCGTTTTCAAGGAAATCTGATTTCATTCTTTGTGAGTAATATTAGCTGGAGTACAACTTGATTAAAGATAATTTTATTCCATTTTTATTACATGCCAATGCTTACAAATACATGACCCTTCAAAATGTACTTGCTCAATGACATCAATATTCAGCATTGTATTTACATCTCACATGTCAGATATGGGAGTGCATACTATGAAGATTAATGAGAAGCTATGGCATAAAATGTACTTTATAATGTATAATTCACTCAGATATATAGAGTGTGCTGCTGAGTAAAATCCCAATCCTTATTTAGTTGCTTAGGAATTCTGAAATAGAATATCAAGTGTGACTGAGATGTTTGTGTATCAGATGTGACTGTATTAAAAGCTGAAATGATGGGGAGTTGAAAGGTTAGTTCACTCATTGGACTTAAATATGCTGTGTTAAGATAGGTTAAGAAAAGTTTCACATAGTAATTTCCATCAGAGCATCAACATGTAGTAGGTTTACAGACAATCATTTGTCCCTAATCTTGAAACACACACCAATTGAATAGGGCGTAATATAAACATCTCATTGAAGTGGTCTGGGTGTGGTGTCCCGGTCTACAAAACCTTGCAGTTTAAAAGATTGCAATTTTAGAGAAGCTACAATATTTCCACTGCAGTGTTAAGACTGCCTGTAGTGGCTGGCTACCAGACAGCCACTAGAGGCACTTACTGGCGTCTGACTAAATTCAACTCCGTGTTACGATGCTGGATGTCCTCACGCTTTGCATAAGTATATCCAGTGTCTTGCAAATTCCCACAGGAAGCATTGATTCAATGTTTTCCTAAGGGAAAGACCTAATGCACGGGCGACGCTTGCAGCACATGCACATAAGGTCCCCCCTTGCGTCGACGCTGGAGGAGGTGGAGAAGGAGCCACCACTCATTTGGTACCTCTGAGTGACCAATGCATTTATTTGATCACCAGAAAATCAAGTTGTTCATGACACATATTTTCCCTAACCATTGGCCTGTACTGTAATAAACTCATTATGTTTAATTAAAAACATATGGAAAGTCTCTATTCAGAAACTGTTACCATCCTGTTTGTATGAATATCAACTCATGTTGTATGTCGTATCTATGATTTTTTTTTTGGTAAATATTTTTGCATGGCCATAAACTATGATATAAAGTACTTATATATTACTAGAATCTATTACAAATAACATACTTTTCATTTGTCATTGAGATAGCTCATCATATAAATGCATTAACTATTGAAACTGTTCAAACATCACAACAATATGTTTCATTACCATGATGGTAAACTCAGCATTTATACATTAGAATTAATTAAAGTTCCATCAAGGTCAACTCAACATGTATTGGTTGGAAAATAACTGTATCGGTACCGATTATGTTTTTCTACATGCTCATAATTTGTGTTTTAAGTTATGCAAAGTAAATGTGTCATTGCCTTTAACTTTCTTGGCATCCTGCACTATTACCCTGCTTTCTAGTCCACTGATGGCGTCCACCATGGTGTGCTGCCCCTGGAAGTACCGGAGTATCCCGGAGCAGCAGTATATGGGATTAGGGAGGACAGAAGAGACAGTGAAGCATCCAAAATGGTGATAAGTTCCTGGGCTCTATACATGGTCAACTGGACTCCACCCAGGGCCGGCGCTACCTGTAAGGCGGACTAGGCAGCCGCCTAGGGCGCCCCTTGGGAGGGGGCACCGCCAGGAGCGCCGGCCCTGCTCATGCTGCAGCCGCCCGAGCACTCTGTAGAGAGCCTCGGGCGGCTGCAGCTTTGCCCGGGCGGTGCGTCCATGAGGGCGGACCGCACCGCCCGGGCGCAGCCTGAGGAGAGGGGCTGACAGGAGGAAGCGTTCAGCGCTCCCTCCTGTCACCCCCTCACTGTAGCGTGGCCGAGCTCAGTATAGTCCGCGGGTACAGGAAACAACAGTTCCCTGTACCCGCGGACTATAATGGGCTCGGCCACGCTACAACACAGGTAGGGGAGGGTGGGGGGAGAAGGAAACAGGGAGGGAGGGGGAAGAAACAGGAGGGAGGGGGAAGCAAACAGGGAGGTAGGGGAAGAAAGAGGGAGGGAGGGGGGAAGAAGGAAACAGGGAGGGAGGGAAGAAGGAAACAGGGAGGAGGGGAAGAAACAGGAGGAGGGGGAAGAAAAGAGGGAGGGAGGGGGGAAGAAGGAAACAGGAGGAGGGGAGAAGGAAACAGGGAGGGAGGGGGGAGGAAACAGAGTGAGGGGGGGGAGAAGGAAACAGGGAGGAGGGGGAAGAAAGAAACAGGGGAGGGAGGGAAAGAAACCGACAGGGGAGGGGGAGAAAGAAACTAACAGGGAGGTGGGGGGAAAGAAAGTAACAGGGAGGTGGGGGGAAAGAAAGTAACAGAGAGGTGGGGGGTAAGAAACTAACAGGGAGGTGGGGGTAAGAAACTAACGGGGGGAAGAAACTAACAGGGAGGGGGGAAAGAAACTAACAGGGAGGTGGGGGGAAGAAACTAACAGGGGGGGAACTAACAGGGAGGGGGGAGACATTGACAGGGAGGGGAATTGACGGGGAGAGAGAAATTGACAGGGAGGGGGGAGTGACAGGGGAGGGAGGGGGAATGAGAGTAACAAGGGAGGGGGGGAGAAGAGAGTGACAAGGGAGGGGGGAGAGATTGACATCCATCACACACACACACACAATCACACACAATGCACCCCTTACACACAAAGACAATGAACCCCTTGCACACAGAAAAACACACAATGCATTACACACACAATGCATTACACACACACACGCAATGCAACCCTTACACACAATGCATCCCTTACACACACAGAAACACACAATGCATTCCTTACACACACTCAATGCACCCCTTAAACACACTCAAAGCACCCCTTACAAACTCACACACTTCATCCCTTACATACACAGAAACACACCTTGCAGCCCTTACACATACAAACACAGATTCACACAATGCATTCCTTACACACAAATCAGGACATCCCCTACACACTCCAGCCCCTGTGAACAAACTCATTGGTGGAACATGAAGGTGGACCCTGGGACCCAGACCTTGAACTGTGTAAATGGCCCCCAAAAAATGGAGCTGCTTCTTGTTCTCCCAGAACATTGATTTTTGTGACCACAGTTACAAACAGCCTCCAGAGATCCTGTTATACACCAGACCAGTGGAGCCAGACTGCAGCTAGAGCCCATCATCATCCTCATCTGCTTGTAAGTAGGTAATCTAGTATATTATTCGTGGCACTAATCTATAATTTACCTCACATTAAAGAAACACTATAGTCCCCAGAACCACTGCAGCTTAATGTAGTGGTTCTGGTGTCTATAGTCTGTCCCTGCAGGCCTTTTAATGTAAACACAGCGGCACTGCAGCACTGCAGCACTAGCGTTAGTTAACATGGCAGGTCATATGGGTGGGGCATTGTGATGTCACGGGGGGGTTCGGCAAACTTTACTTTTGCCTAGGGCGGCAAAAATCCTTGCACCTGCCCTGACTCCACCTACAGGTCACATGACCCTATTAGCCTATACAGCCCCAGTGCGCACTCCAGCAACTGCATTGTTGTTTTACAGCTTGTTGTGACTTCTTGCATAACTTGTGACTGTTCCTGATGTCCTGTTGTTCCACTGCCCTGTTTCCATCCCAACCCCATGGTTGTCTTAATTAATTTACCAAAATTCGCTTGTTGCTCACTTCTTTACTTCAATTCCAGCGCCGACCTATGGACCTCCTGACTTTGCCTTTGTCTCAACCCTTATCAGATACCTTGCTCTATGATAAAGCCCTCATGCTACCACAGACCTGTGTCTACCTCCAGGCATCTCATGAAGGTCATGTTAGGATGGTTGTGCTGTTACCTGTATCTGAGTTCCACCACTCCAACTAGCCCAGACAGGTTTTGACAAGTACATTATTATTCTTTTATTCTGTCCTTGAAAGCATTGGCTTTATCCTGATATTTCTCCCTATAGTAATCTGTAGTAGTTAGTTAGAAAAGGAGTTGTGCATGTAAAACATTGTTTTACTTAAACAGTGACAAAGTCACCTCTTGAACTCCTAGCCTGGACTACTTGTAGACCAATAACCATTAAATGTAACTTGTAAATAGATTTACACACATTTGTAAGTACAAATGTCTACATTTTTAATAATATTTTCTTCAGTTAAATTAATGCTACCATTCTTCATAACTTCAAGCACAAGAGGAGGGCACGCAGGCAAAGTATGTGCTATGGGTACTGTCGCTGTAAGTTCACCTTCAGCAATTAAATTCTTCTCTGTTCTCCATAAGTGGCAGGTTCATTGCCAAATATATCATCTAAATGGCCTCTTAAACCATACTTTGACAGGCAAAAGGACTAATTGGATTCTCATCCTATGATTAATGATCAGCTAGTCACGCACTTTTTCAATCTCATGGTGAAATTTGGAAATAAAACAAAAGCACTTTTTTTTTTCTCTGAAAGTCAAGTGCTTAAAATAATTTTTTTTTGCATTACTGTCGACAAAATATTCACAGATGTATTATCAGTCATATCGACAGATACACCTTAAAAAAAGTACATTTGTAAAAAAAAAAAAAAAAAAAAGAGCAAAGGGGTCTAGTTAGGAGCAGTACTTTCTTATGCAAAATATAGCATCAACGTTAAGTAATTTCCATTTCAAAATAGGTATGGTATAAAAAAATTGCAATATTTTTTTTTTACTGTTTAAAGTGTATTGGAAATATTCTTCATATTCTACAAACTTAGCACACAAGACCTAATCATTAACAGTTGTTGACATTGCTTTAAAAAACCCCAAAAAGGACTTTAAAAAAAAATATTTTTACCTATGTGAAATTTCCCTTATAGTCGTAAGTATAATAACAACAAGTGGTTTGATACGTAATTTAGTCCATGGCCATAAGTGGTGTAGGAATAAAATCTTTAGGTTTTTCTTTAAATCATGTTAGTATAAGTATAAGGGAATAAGCTTAAGTAGACATTTAGCACATCAGATCTATGATTTTATGTGGATGTTACTTTTGACATATCTGTCACCTAAAATAAAGTTAGATAGAAAAAACTGTGGCAAACTAAAATATACGTGCACAAAACCAATACAAAATCACAGAAAACACAGGTCCCACATGCCAGATGTTAACCCAACCTTTTTCCCTCCTTAGCTATACAATATTGTATCAATATTCTTTTCCTGCAAATCTCATACTGTCATATTATATGGGGGGGAAAACCAGACTGCCCAACATTCATGCATTAACCAACTTTATAATAAAAGTTATTCTTTAATTATTAAAAAAAAAACTGATTGTGATGGGCAGCTGCTTGAAAAGTACAATAAAGGTCTGTGAAACTTATTTAATTTAACTATAGCATTTACAATTTTAGTGCAATTTAGTGATTTGTTTTTTTTAAGCTTATTATATGCATTTTTTAGATTCTGGGCATTATGCAATTTTTTTGTGTTTTTTTGTAACTTCAAAAGTCTGCATACCCTTAGTTCTTAATACTCTGTATTGCTCCCTTTGGCATCAATGACAGCGTGCAGTCTTTTGTAATAGTTACCTATGAGGTATAGCTGCCCATTCGTCTTGGCAAAATGCCTCCAGTTTCACAAGATTCCCTGTGCCTTTAGAGCTCACCCCGGCACCCTCTCCAAAACATCAGGGAGCCACCACTATGCTTCACATTTGGGATGGTATTCTTTTCACTATAGGCCTTGTTGACCGCTTTCCAAACATAGTGCTTTTGGTTGTCACCATAAAGCTCTATTTTGGTCTCGTCACTCCAGTGTGCCAGAAGCTGTGAGACGTGTAAAGGTGTTGTCGGGCATATTGTAACCAGGCTTTTTGTGTAGCATTGGCGCAACTCGACCATGCAGCTCATTTTTGTTCAAGTATCATTGTATTGTGCTCCTTGAAACAACCACACCATCTTGTTCCAGAGTAGCCTGTATTTCTCTTGAGGTTACCTGTGGGTTTTTCTTTGTATCCCGAACAATTCTTCTGGCAGTTGTGGCTGAAATCTTTCTTGGTCTACCTGACCTTGGCTTTATAAAGTTCCATTACCTTGTTATGCAGGTCTTTTGACAGTTCTTTTCTGCTCCCCATGGCTCAGTATCTAGCCTGCGCAGTGCATCAACGTGAGAGCTAAAAAACGCATTCACTATTTATACACAGACACTAATTGCATTTTAAAAAGTCACAGGTGTTGGAAATTAACCTTTAATTGCTATTTTAATCTGTGTGTGTCACCTTGTGTGTCTGTAACAAAGCCAAACATTGTGTGTCTGTAACAAGGCCAAGGTCTGTTATCATTATGATTTTAAAAGGAGCCAAACAACTATGTAATAATAAATGGCTTCATTTGATCATTATCCTTCAATAAAATAAAAAAAAATTGCATTATCTGTCATATTTTCAAAATAAATGCCAAAATTTCACAATTTTTGCCAGGGTATTCAAACTTTTGAGCAGAACCCTTTATATATTTATTTTTTAAATAAATCATACTGTATTGGGGTTCGCTTTGGAAGATCATCCAGAGGGGTGATGTTGCCTGGACCTCTGAAGAGTGCTGAATGTTCCTTAGTGCCTAAAGTGAGCATCCTCCTCAGGTAAAGATATTGATTTCTCCACTCCATTCCTTCCCACTAGCAATTTCGTAGGGAACCCACATTTGTACAGGATGTGTGATTCTCTCAATGATTTAGTGATGGTTACAAAAGTATGTCTTTTAGCCATAGTAGAAGGTGATAGATCTGTAAACAATTGTATGGCAGGGTAATGTTGATGTAATATGTTCATGTCTCTGTTTTTTTCCATAGAAGGTTAGTCTGGTGATTGTGTCCCTGGGGACTTAGGGCCGCAGGTAGTATCAGCTTCTGGTCTGAAGCCTCCAGTAAAATTGTTTTAAGCATGGTCTGTACATATTCTGACATGTCTTGTTGTCCCATAGTATTCTTAAGCTAATTAAGAAAGCTACATTGGTGCTATTAAAATAAAATCAAATCAAAGGTTTCGGGTGCCATCATAATAAACATTGAGATTGAAGGCTCATTGGGTTATGATTGTCTCATGAAACAAAACCCTCAATGATATAATTTTCACATAGTACTTATTTACCATACTATATATTAAATAAGATTTGGTTTAACTGAAGAGTTAATATTAATTTTATGGGTAGAACCAAATAAGCTGAATTGGCTAGACTAATTATTTAATATAGTTATAGATGAATGTCAAATACTAAGATAAGTAACAGGGTTGATGTTCCAGGAGGGATAAGCCAAATGGCAAATGATTTCGGTAAACTAGAAAAATTGTCAGAGTTGTGGCAACTGACATTTAATGTGGATAAGTGCAAGCAGTGGTGTATCCTGGTTTTGTGCTGCCCTAGGCACTTACTCACTCACTAACAGACACACACACACTCAGACACACACTAACAGACACACACACTCACAGACACACACTAACAGACACACACACTCACACAAACAGACACACACACACTCACACACACTAACAGGCAAACACACTCACATACACTAACAGGCAAACACACACACACACACACTCACTAACAGACACACACTCACTAACAGACACACACACACACTAACAGACACACACAAACTAACACACACACACACACACACTAACAGACACACACTAACAGACACACACACACACTCACTAACAGACAGACACACACACACACAAACAGACACACACACACACTAACACACACACACACACACACTCTAACAGACACACACTAACAGACACACACACACTCACTAACAGACAGACACACACACACTAACAGACACACACACACACACACTAATAGACAGACACACACACACACACACACTAACAGACACACACACTAACAGACACACACACACACACTAACAGACACACACTAACATACTCACTTGTGTGGTTTTTTATTTTTTTATTTAACCCCCCCCCCCAGCCTCCTTACTTTTTGGGAATGCTGGGGGGTTCTTCCTCTCCCTGGTGGTCCAGTGACTGCTGGGCGGGCGGCTGGCGAGGGAGCACTTCCCCTGAGTCTGTAATTCTTGACTATTCCATTGGATCAACCTTTTTCTCTATTATTGGCTTCAGACCTCTGTTTTCGATACTGACTGCTGTCACAGCTCAATCTTGTATGGCTACTTCCTTTCTTTCTTTTTTTACAATTCTTTATTTAAGCTGTGCATAGATATGAGTACAGTCACGTTTACAATGCCACAACAGCAATAACAAAAACATGGCAAGATAATTATGTGACATTCGATAAGTCTGCACAATTTTATAATATTAAGTAACCATGCTAATTGTATATGTCTACTCGAAATTAAGCAGTCATAGATAGACATGGTATGAAGAGTGATACAGCAGAATATAAATATATGTGTAGTAATAGGCTTATCAAACAAATAAATCTAATGAAATGGAATGTTTGTACTGCTGGATATTTAGCAGATAAAAATAATGTAAACACACAATAAGTCCTGCTCTGTGACCAGGATGGTAGCTGGAATAGAGGAAACCTCAAGCCTTTACCCGATACCACAGTGTGCTTGAACAGATAGTCCATGCCCTGGCCCAGCATGGTGTCTCCTTGTGCCCATATGCAGGCCTGTGGCAGGAACCGGTCCTCATACTGAAGAGACATGGGTTTTGGCTTTTCACCCACCCAGGCTGTTTGAGGGGCCAGTGTTGTGGGGATAGAGGCTCTCCTTCTCCTGTTGCTAGAGATCCATGCCCTAAGGCGCTCCAGGGAGCCCTCCGTTTGCGCAGGTGGCAAGAGAGACACTCTTTCAGGAAGGCCTCTGGCCTGGAGCATAGTAGCTAATTTGCCGTTGCCTCCTTGCTCTCCAGTTTGGCAGGTGGGCTGCATAAGGGAGGCCTGTTCTCTATGCGTTCCCAGAACGCTTGACAAATCAGGTCGAATTGAGCCTCAAATTGCTCCCTCCATCGCCGGGCTTCTGTGCTTTTGTGAGGCTGTACAAGCTGGGGCGCAGCTGCCATTTTGGATTTGTTGTGCAGTTGGTGAGTAGGTTTCCCCAGCGGGGACCGGAATTACCCTCATCGGTCCAAAGGAGGAGTGGGGGGGGGGGCTGCGGGACTCTTGAGTCATAGCTTGTCCTTGTGCTGGAAGATCGGACGCCTCTCCCGGCCCCCAGGTGCCTCTCAGATTAGGCCACATGGTCGTACAGCGGTGCTTTTCTATATAGTCGTGTGGGATTTGTGTCGAGACACTCCAACTCGCTTCAGTGATTAGGCACAGGCATACAAGTAGTTCGATTTTGGGCAGTAATTTAAAAATTTTAGTTCCTTTAGGTCAGAGCACTCAAAAGGCTCTAAGTTTTGCTTAATAATGCATCATCACCACAAGAAATCAAGACACATACATACATAAATACATACACACACAGACAATCAACCCATATAAATTTATCTCTCCATAGATACATACAGACACACACACATAATCCCATATACATTTCTAACTCTCTCTCTCTATATATATATATATATATATATATATATATATATTTACAAACACAAACACACGCATCAACCTATATACATTTCTCTCTATACACACACACACCAACCCATATACATTTCTAACTATATACATACATACACACACACACAAACACATGCATCAACCTATATACATTTCTCTATATACAAACACACACACACACCAACCCATATACATTTCTCTCTATATAAACACACACACACACACAAACACATATATATATCTCTATATAAATACATGTTCACACATACATTAATATTATATTAAAAACAATTCAATAAATAAATAAAAAATATATATTTGCTAACAAACATTATTTTAATTACTTGAAAAACCCAAATACAGCTGACAATAATTGCTCCCATGATGGATAAAAATCTGCATGACTATAATGATTGTCAAGCTGACCCTGTCCACATACATAAGATATTGTAGAGAATAGCCAGGGCAGTGAATAGAAGGAGTAGGGGCACAAGAAATCAGCTCTTGAAGCATTGGTGCAATAAGAAACCCAGTGAACAAGTTTTAAAAAGAACAAGGAAAGGCAAGAAAGGAGGATCGGTGGGAGCAGTGGAGGGCAAGGGTGGACTAAAAAAATCAAGAAGCAAATTCTAAGCATGGAAATAAAACTGTTAAAAAATAAAATATGTATTAACAATGGTTGTTAATTTAAATAGAGGCTTCCCCAAACTCCGGCCCTCCAGATGTTGCTGAACTACAACTCCCATGATTCTCAGCCTACCTATTTATTTCATAGAATCATGGGAGTTGTAGTACAGCACCATCTGGAGGGCCGGCATTTGGGGAAGCCTGATTTAGATGAACACAAATTGTGCAAAGAAAAATAAGAAATGTTAGTTTCCAACCGGGAGACGATGTTGATACTCTGGTGGTCTGGTTTGCTCTAATGTAAATATTAAATTCAGTAGTATTGTAAAGTTTTAGAAAGCAATGACATTACAATCATTAGCAGTTGCGTTTCTACTCTTAATAATGACCGCAAGATATATCTGCAATCACTTCCAATGCATCATATAATATAGCCACTATGCACCAAAACACGCATTTGGCTTTTCTGCATATTTTTGTTTTTATTGCTCACTCTCACTTCACACACTTTCTCACACTTTAGCATGATGATATAATCCAGTGTTAGTGTGATTATCAACAGCATACCACGGTACAACCAAAGTTCTCCGCTAATCAGCTTTTATTTTGCCTCTTTAGGATTCATAGACCCTGCAGTTTACCTACACTGATAGGCACTTCCCTGCACTTAATATGAGGATCTAGCCTAGTGGTCATGTGATTACCTATAGCACAGCACAGAACGCTAGTAGGTAATAACAACCAATGTATTCAGCTTATTATATTTGCTTTTTCCGTCTTAAGATTTATGGATCTTAAACTGTGAATAGGCACTTTAGATTATTCTATGTGAACAGTAACTTCAAAGCACAAAGAATGTTTTATTTTTTTTAGGCACCTATCTTTTAATTCCAATATGATCCTAAATTGCATAAGCCTGCCACAATGTCAATGTAGCCCATTTTAGAAGGCCCTGTCCTAGCAATCCTCTGCTTTTGTAATATTAACCCACTTATTTGGAAAATCCATCCTCCTGAAAGTCTCTGCAGTGCAAGGTTAACTGAGGCCCTGGAATGAGGCACCTTTTACAGGGAGGAGTATATTTGTAAACGCTACACCTGCTGTATTAACCTCAAGCCATGGTGTAGTAATGTTACACCCAGTGGTGTATCCTGGTTTTGTGCTGCCCTAGGCACAGACACAAACACACACAGTCAGACACAAACACACACACACACACACACACAGTCAGACACACACACACAGTAGACCGCTCAGAGGAAGAGATCCCTCGCCAGCCACCCGCCCAGCGCCCAGCATGTTAGTTAGCCACGAGGCTAACTAAGCATTTGCCCTGGGCATTTGGGGGGCAGCGTTTTTTTGCCGCCCCCTGAAAAATGCCGCCCAAGGCAAATGCCTTGTTTGCCACGCGGCTAATACATCCCTGGTTACACCCCAGCAATACCCCACACTATGTATAACTAACTACAATATGGTGCATTAAAGGGACATTCTAATATGTATGATGGTGTTATTTGGTGTTGGAGGTCTAATTTCTATCTCAGTATTACAAGCAGGGCTTGAGTCCTGCAGGAACGCGTGGGAACAGCATTCCTGCACTTTTTTTACAGCAGGAACATCGTTCCCGCTGTTCCCGCAGGCACTCAAGTGCCCCCCATGTTCCACCTGTCATGGAGGACCCAAGAGGTGGCCTGATGGCCACCTGATGGACCCGACGGGCACCTATCTCCATATCAGACACGGCGAGGGAGCTGTGTTCTCTCTGCTCCATCTCGGCGCGCGCTGTTTGCTAATCCCGGGAGCCGGAATATGATGTCATATTCCGGCTCCCGGCATCAATAAACAGCCCGCGCAGCGAGAGGGAGCAGAGAGAACACAACTCCCTTGCCGCGTCTGATATAGACATAGGCGCCCGCCCCACTGGACCCCAGGGACAGGTCCATGCCAGCTCTCCAGGTAGGGAAGCTGGGTGGACATTTTTTCATTTAAAAAAATAATAATAATTTGAGAGTTTATGTGTGTGTGTGTGAGTGTGTATCTGTGAGTGAGTGTGTGTGTGTATGTGTGTGTGTGTGTATGTGTGTGTGTATGTGTGTGTGTGAGTGTCTGTGTGTGTGTATGTGTGTGTGAGTGTCTGTGTGTGTGTCTTTGAGTGTGTGTGTCTGTGAGTGTGTGTGTGTCTGTGAATGTATGTGTGTGTGTCTGTGAATGTATGTGTGTGTGTCTGTGTGTGTGTCTGAGCATATGTGTGTGTTCACCTGTCAGTGTGTGTGTGTGTGCACGTGTATATATACACCAGTGTGTATTTTTTTATTTTTTGGGGGGGTGAGGGGTAATCTTAGGAGAGTTCCCACACTTTATTCCCCAGGACTTGACCCCTGATAACAACTAAATGGAGCCAAAATTAGAACCAGACTTTTCAGGACCCCACTTGGGGCTTCATGCTCTGTGAGCTCCTCCTTACCAATGCCCCAGGGTACAGCCATGGCTTCCATCATGATAACAGCCATGGCTTAACCATCATGATAACAAGCATTTTGAGCCACCTCTTGGGGTGAAGCTTGCACTTCTCTCATGTGTAGATTGAACTTCCTGTTTGTTGATCTTGTTTAAGTTATCCTTCCTGGAATGGGCACCTATAATAATGCTGAAATAACGCAGGACAATGTGCTTGACATGATGATGAAATATTTACGTTTCTTGTGATGTGTGCCTCCCAATCTATGGAATCTGTCGTTGCTATATAAATGCTATTAATAATAATAATAATAATAATAATAATAAATAATAATCATTAAAAGGGACACAAAACTGTATTCCTAAAACTATAGTGCCCCTCTGCCTCGACTATCCCCACCCCCCCCCCTCAGCGTCCCCTCAGTCAAGAAAGGATTAAACACTTTTTTATTTAACTAATACCAGGACTGAGGAACCTTGGCAATGGATCGGGCTTCCCCTCCCATGACATCAAGGTGAAAAAGCCTGTTTGAAGGTGAAATGCGTTAGTGTTTTATTGGTGTTTTATACTATACCTTTGGTTTTATTATTTGGGGTATATTATTAAAAAAAAAAAATGTTATCCAATATGGACCCTTTTGTTTTTATCTCTGAAGATTTTTACTTGGAGGATTCATACTTTGATTTCCTAGGTGGGGAAGATGCCACCTAAGTTAAATAGGATTGAGCATAACTTCACTGTGCTCTCAAAACGTGAAAAAGGGGGGTGATCAGTTTGTGAGAATACCTCTTTTCATTATTTTTTTAGCTGTACAGAGAACACTATCTTCTGTTTTTATTTTCATTTTATTGAACTCTCACTGTGATAAAATGGCATATTAAAAGAGACCACTTCTACCAATGCTGACCACCACACTGCTGACCGCCTAAGGATAGCTTTCCACATAAGATTAAGACAGACACCAAGATCAGCATATCCACAGATGGGGATTGTATCATCCAACTGCATATATCTGGAGCTGATTTCAAGCTCCAGAAGATTGTAAGTGCTTTTACTTTCTTTTATTTACAATCACCAGCATCAAAAATACTCCATATTCCGTTTTATTTGTCCTCTTCTTTTGCAAATCGTGCCTTCATTATTTAAGATGAGGCCACTTTTGAAGATGCTGCTGCCCAGCATTCCCTTTCTATTAAATATTTAATGGTACATGTACGTGATAAGAAAACACATTACTGTCAGAGTCAATGGTGGTATACTAAGCTTCACAAAAGGTCAAACCTATTGTTCTCCCACAATTTAGATGCAAGTCATATCTTAAATAACGGATGAGTTCCTTTTCTGCTGCATTTATTTGTTAGCTCATAAATGAGATGTTTGGTCATCTTCATTCCAAGGTACAATAGACGCTAAAGGCCTTGTACGAAGCAGCATCTGGGTGCGCTGCTTTCTGGAACAAAAAATGCCTCAAGGATCCGAGCCTTAAGAATTCTAACATCTGTTACAGGTTTTTAAATATGTTTTATGCTTGATAACAAATGACCTTGAACACTCTTTGGTAGGTGTTTAGAGGATAAAACCTTCTTAAGCCGTATTATTGTTATGCCTGTGATAAGTATAGAGATGTATTCTCTTTCAGAATGGGTAAATCCAGTAATTAACTTTCTGCTGTTCTGATGTAAAATAATTACTTGGTTTGCAGAGCCTTCCAGAGTTTTAAATTGCTCATATTATGTTTAAACCAGAAAATATATGTTCTCAATACAGGTACAAATTTGTATTAAAAAAAAGTGATTATTTAAAATGTGCTTTGATGGTATAAAAGTTAGACATTTGACAGTAAAGTTGATACTAATATTCAAACTGTTTTTGTTTATACAGTTCTAACATAATCTACATCACTGCACAATAGAACGGTATTTACTACTTACAAACTATCTTCTGTTACATTGTAGTATCACAACAATGTTATAAACAGGTAGAAGAAAGGTTAGTGCACTTATCATGACTGTCGGGACATTGTGTTTGTTAAGACTAAATACAGCAGAGTAAAGTGTATTTTTCCTCTGGAAGTTTTAGAACTAGTAGGTTTAATTAATAAAACCTTTCATCTTTACATACAACTAGCCAAAATGACAGCAGATGTATTGTTAGAAACAAATAGAAAGTTATTTAACATGTTCATATTGTGACATTCCATCAGACCACCTCCGTACCCAAGACGCCTAATGATATATATCCTCGTCCTCAAAATCCTATTATTAAGCTCTTTTGGGCAGGGCCTTAATCACCTTTAAAGTTTCCCTTTCTTTAAATGTAAAGTGCTTCAGAACATATTGGTGCTACAGAAATCATAATAATATTAGATGCCGATAAGAGGTGCTCAGTTTGAGTGTGAGTTCTACTTTTAATACCTTTTGAGTGTGATTGTTCAAATCCAATGTATAGCTTGGAGGAAAGCTGAGACCTGGGGGATATGATAGAAACATTTAAATACATAAAGGGAATCAACACAGTAAAGGAGGAGACTATATTTAAAAGAAGAAAAACTACCACAACAAGAGGACATAGTCTTAAATTAGAGGGACAAAGGTTTAAAAATAATATCAGGAAGTATTACTTTACTGAGAGGGTAGTGGATGCATGGAATAGCCTTCCAGCTGAAGTGGTAGAGGTTAACACAGTAAAGGAGTTTAAGCATGCGTGGGATAGGCATAAGGCTATCCTAACTATAAGATAAGGCAGGGACTAATGAAAGTATTTAGAAAATTGGGCAGACTAGATGGGCCGAATGGTTCTTATCTGCCGTCCCATTCTATGTTTCTATGTTTAATGTAAAGTCTAGGAATGTACCTTTCTGAAGGAGAATTACACAATGCTTTGGTTATAGGTTCACCTTAAATAAAATCTGTGAACTATCTGTTATGTGATATTTTTAAAATGACACCAATATGTTTGACAATCATTAATAGTACCTTTAAAAAGGGTGTGTTCCACAGAATAATTGTGACAAAGAATCACATTTATTATATAATAATCTAAAATCACATAAAACAGTAGCTCTATCTGATCAGAATTTCATTGGCAGTTTGGAAAGGGGAATATACGAGTCAGAGTGATGGTTATCCTGACAGAGTTTGAGATATAACTGGAGAAGGGAGGGAGATGTCAAATGAGAAACTTTCCTTAGCTTCAAATAACTTCTGAATTAAGCATACATCAAAATCCCACCAATATAGATAAGACCAGTTGGGCTTCTGCGAAGGAGGTAACATAAAAGCTTCGATTTACAAAGAAAATTTCACTGCTTACGTGGCCCTTTGCTCCCTGCCACAATCTCCTTATTGAGATGGACATTACACTTCTGTAACCCCCACCTCGAGTCCTCCTCAGCTCTTTTTCGATTTGCCCAGTTCGGGGACACTTCCCAAATCAGTGAAAACCTCTTTCATGACGCTGATATGTTGGCTTCCTTTCCAGCATGTTGGCATCTAAACTGAGTGACGTCACGTCAATCCTTTCCTCTACTCTCTAGCCAGTGCTAGACCACTGTCTAAGGAGTCCCCATAGCAACCACAGCACGTGCGCTGTAGTTGCTATGGGTGGGGAGCAGAGAGAGGCCTCCTCTGCTCTTCCTTGGCATTGAGTGCCTGCTAAGGAATTCAGAGAGGTGGGAGAAAAACTTCCATCTATACATTTATAGCACAATGTATAGATACTGCTAGCACAGTCTGTAGATGAAATTTCCATCTCTTTTAAAAGAGCGTAAGTAAAAAAAAAAAAAAAAAAAAAAGCATAACAGTTTCAATTTACTGTTTTTGGATAAGCTTTTCAATTGATTTCATATTTTTGGATAAACTTTTACAATTATTTAATATTTTGTAAAAGGTTGCATATTAAAATAGTTTTTTTGTTTTTTTTTGATGGCATGGACCTCAGAGGAAATAAAAGAGAGTAACGGTAGAGAAGGATTAAGTTTAAAAGTACAATGAGGTGAGAGGAGGATATCCACACTACCAACCTTACAGGGCTGCCATCAGAAACGTTGGGGCCCTTGGGACCTGGCCCTGAGTCTGCCTACAGGGCTGCTCTCGAGTCCACCCACAAAGCTTGTCGCCGAGTCCACCCTCAGGTCCTATCCTGAGTCCACTGAATGTGATGTGTGTATAGTGGATGTAGAATGTGTAAAGTGGATGCAGAATGCGTGTGTCATGCATGCAGTGTGCATAGTGGATGCAGATTGTATGTTTGTGTAATGTATGTAGTGTTTGTGTGTATTAGATGCAAAGTGTGTGTTTGTGTAGTGAGTGTGTAGTGAATGCAGAGTGTGTGTGTGTGTATAGTGAATGCAGAGTGTGTTTGCATAATGGATGTAGTGTGTGTATAGTGAATGCAGAGTGTGTGTTTGTGTAGTGGATGTAGTGGATGTGTGAATTAGATGCAGTGTGTATAGTGACTGCAGAGTGTGTATAGTGAATGCAGAGTGTGTGTTTGTATAGTGAATGTAGTGTGTGTATAGTGACTGCAGAGTGTGTGTTTGTGTAAGGATATAGTGTGCATATAATGACTGCGGAGTCTATGTCTGTGTAAGGATGTAGTGTTTGAATAGTGAATGCAGAGTGTGTGTTTGTGTAGTAGATATAATGTTTGTGAGTATTAGATGCAGTGTATAGTGACTGAAGTGTGTATAGTGAATGCAGTGTGTGTGTTTACGTGAGGGTGCATTGTGTGTAAATATTGTGTAAAATGCATACAGTGGGAGGGAATGGGGGAGCATATTTGATGGGGGTTTTTTCCATTTAGTATAATAAATGACATTTTATTCCCCCCTCCCTGCTTCTTACCTGTGTCTATGGAGCGGGGAGATCACATTTCCTGGTGGTCTGGTGGCTTGGTGCGGGCCTCCGGCTACCTGTTAGTGCACAGGGGCCCAGCACACTCCATGTTAACTTCTCAGCTGCCCCTCTGCCTCTAAGTCTCGAGAGCAGGTCTCGCAAGATTTAAAGAAGAGCAGTGCAGCTGGCAAGTGGAGATCGAGTGTGCTTGGCCCTCCTGCAGTAACAGGTAGCCGGGGAGCGGTAAGTGCACATATATAAAGTGATAATTGCTATATATGTACACTTAGGGAATGTGAGGACCTGGACTCCCAGAGCAGTCCGGGCCCCCCAGGATCCTTGGGCCCATGACAACTGTCATTGTTGTCATGCCCTGATGGCGGCCATGCAAACTTGTTGAGGGTATGTGAGAGTTGGAGGCTGCCAGAAAATAGGGAAACAGGGGTAATACATTCAGAGGAGGAGAGCCATGTTTCAATGAGGGCCAGGAGATGGAGGGAGTTGGAGATAAAGAAGTTATGAATGAATGTTGATTTAGCAGTGCTACAGACAGACTGGGCATTCCAAAAGTTGAGGCAAAAAGGGATAACAGACGTGGAGCAAAATGCAAATTATACCTTAAAATGACACATGCAGCTGCACTGCCACATCTTGTTATTTGTATTTCTGTTTATTGTGTGTATTTGGGAGTCCAGGCCAACTCCTTGGTTTTGCACCCCTCCCTGTCACAGGTGCCTAATTCCAGGGCCCTATTTAGCCTTGTACTGCAGAGAGCCCCAGATGGATTTTTTTCCCCCCAAGTAAGTGGATTAATCTCACAAGAGCAGACATTATGCTGTTAGAGTAGGACCTGCCAAAGATGAGGTACATTGACGTTGTGGCAGGCTTATGCAATGTATTATCATATACTGAAACTAAACCACCATTATTTTTGCATGTATTAGGTGTTTTTTTTTAAAACAACTAATACAATCTGTGAGGTTTGCAGTTGCTGTTTAGTGGAGGAGTGAGTGCGCTGTATCTTGTGTGATTGTATTCCTGCTTTTTATAACAGTATTGTCTGACTTTGTAGATTATTATTATTATCGCCATTTATATAGCTCCAACAGATTCCGTAGCGCTTTGCAATATTACAAGAGGGGTATTTAACTATAACTAGGACAATTACAAGACATCTTACAGGAACAATAGGTTGAAGAGGACCCTGCTCAGACAAGCTTACAGTCTATAGATGTGTTATTCGTATCATAATGTTGCCTTCACGTTCAAGCCTTTTTGGCCTGGAACATCAGGATTATTTGACTATGTATCTGCATCCTATACTATCAGGCTAAATTCCTTCAAAAATCCGAGCTTAGGACAAAACACATTTTAGGGTTATTCACTAAACTTTGTTCACAAATTAATTATGAATGTCACCAATTAGACACACGTAGTCAAGCTGTAATTATATATGATATTAAAATGTATTTACAGTTCTGATCATTTTAACTCAGTTTTGCAATTCTGAATTCATTCGTGAAAATCCAGAATTTTGTGAATAACACTGTTTTTATTGTTTTTTGGTGGCTTCTGATATCAGTTCTGGCACTATCTGATGTCTGGTGCTATGTGAGCCATTTTGAACCCTACACAGTATGTACAGGGTTCAAAATCTACAATATATACAGAGTTATAAGAACTCTCTCTTCATGTGATGAGCGGTTTAGTGTTGATCCATCACTTCTCATATGTTCTTGTCGATGGTTGTAAAAATACTTAAATTAAGTCTTGAATCAATGCATAGGCATCCAGTGTTAGCATTCTCTTTTTCTGGACAGCTCACCACAATTGGCTGAGTAAGTGATCTATTGCAGCTATATTATATTTTTAGTAATTTTATTCTGGTGTTTCTAAATAACTTTTGTGACGGACCGCCTGGCACACCTCCGTCAATCGCTGCTTTCTAGTACTTGCGAGTACCATAAGCTCTGCAATGGAACACCATAACAACCATAAGCCCCACGAACCTCCACAGTTTGGTTGGGGTCTCGCCGTCCTCCACCCACCTTGGATCCAAGACCAGAATCCAGCTTCCAGTAGGTAGCCCTCTCTTAAATCCAGAGAGTGTAGCAGGAACAGCTCTTATAGGAGCTAGTGATTATACTCAGGGGAGTATTGTGATATATCAATCCCCAGAGTGAATGTAGTTCTCCAATCCCCCAAACATGAGCCAAGACTTTATGAAGGGGTAAACGAATCTCTCATTAATGGCAGCCACACTGGCCTTTTATGCAAGTCCCCAAGCAAGGTGTACGCCCACATGGACCTTGTTGGGGACAGGGACACAAACTTACAAACCAATAATAACACATTTACAATGTAAGGCACTCGCATACATAGCACACAATCCCTCCCCTCTGCTTGGGAGATAATTGGATCAGTAACTGTACTAATTCTAATGCAATTATTGTTCACTTGTATCTTTTATAAATTCTTTATTTTTGCAGTGATAGAAATGCGGTAGTATGACAGTGTAGGCTTATGCAAAAGCCAATTCGCAATACTTGTGTCATTTGGTTTACAGAAGGGAAGGTCATGTTCGTTAGAGCATGTAAAATTATACACATTGGTAATTGACTTGTTTGCATTCCATCAGATTTTGCGTTTTATATCTTATTTTTATTTTTAAATAATTGAACAAGAACATTAATTGAACTGTAAGTAGAAAAGAAACGGGGAAGAAAAAAAAAAACGAAGGGCAAAAAAGGGGATATACCATGGTAGTGGCCCAAGGTGATGGGTTGAGGAGATTTCTCTGCTGGCCGGTGTGTGGATCTGTTCACTAGGGTTGGTTCCCTGCTGTAAGCCAAGGTGTTTAGTTTGGAGACAGTATTGTGCCTATCTGGTGTGGGCGAGGAGAAAGAGGGGACGGGAGTGCCCTAGGGCTTTCTGAGCTTGTAGGACTCTCCTTTGTGGGCCCGTGGCCGTGAACTGGGACAAAGTCTTTGGGTGTCTTTGTTTGGTGGGTATCCCTTGTTTTCAGTCTGCTACATTGGGGGCTTGATTTCCTTCCTAGTTGGGTGGAGTGTTCCTGTGTTTTCTATAGTCGGTTCCTGCAACCGTTCGGTGCACTCTTTCAGGTTTTACTGGGCGGGTGTTGGCAGACTAGGGATTGTGGGAAGGGGGCAGAGTAGTTGGTGGTTGTAAAGGAGGGTATCGGGTAGATGGTTGATCTCTCCCTTCCTCCCCTTGCGTGTGTGGGTTTCGTGGTAGCTGAGGATGTGGGGTGGTGCCAGTCAGTGTGTTGTGACTATCAGGTTTGAATGTTTCTAGTTGAGACTCGGCTCGTTGAGCCATGGGTCCCAGATTTTGGTGAAAGATTTGGTAAAAGTGGTGAGATGTTTTGTGTATTTTTGCTGAGATCCTGTCCATTTCCATTGCTGTCTGTAGTGTAGGTATCATAAAGTAACTATTTAGGTGATGTACCCTAAATATTTATGAAAATGTGAGGGAATTAAGGCAATTCAATAGTAATACTTAATATTCAAAAGATGACCTCCATGTAGTAATTCATCCGCACATATAGGAGAAAATACATAAGAAACACATGATGGTGTAGATTGTACAAGATTTGCAATATTAAGAGTATTCCCACGAAGTATTGATTAAAATTTGCATAAAGAATTTATTACAGTGACAAAAAGGTATTAAAAGTTCCAAACACGTTGTGCACTAGACAAACTGACTCTTACAAAAAAGAGTGGTGAGGTAGGCACTGCATACACCGCTACTCATGCCCGGCTTATTCAGGTATGGAGCTGGAGACTCTAGCTTCGATCAGTGAAGTTAGAGCTCGATTGCGGCTTCACAAAGCTGGATTTCAGTGTGATGATTCGAGCTGTGGCTGACTCCGCCCACTTTAGTGACGTCTATGCGTTTCACCGGATGCCCGGCTTCCTCAGGACATTGATGCTGCTGTAGCCAGTTATGCATTGGGTTTTTTCAATAGGTTCTTTTGTCAGTCCTCATTTGCATACAGAATTGTCAGCATTTAAATAGCTAACTTTATTTTTCACAGCAAAATGTTCTCTTTTTATGTAAGAGTTCATACGACTTTGGCAAATAAATACATATAAAAAAACAGCAAAATTTTACATGATCTTTCATTTAATAACAACACATGAATATAAAATTGATAAGAGGTCTCCTCCAGAACTGTTTCGTTCTTGGGGAGAAGTGGCTAGAATTTAAGAGAAAAGAAAAAAAGATACATTTATTAAAAACATTGGTATTTCAAAACACTTATATAAAAAGCATCTTTTTGGAATTCTATAGAATATAGAGTAACTATATATGCATCAATAGCAATAACGTAAAATCTAAAGACTTGCAGGAATATAATGGATTTACATTCTTAAAGTGGCAGTGTGAAAATTTTTCTAAAGTGACAGTGATCATGCAATTTCAAAACATATTTACGCAGTTTTCATTAATGAAATTGGAATTCATAGAAAAACAGGGGCACCAAAATCCAAAATTCAAGATCCAAAATTCGAAATTAAAAATGTAAAAATGTAAAATGTAAAATTAATTGTTATACACAGAGAGTGGAGATGGTACTTTAAGGTGTATCTTATTATTTTAAAAAGTGGATTGTCGGCGTACACTGCCACTTTGTATGAATGGGATCGAACTGTAATGCCTTTAATCGTTTGTGCGGAGCGGATGAGGTGAATTAGCGGCTCCAATGAGAGCAAAAGGATGGGGGAGAGAGGACATCCCTGCCACGTTCCGTTGTGAATGGGGAAGGAGGGTGGATGTGTGTTTGGTATCAGCAGTTTGGCAGTAGGGGTTCTGAGGCTGCTATGAAGGGGGCAGGGAATTGTTCATTTGTATCTTATTGTCAATGTGTATCTAATTTATAAAAAAGGTATATTTTTAATTTATTTTTATCAAATATCAGAAAGCTACATTGGTTTATGTTCAAAAACCTATTAAAAACAGTAAAATACATAACATAACCTTCAACATTCATATATCCTTGCTTTAGTTTAACCTATGACATTCTTCTGTCCATTATTGTGTTGCATATGATCCTGACTACGTCTTAATATTTCATACTATTAATAGTGTCCTATAATTAACCCAGTGTAGATACAAAAAATGCAAAAGGTCACACATTCTGATGTGCAAAAAAGAATTAATTTCAATATAGGAATAGCATGCTGCACATACAGATACATTTTATTCTTAAAGGGACACTGTAGTGACCAGAACAATTACAGCTTAATGTAGTTGTTCTGGTGTCTACAGCCTGTCCCTACAGTTTTTTAATGTACACACTGCCTCTTTAGAGAACAGCTAGGAACACCTCTAGTGGCAGTCACTCAAATGGCCACTAGAGGTGCTTCCTGGGTCAGTGCTGATGAGTGTGCAGTACTGATGTTCAGCGTCTCCACACTCTGTATAGAGAAGCTGAACGCTCCCCATAAAGATGCAGTGATTCAATTGATTCAATGCATCTCTATGACGAGATGCTGAATGGAGCAGAGCAGCTTTTTGCTATGGGAAAGCATTGGATTGACTAAGATCGTCAAATTTGATGTTATCAGCCAAGGCTCGGTGCTGGACCCTCGCAGTTCTGGAAAAAAGGTGAGTAAAATCACCTTTTAAAAGGAGAGTGGGCCTGGTACCTAAATAGTGTATTTAGAACTGTAGTGTCAGGAATACATGTTTGTATTCCTAACATTATAGTGTTCCTTTAAAGTAATATGAGAAAATCATTTATAAGAAAAACCTGAATCTTTAGGAACAAACATCACAAAAATATATTTTTATTGTTCTGCATTATTTCTACAGGAAGCATAGATTTTATAATATAACTAATAAAACACAAACATGGTTTATGTACACTCTACAGTTTAAAATTAAATGGAAAACTGCAAAACGCCCAAAAAAATAAAAACAAGAAAACTCACTAATAAAAATACATGCCACAAGTTTCCCACCTAAAATAGATAATGTCTCAAATGTCAGATATATAGAAATTTAAGAAATCTGGACTATTAATGGAACATCAAACGAGTGCCCATATAGAATATTTCCCTGAAATTGGGAAATATGCTATAACCTCAGTTTTATTTTGTCCTGTTTCCACCACACTTCTGCAACTTAATGACAACGTTATTAGCATGTAAATGGAAAAAGGTACTTTTATGACCACATAGATGACCTACAGAATGAATGTCACCTGGCTAGTCGAAGTAACCTACTCATGGCTTTGTGAAGGATAAAAATGTATCTAACATTACGCTTTTAAGATTAGAATATGTCCTGTATTTACGTAGACAAATTGCCTGGTATCCATGATCCATGATCCTGGTTCTCATTTACAGTGACTACAAAGAAAAGCTGTCTTATAATGAATCCCAGTCCAAAATAATGGAAACATTTTTCGTTTTCTTTTTTTTTTTTATTATTTGCATTTATATATTTTTTTCTTCATAAGAGTGAGTGATAATAAAAATAAGCTGTATCAATACTTTTTCTAAGCGATGAGGAATGAGAAAAATGTAACAAAAAAGGGTACGCGCATATTGCTTTCATTTTCAGAAATAGGCCTTCCATAGACGCATCATCAGATACATATAGTCGGTTTCTGTAACAAGTTTGTTCCTATCAGCCTGCAGTTGTTCTATGCTTTTAGACATTAGTGTGACAGATGGTTTGGTTCCCGTGAATTAATGTGCACAAAGCATAGGGAAACATGAACCTATTAGAATTCAACAGATTGTTTTAGGACATTTAGCAATCTGAGTATGCAACAAGCATAGTACAACATCTGATTTTAATTTAAACAAAGCAGATAAGATAGGGCTTAAATTAATTATTGCATGTGCACGCATTGTTTTATACTATTGCGCTAGTGCCGTACCGATATATTACCTATGAAAATTAATGACCTAATATAGCGGTATTATCAATTTCTATAGTAACTGAAAATAATAATGAGTAGAGTAAAAAGTAGTGGGGCATGTAAGTTATAAAATATGGCAAACTATTTAAAATATAAACATAATGCATAATTTAGGGATCCAGCTGTTATCACTACAAAACATTCATAAATTTAGAGGAAGTCCTCTACGGAGGATGAAACGCGTGGGACAATTGTTTGTTTTATCAATATTAGAGGGAAGCTGCATATCCAAAGATAAGTTTATTTGTTATTTCCACTTAAACATGGGTGAGGAGGTGGAAGCGTTATACTTTAAACTATTCAAAATGGCATACTCATGAAAGGACATAAGACAGAAGGGGAAATTAAGGCTGGATTAAATATGTAGTGTGGTCAAATGTGGGTCTATACACACTGGCCTCCAATCTATCAGTCTTTCATTACAAATACCATGTTTTATCTGCAAAATATTCTTCAATGTTTCAATACATGTGCATAGACGTTGTTGACCCGATAATTTTTTTTGTTTGTTTTTAAACAATAAAAACTATTTAACTAAAAGTTGAAACATTAGTTCTGTTAGTCCAGTGATAAAGATATAAAATAACAGATAATTATAGTATCTTGTTACAGGTACATAGCAGTCTAGATTGAAAAACGACTAAAGTCTATCAAGTTCAACCTTGAAACACATTCGTTTATGCTGTTGATCCAAAAAAAAAAAAAAAATTGTAACCATTTCCAATTATACCACAGATCCTCCTTGACTCCATAATGGTAGCCATATTTCTCTTTTTGGATCAATAACATGTTAACATACATTTCAATTATATCTTTGAATATTCTGTTTTTGCAAAAAAGCATCCAAGCCAGTAAAAAATAAATACATCCCTTTTTACACAAGGATGAAGAATATGTTTTGATGAATAAATGGATGCATGCATCCATTCACACCTATACTTAATATTTCAATGTGTGTCCATGCATACTTATTTACTATTTTTTTTAAACTCTCCCTCATTAAGTGCTATCTCGTCCACTTATTGTTTGTTAGTATTACTCTTACTGTCTGATCCTTATACAGAATATCTACAACCCTAAGGAAACATGGTGTCTATTTTCTCTCTTTTCCCTCATATACCATAATATGACCCTGAGGAGGCAGACAAGGCCCAGACAGAAAAGGGACATGTTTGAGCGTGGGGGGGGGGGAGTGTAGATACTGAAGTAGAGGGGAGGGTTAAGGTAAAGGGGGGAGAAGTAAATAGGGGGTGGGGAACATATATATAGGAAGGCATTTTCCCCATGCAGTCAGCATCTCAAGTTTCTGACTTGGTAACAGCTGCTCACCCTGCCTCCCCTATGGGTGTTTTCTTCTTTGTGTCCTAATTCTTTTTTCTTGTCATAGCGGGCGGAAAAAAGTCTTTGCCAATCGGGGTTGGACCATCAGTCCATGGGAACAAGGATGATTGAGGCTAATCCCTCCCCTAACCTCTTGTACAAGGTATGGGTTTTACAGACGTGCCAACTGAGCCAAAATCTGGCAAGTGGTAAGCATTATGTTAACAGAAGGCCAGGTTTGTGGCCAGTTTTGTGGTTAGGACGCAGGGGGAGGACAGGCACCCAGGTTAGTTGGGATAGGTTGGCAAGATTGTATTCTTTTTGAAAGTTGGTTATATATAATATTAATATGTTGAGTTGATGTTGATGCCATTTGTTGTTAATTTAATAAAGGTATGGCCTGTTTGCCACCAAGTACGTTTCGATTCTTAATATTTATAGATGGGTGGGTAAAATATGGGGTAATGGGTTCCAACTACATAGTCCCCACTACCTTCACACATGTGCACTATCTGCTCTAATGTTTCAGCACCTAGATCCTAAATCAGGTTTTAAGTCCATATTCCAGAAATGTTTTTCCAAACTTCTGTTAGTCCAATAAAAAAAAAAGGTATTATGATTTAATATTATTGTCTTTATATATACATATATATTGCAAAGTATATATTTATCAGACACTTCCTTTCCTAAAAAGTCCCTTTATTTTGATTTATATGTGATATGCCTGCTGTTTACAGTACGTGACATTTTCCTTTATATACATTTGTCTGCTTGCCTCTTGTGACTAAAAAAAAAATTAATCTGAGCTTTAGGAATAAATTAGTTATCCTTTATCTGCACATATAGAAAGTCAGTAGGAATTGCCTTTTAATTAGCTGTAATAAATCTTTTCTGTTCAAATAGTTCCCTGTGGAAATGTGTCTTCTAAACCTTTAAACACGTTAATATAGAAACTAATTGTAGGTTTCTTAATGTATTTGTGTGTTTGTTTGTTTGCTTGCAAAAATTGTTAATGAGGATGATGGTGTGAATATCTTAAAATTCTAACTAGATAAAAGCTTAGAAATGCACTGAGCAAAATATCACTTTCAATAAACATTAATGAGCGCATGGTGCGGTTTTTCTGGCTGCCCTTGTTTTCTTTTTGCACATCACAGTATAATTTGTGAATTTTGCATGCACGAAAATCATTCCTAATTATTTCTTCTTTCTACAACACTTTCAGTGCCTGTTTCAGGTGTATAAACGCGTGTGTGTGTGTGTGTGTGTATATGTGTATATATATATATATATGTGTGTGTGTGTATATGTGTATATGTGTGTGTGTGTATATGTGTGTATTGTGAGTCAGTGTGCCCTTGCACACTGACTCACAAAAGAATTGTCCAGAATGCCGGGTGCTACTTCTAAGCATATATACATAAGATATTATAGAAATGTGCTGCAATCAAGGTAGAAAAAAAATTAAGTTTTTGCATTTATATCCATTTGTGGATACATCCCACTATACTTGGTGGCAATATAAACAAGCATGGTCGGTCGACGCTTCCTAAGGACCAATAAAAAAATTCCACTTGAGTATAAATTCACCCCTGGAGGATATGCTATGGCTTGTAGTGGTGAGTAACTTTTAAAAGCTGGCTAGTAGGAAAGGACTTAAATTGTAAACCCTGAGATATATATATATATATATATATATATACATATATATATATATATAACCAATTGCTTTTCCCAACTCTCTTGGTGATATTGTTTTGTGTGTTCTTCATTCTCGGGTCTTCTACCAGAGGCCTGGGAGTCTCAGGGTTCTGCACAGTATTTTAGCTGTTCCTATAACTATACTCTGCACAGAGATGTCAGAAATATGAGGAAGCCACTCTCTCAACTTCACACCTTCCAACATTTGAGGGCCACTTCAATTTTAGAAGAATAACAATGTATATTATTGTAACAGAACTCCCCGTACTCCAACCGAGTACCTTCCGTTGATGGACGCTTCCTAGCTTGCGCCGAGGACCACAACCACCGCAGACTGCACAACCGCCGTAGCTTAACTGGAATCTCGCCGTCTTCTGTCCACCGTGGATCAGCTTCTGTCCTTCAGGACCGTGTGGGGAAGACCTTTTCCTTCCACCCTGTATGAACCTCCGACATCCAGGACTGTGTGGGGAAGACCTCTCCTCTAGGAGAACGTATCAGGAACAGCTCTTAAAAGAGCTAAGTGATTAAAGCTCAATTATCTCCAGCATACAGAAAATATCTCTATTCACAACAGCAACAATATACACAAAAATACATAATTCCTATCATACTGAACAGAACCCCCACATTCAACCTATGCCCAGATAGCTTGGATCTGAGCGCTCAATATATCTGAACAATGCTCAGATCCCACAAACCCAGTCAAAATGTTTTAAGTTTAGCAAGGGCTGATGAGAGATTGAAGAGGGACAAAGCAGCCAGTTTAAACTGGTCTGGCAGTGTCCCTGGGACAACGCCCTGCTGGAGAACAATGGGACAGGAAAAGGCACATTCTCGCATGCAATCAAAGGGCAGAAAAAGTGTTTAAAAATCCCATAAGCCCAAATAATATTTTTAGAGGACACAATCTCCCAGGGGCCATAGTCACAGGAGAGAAGGCTGGCAAGCAGGCCTCTCCAGGACCAAGTGGCGAAGGGCACTTTGTCACAATTATTTACACACACTGATCTCTAAACACATCGATTGCAGTTTAACCCTTTAAATCCGGAGGGCGTACTATTACGCCCTGCAGGAGCCGGCTCTAAACGCCGGCGGGCGTAATAGTACGCCCTCACTTTAATGGCCGCCCACGTGGCCGGCGCTAGTCGCCCGCTGCAGATCGCGGTCGGGGGGGATGCCCGGCCCCCCAGGCAACCCCCCCTGTGGCCGGTGACCGCGATCTGCAGTCTCTGATCGCAGTGACAGGCTGTCACTGCGATCAGTTTTTAACGTGTGTCAGCCGATTTCAAATCGGCTGACACACGTGGCCAGCGGCTACCCCTGTGCAGATCGCGGTCGGGGGACTTACCTGGCCCCCCAGGCAGTCCCCCTGGGGTCAGTGACCGCGATCTGCACTGTCTGAGATCGCAGTGACAGGCTGACACATGTAACTGGCACAAAGATCCCCCTGCAGATTGGAAGGGGGGAGTGCTTGTACCACCCAGGCACTCCCCCCTGTGGTCAATTACCCAATCTGCAGGAGGTGATCACAGTGACAGGCAGTCACTGTGATCACTGATCCTGTGTGTCAGCCAGTGATGTGAAATCACTGGCTGACACTGTCTCTGCCCCCTGTCCTGTAATAAAAAAAAAATATTAGTTAAAAAAAAAAAAATTACAGTTACAAATAAAATATACTTAGATCATATATATTATATATATCTGATCTAAGTATATATATATATATATATATATACACACACACACACACATTTACACATACACGAAGTGTATTTAAATATTAATATATATAATTATTTATATATATATATTACTATCAAATTACACGTAGACTGATACTAATTAAATATATATATAATTATTGTTATATATTTATATATAATATAAAAAAATGTAAATACGTAAAAAAAAAAAATTTAAAAAATAATTTTTTTAAAAATAAATAATTAAAAAATATATAGATGTTTGTTATTTCGTTCTAACTGTATTGTGATATTAATATATATATAAAATACACGTAGAACGAAATAATATATATATCTATATACATAAATATATACGTATATATCACTATATATATACACCTATATATAAATAAAAATATTTTAAAAATTATATATATATATATATATGTATATATACACATATGTATATATATACATATATTAATTCTACACATATATTTATGTAATATTTTTACATAAGTATCCTAATTAATTACAATTAGCGGGACCTGCCTGACAACCCATGCCGAAAGTATAGGGAATTTAATTTGCTAGCACTATATTTAACCCTATAACTTTCCAAGACACCATAAAACCTGTAAATTGGGGGTACTGTTTTACTCGGGAGACTTCGCTGAACACAAATATTAGTGTTTCAAAACAGTAAAATGTATTACAACAATGATATCGCCAGTAAAAGTGAAGTTTTTTGCATTTTTCACGCACAAACAGCACTTACACGGATGATATTATTGCTGCAATACTTTTTACTGTTTTGAAACACAAATATTTGTGTTCAGCGAAGTCTCCCGAGTACAACAGTACCCCTCATGTACAGGTTTTATGGTGTTTTCAAAAGTTACAGCATCAAATATAAGGCTTGTGTTTCATTTTTTTCACATTAAAATTCGCCAGATTGGTTACGTTGCCTTTGAGACCCTATGGTAGCCCAAGAATGAAAATTACCCCTATGATGGCATACCATTTGCAATAGTAGACAACCAAAGGTATTGCAAACAGGGTATGTCCAGTCTTTTTTAGTAGCCACTTAGTCACAAACACTGGCCAAAATTGGCGTTTTTTGCATTTTTCACACACAAACAAATACTAACGCTAACTTTGGCCAGTGTTTGTGACCAAATGGCTACTAAAAAAGACTGGACATACCCCATTTGCAATACCTTGGGTTGTCTACTATTGCAAATGGTATGCCATTATGGGTGTAAATTTCATTCCTGGGCTACTATACAGTCTCAAAGGCAATGTAACCAATCTGGCGAATTTCAATTTCAAATGTAACGTGCTATATTTGACCCTGTAACATCCCAAAACGCCATAAAACCTGTACATAGGGGGTACTGTTTTACACGTGAGACTTTGCTGAATACAAATATCTGTATTTTATTGCAGTAAAAGCAAATAGTATTATGACATTGACAGTTAAAATGTCATGTAGAACTAAAATAATCAAAAAAAATCTTATTTTCTCCCATGTTTTTCATATTAAATTATGTTTCATAGCTAAATATTTGATATTAAATGAAAGCCCTGTTTCCCCTGAATAAAATGATATATAATAAGGGTGGGTGCATTTACTATGAAAGAGGTGAATTATGGTTGGACAGACATGTAGCGCAAATGCCAGGTGTTGTCGTTTTGTTTCGTTCACAACGTGTCCATTTGGCTCAGTCCTTAAGGGGTTAAAGATATTTTGTTGGGAGTATTATTGCTGTGGAGTTCTGTTATACACTCAGACATATCAACAATATGGAGCTCCTAGAAAAAGAAAATTAGGAGAGAAAAGAGGGATTTGGACCCAAAATAGGGACTGTCCCTTTTGGATAGGGATACTTGGGAGTTACAGTCCTGAGTGCTCTTAACACCACTAGGACTTTACTTTACTTTACAGCCTTTACTTTTCACATCCTTTCTAGATTTTCTTTTAGCTCCTGGTATTTGTGTACCTTCTTATTTTCCTTCATCTTGACGTTTTGGTCACTGGGTAATGCCGCATCCACCACCACTGCATTGAACATGAGGAGTGAAGTAAAGGATTCAATCAGGGCCGCCATCAGAAAATTTGGGGCCCATGACAAAGCACAAGGTCTGGGCCCCCCCCTCTCCTCGCGGGCCTGCCCACGCCCTACCTAGTCCGCTCACAATGATGCAGGACTGAATGTGGTGTGTGTATAGTGGAAGTGAATTAGAATGTGTGTAATGGATGTAGTGTTTGTGTGTATTAGATACTGTTTGTGCAATGAATGCAGAGTGTGTGTTTGTGTAGCGGATGCAGTGTGTATAGTGAACGCAGAGTGTTTTTGAGTAGTGGATGTAGTGTGTGTACAGTGATATAGTGTGTGTTTGTGTAGTGGATGTAGTGTTTGTATGTACTAGATGAAATGTGTTTAGTGGATGCAGTGTCTGTAGTGTGTGTATCAGACACAGTGTCTGTGTATAGTGAATGCAGAGTGTTTCAATTTGTGGTGGATGTAGTGTGTGTACTGTGAATACAGGATGTTTGTGTAGTGGATGCTGTGTGTACAGTTAATGCAGAGTGTATGTTAGTGTAGTGAATGCAGAGTGCGTCAGTGTAATGAATGTAGTGTGTGTGTTAGTGCAGTGAATGCATAGTGTGTGTAAATTTGTAGTGAATGCAGAGAGTGTGTTAGTATGTAGCGGATGCAGAGTGTGTGTTAGTGTAGTGAATGCAGTGTTAATGTGTAGTGAATGCAGAGAGTGTGTTAGTGTGTAGCGGATGCAGAGTGTGTGTTAGTGTAGCGGATGCAGAGTGTGTGTTAGTGTAGGAGAAACTGCAAACACCTCAACGTTCTGAGCGGTCGGCTGAATGGTCGTTGTTCGCATGCACGAACACGTGGCGGCGGCCATCTTAAACTGTTGAACGGCCAGCTGTGTTTTGTCGTCGAGAGTATGGAACTATTTTCGGGCACTCATCCGCACGAACACCGCTGGGACTTCCAGACTGCCAGTAATTAGTTTCCCTTTCATACAAAAGCACATTGAAGCATACAATCAAGAGACACTGGAGAATCATAGACACGAACAGTTCTTTCGTTATTTTGATGTGTTTCCCTACCCCTGAAATAGACCGACCGACCCAGCTGAACTTATGGAACTATTCTGGGCAGTAGCCTCGTGGGCAGCAGGGCAGAAATGTGACCTCCAGCTAACTTTTGAACCCCTGAACCGATCTGGGTGATTGTTGTTCCCCTAGATCGGGGCTACCAAGAAATGTATGTTTTATCAGGTTCTCTTATGTTTTTGGGTTGTTTCCAAAAATGTGTAAAATACTTGTATTTTTCGTTTGGAGATAATTGAGTTGATACAGTAATTAATTCAATTATCTCCCAAACAGAGAGAGGAGATTGTGTACACTGTATGGGAGTGTCTGAATGTAAAACTCTGTTAGTGGCGCCCTTGTTGGGAAAATTGTATAAAAGGCCAGTGTGCCTCATTAAACCTTCAGTTCCTGATTTACCCTCAACACAGAGCCTCGTCTCGTGCTTGTAGGGAAAAGCTATACCTGCTTCAATCCCTGCTCTTGAGATTGCTATTTGGAGTATTATAATCAACAGCTCTTTTAAGAGCTGTCCCTGCTCTACTCTACAGCCTCCCTTTCACAACAGTGGATAAGGGACATCTCTTGGTGGCGAAAACCCCTCACTCTATCGGGGTGCTGCTACACAGTGACAGGGGGTAGGGTGATGGAGGGGCAGTAACAGGGACTAGGTGGGGTAGATGGGCAGAGGCAGGGGGTAGGGGAAGTGGAGGGGCAGTGACAGGGGCACAGACCTTGAGTGTTAGAGGCCCCAAAATTTCTGATGGCGCCCCTGATTGCCGTGTCTCTGAAAAGGAAATATTTTACATTGAGGAACTAAAATGCCAGGTGCACTGGACACAGACCACTTCTTTGAGATGAAGTGGTGTGGGTGAATATAGTGTCCTTATTGAGATGAAGTGGTGTGGGTGAATATAGATCCCTCAGTGAGATGAAGTGGTGTGGGTGAATATAGTGAACTCATTGAGATGAAGTGTTGTGGGTGAATATAGTGTCCTCATTGAGATGAAGTGGTGTGGGTCAATATAGTGTCCTCATTGAGTTGAAGTGGTGTGGGTGATTATAGTGTCCTCATTGAGATAAAGTGGTGTGGTTGAATATAGTGTCCTTATATATGCAGGCTGGTGGTTTTGAGATGCCCATTCAGTTCTTTAAAGGATCACTATAATGTCAGGAAAACAAACAACAAACTCGTTTTTCTGTACTATAGCATCCTTAGGAGCCCCCACCCTCAGGGCCCCCCTCCCGTGGCGCTGAAGGGGTTAAAACTCCTTCAGTTACTTACATTAATCCAGTGCTGGGCTCCCTCAGTGCTGGTGACCTCCCCTCCCCTGCCGACATCAGCTCCCGAGTGGAGCGGAATGCGCATGCCCCGCAAGAGCTGCGCGCGCATTCAAACAGTCCATAGGAAAGCATTTCTCATTCTCCTATGGACGTTCTGCAAGTTGGATGCGAATTTCCCATCCAGCGTCGCAGAAGCGCCTCTAGTGGCTGTCATGAAGACAGCCACTAGAGGTGAGATTAACCCTGCAATGTAAACATAGCAGTTTTACATCTGAAGAATTAAAACCTGGGGGACCTGGCATCCAGATCACTTGACCCGAGAAACATACGACATCCACGCTCAGGGGACTGGACACCCCCGGATCATCTCACAAAATTTATGCATCTATGGCTACGAAAACCCTTAGACAAGACCGTTCGCAACCGGCTGCGGTCAGAATGCCAACGACCCTCGCTACCCAATCATGTAGCAGAAACACCCGAGTTCGATCAGGTGATGACCACCTTTATGTCTCGAGGTGGCCGCGACCCCCGTAAAGGGGTGGAAAATGGTTTCAGAGGGATACAGGACAAACTACTGGACTCATTGGGACCACTAGCCAGAATCATGTATGTAGCTGACGATGCCCTTGCCAGAGCAGACCAATTTGATGCAACCATGGTGCGCGAATGGGCTCATGATGTGCGGGAGTGGGCACAAAGATGCTTCTGCTTTGTGGGTAACGCAAATGTCGCCCTCTCATCCGAGCGGCGCAAAGCGGCACTACTCTGTATTGATGGAAAATTGGTGGAATTGGGCACCAGGGAATTAGGTCCGCTGGCACAGGGCAAACTATTCGGAGACCCTTTCCTTAAAGAGTTAAACAGGCACGTAAACATGTTTACTTCTCTGAATAAGGCTCAATCCTCGATGAGGAGAGTCTTCAGACACAACCCCACCAGAGGTGTTTTTGGACGGGCTGGCCGCCAAAGGGGCTGTGCTGCCAGCCGTTTCTGGCCCTCAGGCTCCCGCACTTCCAGGCCCCAGCCTTTCTACCCAGAAGTGGGATATCGTCATAGGCGTGTGCACGGGTTGTGCCGGGTGTGCCTGGGCACACCCTAATCCCCGTGGCACGCCTATGTATTGAGACCGGCAGGCGAGATCTCAGGATCTCCCCTGTCGGCTCATGCAGAGTCGGTGCTATCCGAGCACCGGCTCTGCTCTCAGCCTCTGTAGCGGATGGCACGGGGCTGTCCTGAAAATGTCTGTGAAATAAATGCATTCGTGTGATCTGTTAGTTTCCTATGTGTTTTAAAGCCTTGTATTCTTGTGATTGTTCGGTAGTTTCGTTCCCTTAGTTTATTCGAATGAAACTACCGAACAACCAGACCTCCCCTGTGTGAAGTGTGTCCTCAATTACCCGTTGCAACATTGTTGTGAACGGGTAATTGAACAGTAAGTAGCCGTCCTTTGTTCTCGGGGGTGGCCGCCATTCGACAAACGAACACGTGGCGGCGGCCATTTTGAAACTCCCGAACAGCGGTGTTTTGCCGTCGAGTGTCTGGAACTAAAATCGGACACTCGAGTAGGCGAACACCGCTGAGACCTCCACAGCCCTGGTCCGTTCGGTTCCAAACTATCGAACGGCCCCTCGTTCGGTAGATAGAGAATACCGAACGAGGGGATTCAGGCGAACCCTCCCTAGCCTCTATAGCTAGAGGTTTTCGTGTCTTTTATTCCCTTATGCCAGGACCGACCGCAGGGCCCATTCACATGGAACCGAATTCGGCTATCTCAGTTCGTGCGGTCGGTCATTTTATTCCCTCCATATTTTTCCCGAACCCCTGGTCTGATCTGGGTGGTTTTTGGATATGTTGTTCACCCAGATCAGGGCTACCAGGGGATGTAGGATTTAAAGAGGTACCCCTACGTTTAGGGGTACATCCAGAAACGGGGGGAATTGGTGTACTGGATAAGGGGATTATAATGCTGGCTGAGGGGAGGAGATGTGTGGGAGGTTACCAGGACAGGATTGGCTACTGTAATAATTACTGTAATCCCTCCCTTGCATGGGAGCATGCTTTATAAGGAGACTGTGATTAAAGGCTTGTCAGTTCTGCTCCTGAAACTGTGTGTCGTCCAGTTATTGGGATTGCTGTGGGGAGGTTGCTGTTATTTTACCTGCTGG